>OX123183.2:2628415-3094539 GCA_944739405.2 Euclidia mi | reverse complement strand
ACCCAAAATATACGGTTTACCCAAAGTTCATAAGATGGATGTACCTCTGCGACCAATAGTGAGCCAAATAAATTCACCCACATACGGCTTGGCGAAACACATAAGCAAGGTACTGCAACCGTTAGTAGGTAAGACGGCATCTTTCGTCAAGGACTCTCGCCACTTTATTGACATCATCAAGAGCGTGACAATGGAACCAAACGAGGTGATGGTGAGTTTTGATGTGGAGTCACTATTTACCAATGTTCCAGTTCAAGATTGCCTTGAGGTCGTTGAGAGGAAGTTAGAGGAAAACGGTATATCTAAAGCATACACTGTTCTGCTAAGGAATTGCTTAGAAGGAAACTACTTCTTATACAGAGGACAACATTATCTCCAGATTGACGGGGTGGCTATGGGTAGCCCAGTAGCACCGGTACTGGCCAATATCTGGATGGAGTACTTCGAAGAATCCATAGACATGCAGGCATCCAATGTGAAGCTATGGAAAAGGTACGTCGATGATGTATTCTGTATAATGAAGGGCAATAAGAAAGACGTAGAACTATTCGCACATAGATTAAACTCCATACATCCGAACATCAGATTTACATTTGAAATGGAGGTGGATAGATCGTTGTCCTTTCTTGACGTTAAAGTGACAGTTAAAGACAATGGTACCCTGGGACACACTGTATACAGAAAACCGACACACACTGACAGGTATCTCAACGCGTTTTCGCATCATCACCCGCGACACTTGGCATCCGTTGTGACGTCCCTAGTGAACAGGGCGTATGACCTATGTGACCCTGAACACTTAAACAGTGAGCTCTCACATGTTCAGGAGGTACTTAGACGTAACGGATACAAGAATAAGATACACCGTCTGAAGAAGAGGGACCGTAAACCTGAGGTGAGCAGGGTGCCGGCTTACATGCCTTACCTAAAAGGAGTAACGGACAAAGTTGGAACAGTACTAAAGAAATACTCCATTAAGACTGTATATAGTTCGCTTTCCAAGATAGCACACAATCTGCGCAGCCCAAAGGATGTCATTCCTTTTCAGACACCTGGCGTCTACAAGGTCGATTGCAGTTGTGGTAGCTCCTATATCGGACAAACCAAGCGAACAATTGCGGAAAGGGTCAAGGAACATATCGCAGCTGTGAAAAATCGACAAGTAAATAAGTCCGCTATAGCTGAACATTTATTGGAGTCTGGACCAAACCACTGGATAGAACTACATCAACCACAGGTCTTGTCCACCGAACGTCACTATTACTCCAGGATAGTGCGTGAAGCGGTTGAAATCAAAAAACACAATAATTTCAACCGGGAGGATGGATTTAGATTATCAACAACTTGGAATCCAGTCATCAATAAGATGATGATACAGCTCAACAGTGTGTAGACGTCATTAGTGTAGTGTGTCGAGGTACCGACAGTGCGGTTAAAAACAAACATAAAAATCCAGTGAGGGTAGGTGCCAAAACCCACACAACACAAGGACGGCGCTGAGCTCACCAGTCCCGCCGCGACCACGGCTGAAGCAAGTCAGCCGAAACATTGGCAAAAAACCGAGGTATTTATGCCTTAAATATAAGATTTATCGCGAGTAAGACCCGCTATATAACCTTGTATAATGTATACTAATCGCGAAAGTTTAAAATCGTTTATTGCAAACCGTTAAGAAAATTTAGTTTAAACGTCATCTATAATTTTCTTCATTGAAATTATTGTAACGAAGACTTGTAAAGTTTGTGAACCATTCTTTTCAAAGACCTAAACGTTGACTCTAAACTTCCGTGAGTAGTCTGTACAGTTCCCGTCTGCAATAATAGATGGCGTGATCCACAGTTATGTTTTGGAATATTATGCATTGCACGATTCGAATTTTGTTCGTGTTTATCTCAGATGAAGTAAATAAATAAAAAAATGGGGCAAATGCGAGTCGGACTCGCATACGATGTGTTCCGTACCATCATCTATAAAAGAAAATCACGTTTGTTGTATAAACCTATACTTAAATATTTTTTAAGTTTCTACCTGTTTATTAAGATTGAGTAACAAATTGCTCAAAAATTACGTTTGTTGTATGGAAGCCCCCCTTTATTAGTTACTTTTTTAATTTAATTATTTATTTTGAAAGGTAATATACAACTACATATTCTGTGAAAAGTTTAAGCGTCTACCTGTAACCGTTAGTAATTTTAAGCAGAAAATACGAAAATAAAAACGTTTATTGTATGGGACCCCTCACCCCCCCTTAATATCTTTTTTATTATTAGTATTTGTTGTTATAGCGGCAACCGAAATACATAATTTGTGAAAATTTCAGCTTTCTAGCTATCACGGTTTATGAGATACAGCCTGGTGACAGACAGACAGACAGACAGACAGCGGAGGCTTAGTAATAGGGTCCCGTTTTTTACCTTTTAGGTACGGAATCCTAAAATGGTGTAAATTCCAGCCGACTTCAAAAAAGGAATACGTTCACTGAATGGCGTTTTTGTTTGTAGCTCAGAATACCGTCACTTATTAACTGTTTTTTTTTTATTTGATGGGTGCCCTTCCTGTTTGTACCCTTCCAGCAGTGGACTACAATAGGCTGATGAGATGAGATAAGATAGATAATCATGTAGTTAGTTATTATCTTAACTCGCGAATCCATTACCTCATTTAGGTAGATTCGCGTAGACCTAATTCCCCATTAAGGGAGGTCGAGGATATACACTTGTCAAAAGGGTATTAGAATGTGCGTATTGGAACAATTAGAGATTTTAAAGCGGGACAAGCATACATTACTGAACGATCAAACCAACTTAAACGGGTCCCCATTGCTGAATATATTCGCACACCGTCATAATGACTCACATCAGTCGAGCAACGGAGGGAGGGGATTAGAAAGTACAATCGTTTATAATACATGCCCACGGTTGGAAAGCGCTCACTCGTTGCCCATCGTTCCTGAGGATGCCTCGTGCAGAGGCGAAACACGTGTCGAAGAATAGTCGGCGCATACAGCGGGATACTGCAAGTCAGGTATCTTCCTGGAACCCATACCATTCCTATATCCCTTATCCTTTTAGAGGAGTTCGATATTGTCAACCTTTTTCTTTTGCAATAGTTGGGGTGGTCAATTCGAGGGTGCGTGGTGGGTTCCTCTTTCCTTCCATTAGCTTACAATGGAGTTCCGCCAAGTAACGCCTGATTCAATCAACTATAACTTTTAAATTCTTAAAATGCCGTCTTGTATTCTTAAACACTGTAAAAGTTGTTCCTAAAAACAAAAACAGGAAAATGGAATATCTTTTCACTATAGTCTTAAGTGCGTATGACAAACTTACGTATTTCGGGATTCATAGATACATCAACTCAACTATGAGATAAACTCGATTTTGACTGGTGGACTAATATGAAGTAGATATAAGTAAGTACGTAGGTACATGTGGCTATAAGTCACACTATCACATAGTAAAATAATATACATACCTACTTACTACTATGACAGAGTCACCTGAGCCACGCTGATAAAACCACGATTAAGCCGGCTTTGGCGGGCTAAAATAACCCTCTCACAGAAGAACGACGAAAAGCAGCAGTAGGTATATTACTTATTCCTTTTATTCGATAAGTCACATATAGTCACCGTACCAGTAGGTTCATGTTATTTTGCTCCGCATTTTAAATTGAAAAAAGTTGGTAAAGTTTAATATTTTAGGCCTTTAGTTCTGTAGTCTTAGATTTTAGGCATACAAGTTGTGAACTCGTTTAGTCAGTGAACTGAAGTTTAAAACAGTGTTTCTGTGATCAAAATCCATCCAGTGGTTATCAAGTTATAAGCAAAAACATTTTAAAATTTTCAATTAACGACATCCATCCCTGACCTACGACAACCCGCCCGGTGCTCGCATCTCCCGCCCCGCGCGCGCGTCGCAACACTACACCTGCACCGCAACTGCGCTTGAAGCGCTTTACTACGCTGCCGACAATTAGACGCGACATCAATATTTTTAATTACTTTGTGAACATTTATTATAAAAATATTCTTCTGCTGCCATGTCGCGTGTCTGTTTGGGGTGTAGAAAAGACATAAAAGATAATAATTTTATAAAATGTATGAATTGCAAAGAGACATGTCATCTACTCTGCGCTAATACAGCAGCGAAGAAATCATCCAAAGATACAAATTGGACATGCCCTAGCTGCGTCAGCAAGAGACCTAAATATGATAATACCAACACTCCCATACGACTCATGGACTACGGCAACGAGTCATCTCCAAACTGGGTAACACTAACTCGATCACAGCCAAAACCAATGTTATCCCCTACTCTTAGCGACCATGGGCCAGCTCATCAATGCCTATCCAAGGAAGACCTAAGAGAAATTATACAGTGCGAATTAAAATACGCATTATCTACTCAGATAACCGATATAATTGAAAACTCCATTAGTACTGGATTGCATGAAATAAAAACCGACATAAGTTCTTTAAAACAAGAAATTTCTGCATTTAAGGAGTTTATTAATTCGGAATATGAAGTCATGCGATCTGAGATGAATAAGAAGTTTGAACTCACCACGCGTCTCCAAAAAGAACTCACCGAACTGAGTGCTGCCAACAAGGACCTGACCCACCGTTTAGCAGAAATGGAACAACATAGTCGAGCCACTAACATAGAACTACAATGTGTGCCCGAACACAAGGCAGAAAACCTTCTAACATTGACAATGCAGCTTGCCAAATCGGTAAAGTTTGATCTAGACGCTGGTGACGTCCACATGTGTACAAGAGTAGCTAAAACAAATCCATCATCTTCGAGGCCGAGATCGATAATAATCAAACTGCGCAGCCCCTTGATTCGTGACGGATTATTAGCTGCAGTAATTAAATTCAACAGAACTCAAAAGAACTCCCGAGACAAACTAAACACTACTCATCTGGGCATCGGTGGAGATAAGAATGCAGTTTATGTAGCGGAACACCTTTCGTCACATAACAAACAACTTCACAAGATGGCGAGACTGAAGGCCAAGGAGGCAAATTATAAATTTGTTTGGGTAAGAGGTGGCCGCATATTTGTCAGGAAGACTGAATCTACACCAGCGATCATAATAAAGGATTTTGCTTCAATACATAACATCACCTAAAGGTATAAACCAGCTTATCTATCATGAACTCAATGCCGAACCCACTTAAAATTCACGTACTTAAATTGTTACTATCAAAATTGTAGAGGCTTGAATACCAAAGTTGATACTTTTTGTAATAATGTTTCCCTTAATAACTACGACATAATATTTGTTACCGAAACTTGGCTACAAAGTAATGTAATGGATTCAGAACTGTTTGATGATAGGTATGTTGTGTATAGACGGGATCGTAACTTGGCAGGTAACCAGTCTAAGAAAACTGGTGGTGGTGTAATGATAGCAGTTAATAAACAATTCAACACAATTAGGCTAGAAGATATTGGAAATAATAGCAAGATTGAAGATCTATGGATAGTGATTAATTTGAAAAAAGGTAATAGCGTAGTCAAAGTTTGCATCTGCATCGTCTATATACCACCGCCAGTCCAATTGGAAGATTTTGAGCAGTTTGTGGACATGGCCAGTGCCAACCTTTCGAATTGTGATCACAGTTTGGTTTTGGGTGATTTCAACCTTTCTAAACTAACATGGATAATCGATGGCAATGATAAAACTGCTGATTTACAAAGCTCTTCTTGTCCATTTTATCACCTCATGTCTGAATTTATGGCTATAAATGATTTGAAACAACACAACATGGTAAAAAACCATCAATTTAAAATTCTAGACTTAGTTCTTTCATCTGAACCAAATATATCCATCACGCAAACAGACGACGGACTGACCCCTGTAGACATTTATCACCCCCCACTTGAATTCGCATTTACCATTAACTCAGACACCAATCTATGTATATGTAAATTACCTCGACATAACTTTCACAAAGCAGACTATGACATAATTAAGAATGAACTGGACAATATTGACTGGACTGATTCATTTTCAACTTGTAACAATATTGATGAAATGGTTACACTATTTTACGATATATTGCAGATTATAATAAACAAATTCGTACCTATGACAAAACCAAAAAGCAGTAAGTACCCGGTGTGGTATTCAAGAGGGTTAATTAGGAGTCTTAAAGAAAAGCACCGAATTAGGATGCGTTTTAAGAAATATGGTAATCCTATGGATAAAATAACTATTGATTTATTAAAAAGTAGATCGGAAAAGTTAATGCAAGAATGCTTAAATAAGTATCGTAACACTCTCGAAAAAAGTATTACCAGAGACCCAAAATACTTTTGGACCTATATCAAGCAAAAACGCAACTATAGAAGTAGTATACCTTCTGAAATGCAGTTAGATAATGAAAAAGCGAATGAGGCGAGTAATATAAGTGACTTATTTGCTAAACATTTCTCATCGGTTTACAATAAATACTCTCAAACTACATCTTCTACTCCAAAGCATGATTCCGATAATAGTTGCCTTGTCTTGAACACTATAACCTTACCTGAATCAGATATTTATAACAAACTCAAAAGGCTGGACTTAAATAAGGGGTCCGGTCCTGATGGTCTGCCACCCGTATTTTTATCTAAATGCGCTAGACAACTATCCAAACCATTATCTTTGATATTTAACAAATCCCTATTCTCAGGTCAATTCCCTAACTATTGGAAAACTGCCAAAATAGTCCCTATTTACAAAGATGGCCCTAAAAATACTGTTAAAAACTATAGACCTATATCTATTTTATCTATATTACCGAAAATACTTGAATCTTTAGTTTATCCCCACCTAAGCAGTTTGGCGAAAAGTCAGCTTATTGAACAACAACATGGCTTTATTCAAAAAAGATCTACAACCACCAATCTTGTAGCTTTTATAGACACTATATCTTGTTATCTAGACCAGGGCACTCAGGTGGATGCTATATACACGGACTTCAGCAAAGCTTTTGACAAAGTAGATCACGTAACACTATTGTCGAAGCTTGCTGAAGCCGGAGTGGGTGGACCTATTTTGAGCTGGTTTGAATCGTATCTTTCCAATCGTAAATCTTACGTAGTAGTGAATGGCGCTCAATCCCATAAATTTGCTGTTACTTCTGGCGTCCCACAGGGATCACATCTGGGACCTCTTCTGTTCCTAATTCTTATCAACTCTATTACAAAATGTTTTCACCATACAACTGCTTACCTGTTTGCTGATGACCTCAAAATCTTAAGGCCTATCAAAAGCGCAGATGATATTCTTCTTGTTCAAGATGATATAAACCGTCTGGTTCAATGGTGTGACCAAAATAAATTGGTCTTAAATGTTGATAAATGTAATTACATATCCTTTAGCAGAAAAAAGAATAAAATTCAAACATCATACAATATACACAGCCAACCTCTTGAACAAGCTGAGTGTGTGCGTGATTTAGGCGTAATAATAGACAGTAAGTTAACATTTAGTGCGCACTTAGATAAAATTATACTAAATGCCTCCAAAATGTGCGGATTTATAATCAGAAATACCCAAGGATTTAAACTTCCCAAAACTAAAATTATCTTGTTCAACTCATTAGTACGAAGTATATTAGAGTATTGCTGTCAAGCTTGGTCACCGCATTACCAAGTTCATAAAAACCGACTCGAACGTGTGCAAAGACGATTTCTTAGCCATCTTACGTATAAAACAAAACTACACAGATCTCTACATTCGTACAACACCCGACTTAAACATTTCAATTTAGTCCAACTAAACCATAGGCGAAAGCTCCTTGACTTATCATTCTTATATAATATATTAAATAATAACGTTGACTGTCCTGAATTATTGTCTAAGATCCATATCTCAGCTCCTAGTCGGTTGCCGCGCTCAAATGTCTTCAAACTGTTCAATACACCTAGATATAAGACCAACCTAGGGCTTAACTCGCCAATAATTAGATTTACGAAGTTATATAACGAACTCGCTCGTCTGCTTAAGTTAGACATATTTTGTGATACTATGCCTAAATTTAAAAAAGCAATATTAGAGTATCTCAAAAATACAAGTTAATTGACCTGTATTTTTAAACTGTTAATTTTTTTTTAAACACTTATTATCATTTTCTCATTTTCATATTTTTATTATTTTATGTTATAGTTTATTTTTAAGTTTATTGTACTGGTACTTCCTGTGTTAGTTGTGGTTGCCTATAACAGAATGAGCACAAGGCATGTATTATTGTAACATCTTTTACTGTGTAAGAATTGTGTATCATTTGTTGGCGATCTTTATAAATAAATAAAAAATAAATAAATAAATAAATAAATAAGTAAGAGCACTGCAGTCTGAAGAGTTTTATGCTGAAGAGTGAAGATCCCATGTTATCCGCTTTTCCTTCAGGAGAAAGCAAGCACAAAAAAAGACGCATTGGCGTAGGTATCCAGAATTTGGTTTTAGGAGGTTAATTTGGTTCGTAGGGCAGCTAGATCGTAGTCAAGGTTTTATGAAGGTCATTATTCTTTGTAGAAAACATAATTTGGAGGGGTGATAGGGCTCGACGCCCATAGTTGTGCAATGACTGATTATAGCTCGCAGCTAAAGCTTATTTTCTGGAAAACACCGTTTAGGTATGTCAGTTTACAGTCCATATTATATTTCCTTCGTCCATTGGTTCCACTTGTATTTCCTGACTTCATAGAGTGCAGAGAATTGACTGACAGGAAACCATAACAACGCTGCCCAACTGGGAGATCAAACACTATGAATATTTTGAATCTAAAATCACAAGACCATGGATAATATTTCGGGCTGCGTATTATAAGAAATATAAAATTTCAAACAATCTGGTTTTATTTCTGAATAGTTTTACAAAGCAAGCTGTACCAATCTTTTATTAAAACGTTTTAATAAAATTCACCCCTCTCAGTTTCGCATTGCGCCGTAGTTTGCATACGTACCTAATATCTAAACAACTGCGTCTCTTATAACACAAAACAATTTAGTTTAGATGAAAATAAATGTATAACGAAAGGGTGCAGGCAAGTCGCGCAAGACGATCTGCGATAGCGCTCATCCATCATCGCTCTTTTGTAGGTGACATTAACGTAGTGGAACCATGTTGGTTCGTGTTGCGGGATAAATAAATAGCAACAACATTATTTCTTAAAGAAGTTGAGTAATTCATTTGAAAGAAAATGGTCTGTTTATGATGTAGTAGTATCTATTCATAAAACAATGCCAAATTGTTAAATGATGAAAGGTTTTAGCTAGATAGTTTTCGTATTTGAAAAGAAAGGACAAGATATTCATATGTAAAGTATTCGTAACCTGGAATTGAGAGACAGTTATGAATGCCATAATTAAATAAAAAAGCCACACAAGCACACATACCTACTCTTTCAAAAACCTCACTACTTTTCACTTTACACAGCTAGCGTTCTAAATTATATGAACATCACCAGCCTAACGATAATAATGTGCTGTCTGTTTTGTTGCACTCCCCTGAATGAGGTATTCGATAGAAGGCTAGCTCAAGAAATTTGCAGGGGCTCAAAGAATGCCCACTCGGAAGAACCGGGGCAAGTACCTACTCAACTTTTCCCGTGATTCGGCAAGTTAAAACCAAAACGTTGGTAAGGACATATATAAATTGCGAAAATTAATTCTCATAGAAAAATACGAGGTGACTTTTATTGCCTTTCTTTGTCGCGTCATGGTAGTCACCCTACAAAACACTGAAGCATTTTGCGGGCACCGCGCGATCATATCGATTGTCCCAACTCTTTTGTCCCGCCAACATTTACTAATGGACTTTGTGACTTGATTAATACACACAGCTACTTATTTTGTTGTTTAATTACCTCGGTATTCGAGCAAGATATTTGAAACTGTGTGACGAACGAGATTAACTTGGTAAACTTTACAGATTGAGTGCTACGGGATGAAGAAAACAAATGGATGGTTTGTGGCAAAGGGTTTGAAAGGAGATAATGTGAAATTGTTTTTGAGATTTATCAGCTTTCAGCCGGGTTAAGCAGAATGATGAAATATCTACGTAGGTAGCTACTCGGTTAACCCTACCCCACCATGATAACCACGATCTAGGCTTTTGAAATCTGACGAACAGGCATGAAATAGTTGTGTTATCTAATCAAAAGTCTGAGACCACTAGTGCCCTCGCTAAGATGAGCCAAACGAAGCGCGTTTTTGTTTCTAGTGTGCACGTATTCTTTAATTATTTCTTTTTCTATATGGCGGCTAACCGACAACCGTAGCCCTCGGGTCTAAGGTATGACTTTATCAAATCTATACATATTATAAAATGAAGTTGTAGGGGTTCGTGGGGATGATGTGTGAAGAGATAAAATAAAGATGCCACATATTGCAATAGGTATATATCTTTACTGTGATACCACATTTAAATATAAATAAACTATAAAGCTACGAACTAACTGTAGGGGAGCGTGGAGACGACTGCTGAGCTTCGCTTACACAATAGTGCGCTTTGTATATAATTTGTAGCGTCAGCAGCCGCTACAAAGTCCCCCTTTTTTTCTGACTGTATGAACGCGATAAACTCAAAAACTACAGAATGAATTTTATACATTTTTCACCAATAGATGCTGTGATCCCTGAGGAAGGTTTAGGAGTATAATTCACGCGGGCGGAGGCGTGGGCGAAGCCTTCTTTAAAGTTATACATACAAGTCATTCGACGAATTTCCACGTTCCTGTTCCACGTGTACCTACAATACTTGCATCACATACATCACGCGAGTTCCTGTCTACCGTGGCGCAAGTTCTCTCTAATTAAATGTTAACTTTTGTTACCTTCATATATTGTTCGCTGTGACATTTTATGCTAGGCGTGCCATTTGTATTGTGTTAACACTCATTATTATTTTAGAGGTTAGTGCCTAAAAAGTGTAAAAAATATCAAGATTTTAGTTACCGTTTTAAACATGTTGTGTCTCACGGTTTCTAATTCATGCTTTTCTAAGTCTTGATTACTCAAAAATATTTATGAAATGTCAAAAGTCTTGAAATTACGTCTACATTTTCAAGAATCAAAATACATTACATCTACAAGGTTCTCAGTAGTTTTAAATCGATTTGTATGCGTGTACACTCAGTCAACGTGGTTCTCAGAGTATGCATGTTGCCATTCATTTGTCATTTATGAATGACATTTTCTTGCACTCGTAGACGTAGGTATTATAATACTTTACATACGTTAAGTAATAATAATATTCTACCACATACACACATCACCATCTAGTCCCAAACTAAGCAGAGCTTGTACTATGGGTACTAGATAATGGATAAACATACATATATACTTTTTTTTTGTAAATACATAGGTACATATTATACATAGAAACACCCAGACCAAGACAAACATCCATGTTCATGCACACAAATGTTTGACTGGAGCGGGAATCGAACCCGCGACCTTCGGCGTAGCAGTCGCTTACACTCCCGCTGAGCCAACCGGTTGTCAAAATAGGTAGGTACTGTACACAGAAATGCATTACTTTGAACCCTTTAATTTTGGTCTACTTGGAATAGGGTATTTGACTAAAAAAATCGAATTAGTCCGTCAGATAGATTTCCAAAAAATATTGGACACGTATATTTTCTTTAGTCGCGTAAACAAAAAAATAAGACGACAAACTTCGCTGAAAACTCGTGTGACGTCACTTGCCAGTACACTTTTTACTGGCAAGTGACGTTACAAGCCCCCACTCTTATACGTTTCTCCATCTTTGATGCGTTTTATCTTCGTAATTTTTTACTGATTCGATAAAAGAAAAAATACGTGTCCAATATTTTTCGATAATCTAACTGACGGACTAATTCGTTTTTTTTAGTCAAATACCCTATTCTGTACATTGGCCTTATATTTTCTCCGGTGAATTATTTAGTTTTACTATCTCAGATTGATGGACTTAGTTTTAATCTTTCACAGATTATACCTAAGGAATGCTATTATTCGATTATAGAAACATATCTCTTCTCTATTCATTCAAATCGGATTTTGTTAACAATTTCATGGATTTATTTTTCCCGAAACCCATTTGAAGTAATTCAAACCGGTTTCTCAAATAGATAAAGATTGGTCCTAAGTTAGGTACACTTTAATAAAATCTAATGTTATTTTGTGGGATAAATGACGATGGTTGTTTAAAAAAATAATTAAAGGACGCACACTTTTTAAAAAACGACCATTTGTTCAAAAATTGCTTCTGGTTTATATTTAATACTGGACAATCCTCAACCAATCCAGCGATATAGTATCTGGTAATAGTTCCAATCACGCCACAATCCATCACGCGTCCACTTATGACGTACACTTGGTGTTCTCGTCACGGCGTGCTCCTAAATCGGCTCATTGTCCGGACTCGTGTGGCGCGTCGCCAAATCCGATACTTCTCATTGTCTTTAAACTTTCGATATATCGCCAGATTTAAGTTACTTTTTAACAGTATTTTTAGTAAAACGTTTAGTTTGTATATCTATGAAGGTGGCTGGAAAAAGGGCGTCATACAAAATGCCAATATGTTGTATGACTTGCCGCATTCCTTTTACGAAAAGAAAAGCGGCAAGTCATACAGCATATTGCCTTCAAAACGATTTGTATTTATTTGAGGATTTTCCTTTGAGTAAAGCTATGATAGAGATGTGGGTTTGATCTCTGAACGGCATAGAAATTTAAGGGTCCTAGGTACCTACGTAATAATATGATTATACATGGACTCAAAGAAGAAAAAGAGCACAGAATTTATAACACAACGTGGGGCAGCCGAACCTTTTAGTCATTTATCGGATTATTTGACCACATCACAGACTAGACCAAATACATAAACTTCCTGTTAATAAGTACATATGTCGCTTGTACAAAAATGTATTGCGTAAAGAGGAAAACCGAAATTCATGAAAAGCAACAACAAAGGTATCAAGATATAGAAAATAAAACGAATATGTTTACGTTTAGGGAGGTCGTTTCGTTCGCGAACCCTCTCGGCATAAGCGAGTT
This sequence comes from Euclidia mi, assembly GCA_944739405.2. Lineage (NCBI taxonomy): Eukaryota > Metazoa > Arthropoda > Insecta > Lepidoptera > Erebidae > Euclidia > Euclidia mi. The sequence continues at coordinate 3,081,498 of OX123183.2, read as the reverse complement.
GACACAGCATAGTGCACTCAACACCCGCATGCTCCACACAAGAGAATAACGTCCCTACTGAACTAATGCCTGCGCTATGTTTATACAAATTCTCGCCAAAGCTCTGGGACTGAACTGACATAGTATTGCGCTTTGATACTATGGGGCATTCATCTTTCAGCGTAACATTGTGGTGATGATTTCACATACATATTTTTATAAAATCGTGATATAAAGCAGCGATAGCCTAGTAGAAAGACCAACGGACTGCTATGCAGAAGGTCTCGGGTTCAGACTGCACCAGTGACTTTTCATATTTATGTGCGAATTTAATTGTTAATTAAACGTCGCTTGCTGAATAATGGCGAAAACTTCGTGAGGAAAGTCAAAGTCATACAGTTCTCTTAAATTATAATGTTCTCGAAAGACATGTGATATGTCAATAAATATCGTAGAATGTAAACTATATTTATTTAAAGGTTATATATTCTTTTCTAGCTTGGGGATTTGAAAAGCACTGGTGCAGGAACAGTAGAAATCATACCACTATGGCCTACGCTATCCTTCGAGACTAGCATGTTAATATCTAACACATAGTTTATTACAGTCAAAACTCCTTAGTCACCGAACAACATGCTTGAACCACAAACGAAAAACATCCATACAATCTGTGTTACTGCAGCGAATGGCCAATTGCTCTTCCAAACGGGTTGCCAACTCGAAAAATCAACCGCGCAGAGTTAAAGCGTGGCATTCACAAATTCACATCGCAATTACCGGGACAGTTTTAGATTTTTTTGGCGTAAAATCCTGTGCCAAGTCTATATGTCGTGAATGTTTGTGGTCGCCACTGGCCTCGTGTAATTAAATCGCCTCTTGCCGAGAAACTGTCTTGGTCAACATGTTGCCGGAACATGTCCAGTTTTTTCGTGGGTTATTTTTTATCTCAGATTTTTGTTGCTGTTATGAGTTAATTAATTGTGTGCCATGTTTGACTGATATTGTCTTAATTTTGGATAGTGCAGAATGGAAGTAGTGAGTAAGTAACTGCTTTTTGTTTCGTCGTGATAATTGACTAAACAATTACTAGAAAGACAAAACAGCATAGTAAGTAAAGTAACATAAAAATAAAGTAGCATATAAATACCGAAATTGCAAGCAAATTGGTTGATTTCACATCTCCTATAGTTACCTTCTTGCGAAATCTTGTGCTATTACCGTATAGTTTAAGAGGAATGCTAAGCAACATTTCAGAATAACTGAAGGAGGAAGTGATCAGCCACATATTTGAAAGTTTAGTAATGTAAAGACAAAAATATTGATAAAGTAGGTATTAGTTATGAGACCCATGCGAATCATGCGAAATATTATTATATTATCATTAGGCTATGCTAGGTATTTAGATGCTGAATTGAAGCTTTTTTATCACACTTCAGGGAAACAATTGATTGCCATAATAATATTAATTTTTAGACTCCGGTTTCACCCGCTTGGGTCGATTGTTTTAACCGCATTCGTTTTACATTTCCTTAACACGAAATAAATCTAATTGTGTACTTATTGTGTACCTACTCCTGGTTCTACGCCCTTGCTTTGCGAACGAGGCAGTAAATGTAGATGTTTTAAATTTGACGTTCATAAGTGTCACTTTGTGATTTAAATGAATAAAGGATTTTGACTTTGATCTAGATGAAAATTTTAAGTAGTGGTATGAACTATATTCTTCTAATTGTGTGTGTTCACCACGTAGGCAAGTCATCTACCGACTCTTTGCATGGCGAAGCGGAAATTTAGTGTCCCTATATATGTTGAAAGGAAGTAAAACAGTAAACCCTTGTAAAATTGCACCTGCAGCGAAATTATAAAAATCAACAAGCGCTAAATGTTAGAAGGAGACACTTCAAAACTGGATTATCAACAGCATTTGATTTTACCAACTCAAATCCAACTTTAAGATGATGTACTAAGATTGATTTTCCTTTGGTGTAAAGCGGTATAAAATATTATTTTCTTACCTTTGTTTCTCGTATAAGTAGAGACAGACATCTCACATGTGCTCGTTGTTCGTTAAAATATAGTTTCATATAAGTTAGCTTGTCAACAGCTTGCAAGTTAACGGGTTATTTCGAGTTGTCGTATATATTAGGATGTGTTTAAGACTTTCTGTTTTGGGTAAACGAATTTAGTTATATGTTTTTAGATTTATTTTATACTAATATTGTGATTTATATATTTTATTTGTAGTGTTACATTTCAGGGTACGGCCCTCTTCGCATTGTGAAAAGGACCATAGATCACTACACTGGCAAAGTGCAGGCTCGCACCTTTCACATGTTTTTTTAGAAAATTATGGCGAATTCTCGGTCATGCTAGTTTCCTCACGATATTGAAGTTAAACTACAGTTTACGGATTTTATCACGATATATTGGTTTCACATGGTTATTACATTTCCTTACGATGTTTTTCCAGCAAGCGATAATCCACATATTACTTCAGAAAGTCATTGGTGTGCCGTGAGTTTGAACCCGACTGACTCGAGATTAATATATAATAATAATATAATAATTATATTCTACCACATACACACATCACCATCTAGTCCCAAGCTAAGCAGAGCTTAACATTGACTTAAAAGAATTTTAGTCCGGGTTCAAACTTAGGATCGATGTGGTCGCTAGCCCTCAAAGCATCTATAATACTGATGTCCTACCGACGCCTGAACACTTAGATTTCATCTTTGCGTTTGTTCTTTTTTTGACCTACAAGCCACACATGACACAAAAAAGCAACTACTGCTGCGTAACCCATGCCGAACCATTAGGATAAATATAACTTACTAGATGAGCCCACGGTTACACCCGCGTTATTTAAGGCTACTGCTACGCTCCCGTGGCTTAAAGTGATGTTATATAGCCTATAGCCTTCCTCTATAAATGGGCTATCTAACACTGAAAGAATTTTTCAAATCGGACCTGTAGTTCCTGAGATTAGTGCGTTCAACCAAACAAACAAACAAACAAACTTTCTGCTTTATATATTAGTACTAGACGATGCCCGCGGTTCCACAAGCGTTATTTAAGGCTACTGCTCTGCTCCCGTCGCTCAAAGCGTGATGTTATATAGCCTATAACCTTCCTATATAAATGGGCTATCTAACACTGAAAGAATTTTTCAAATCGGACCAGTAGTTCCTGAGATTAGCGTGTTCAACGAAACAAACGAACTCTTCAGCTTTATAATATATTAATATAAGATTAGATTACACCATTATTATCAAATAAATCTTTGATGTTGTATGTACGCTAAAGCTTAAATGTCTTAAACTGGGCGTAAACTTAGAATTGAATTGGATAACTAAAATGCTTTTGAGTGAAGTGCAAAAGGCGTCTTCGTATCAGCGCGGGCACTCTACATGCAAAGTACGGCGTCTCCGCGCGGCTAGGGAGGGGACACCTGGTGCGGATATTTGATGGAGCGATTTACTTTACCAAGTAATATATTGTACACACACACACACACACACACACAACGTCACGCCTTTTATCCCCGAAGGGGTAGGCAGAGGTGTATTTCTACACCCACTTTTCGCTAGATATACCTTAGTCCCACGGAATAAGGGGCGAGCCTATTGCCGTACCGGGCACATTTCCAGACTCCGTGCTGCTACTGGGAATTTCGTGACAGAAAAACCCAATAACACTGCCCGACCCAGGAATCGAACCCGGGACCTCCCGATCCCACGCGCACATTTATGCCGCGAGACCAACGAGGCAGTCGTATAGGGTTTGATGTCGAGTTTTCCGTCTCTACGCAAAGATGGTATTTGCATCGTGTTATCCCTTAGTCGCCTCTTACGACACCCACGGGGAGATAGGGGGTGGTGACACTTGTATTCTATGCCGTCAACCACTCGGCATATATTGTAATACTGTAAATATTAGGTAATAGGGGATTCTTACACTAGAAAAGTCTAGACTAAAGAAACTAGTGTAAGGCCCATTAATGTGTTGACTTTTCAGCGAGACCAGAGTAGTAACGATAATTATATCAGTTACGTGGTTTTATATTATCCCAGTTGCATCCAAGTTTTTTCCTTTGACAAAATATTAACTTATACACAGTGCCTTTGTCGTCTGACCTCCGTAACACAAAGGGATATTGATATTACTGTATATGGTTCGGCGATACACCGAAACCGATTAGGGTAGGCGACTTGGAGAAGGAAATGGACTGTATTCAGAGGATAGCGGTTCTTCGCCGCCTAGAAAGGAATAATGGAAGAGGAGATGGATACGGGAGGAGGTGATTGAGTGGGTATAGGCTATTTCAAGGATGGAAGGCACTTACCTTATACAGCCTTCTTCGTTTCTTTTCCTCCTGGTGGTTTCGTGATGCAGTGCTTGTTTTCACTTCACTCACGAGCGGGTTTTCCTTGGTGGAAGCGGTAAATCACATACAGCGGTGCGGCGCGGAGCGGTATCGAGACGGCGTTCTCAGCGGGAGGAATGTTCGAGACTCTCACTCGCGTTCACGATCGCGTCGACGAATCAGGCGCAAGGCAGTGCGTCTTCCAGGGAGAGGGAAAGAGAGGGACGGAAATATGATATCGCTCGCACTAGACAAGCGTGGAACGATTCATGTTGATGCGATTAGTTATATATAGGAAGGTAGATGGCGCTACCATATCCCCCCGGCCCTAAAGGGTTGCCTTTAAAAAAAATAGAATTGAACTTAGCTATGTTGGGTGTACTACCGCATAACCCATCAATAGGCTAAGACAGCGATATGAAAATAAAATTAATCTAAATTGACTTTAGCGAAAACTACAAACGCAATAATAGCGGAAACTACTAACTAAATACTTAAACTAAGAGGTAGGTCCAACTTCAGGCTAGATCTCACTGAGTTGGAAGCGGACGCGAGTTGATCAGTGCCTCGACTTGTGCAAGGACAGTTAAAATCTCTTCGTAAGAGAGGATCTGTTGACCTATAACCTTGAAGAGATGCGTTTTAATTACTTTGACCATGCTTTCCCAACATCCACCGAAATGTGGTGATGCTGGTGGAATAAACTTCCAGTCAATATGATCTATGGAACGTTCTTCCTAAAGACGAGTACGATAACCCGCGACGTGATTGAAACAAGTAACGGGAACAAGTTCAATCAATTTACTAACGCGGTTGGCGACAAAAGTCTGCCAGCGGTGAGGAGAAGAATAAATCCTAGCGAGCACTACCTTGGAGTCGGAAAATGCGTATATTTATTAATAGAGTAGTGGGGCAAACTGTGTCTTGAACCTTGCGGAGCAACTGAGACAGCAGAAGGGCCGCGCACAACTCCAGTCTCGCAACCGAAATGGTTTTAACAGGCGAGACCTTAGACTTGGCACAAACTAACTGCACCGAGTAGTTAGAACCAATGCGGACTTGCAGATATACGACTCCGCCGTAAGCACGCTCGCTGGCGTCAGCGAAACATGTTAAGTTGATGGTACATCCATCTACCAACCCAAGATGACGTGGAATAGTAATTTGATTGAGCGCGGTAAGCTCAATACAAACTGGCCCCAAGCGGCGACAATATGGTCAGGGGGTGTTTCATCCCACTCACACTTTGATAGCCAAAGCTCTTTGATCAAGAGCTTGGCGTACAAAATTGTGGGAGCCACAAAACCCATTATGTCCCATAGTCGAGCCACTGTGGACAGCATAGTGCGTTTGGTGCACTTATCATCTGGTGGTGAGACGTCAAACCGAAAACTATCGCAGGATTTGTCTCAGCGTAAACCGAGAACCTTATGCGGTACAGACTTCTCAAACTCCATGTCTGGAGAAGCCTTATGAGAATCTGGTATGCGTGCGAGAATTTCCTTAGAGTTGCTTGTCCATTTGACAAGATCAAACTGGCCTCGCTTGAAAAGCTGAATAAGCTCTTCACAAAGCGAAATTGCTAGCGGAGCGGGTATGACATTACAGGCAATGTCATCTATATACAAAGCGGATGTGTAGTATAGTATAGTGTAGCGTAGCGTAGCTTGGCATAGCATAGCGTAGCATAGCATAGCATAGCATAGCGTAGCATAGCGTAGCATAGCATAGCATAGCTAATTAGTGCTTTATCTTACACACAGTTTTAGCACCTACCTTGATCTCTTGAAGAGCAGAACAACAACAAGACGTAATACAATGAGAAGTATGTAACGTAGGTACGGTACCCATAATCACATACCCAAGTACCGTCTCAATAGCGGGCGGTAAATCATATCGCTCACTACGTACTATTTTAGTTAGTAGCAAGTGCGGAAATATTGAAGCTCCGATCAAAAGATCAATGCCTGCCGGATTCGCAAACTCCGCATCGGCTAACGGCAATGATTCGAGATGAGTGAGTGATGCTACGTCTACATTAGCGTTCGGCAATGCGTCCGTGATACGCTCCACGATAAGCGAAGAAATGTTAAAATTAATATTCCTATCAAAACGCGAATGTATTTTAATATCTACGGAACCTTTGCAATGTTTTTCTGATCCGCCTATCCCTCGGATTATTGAGTTCGTATTTTTAAAGTTATTCCATAATCTGAGGCGTTTGAACAATTCTAACGTTATTAAATTGGTCTGAGATGCGCTATCTAGCAGACAACGTACCATGTGCGGCGACCCATTGACATCATATATGATAACTTGCGCTGTCGCTAACAGAACAGTCTTAGACGCCATACATGGCGGCCTAGCACTGCTCTGATCACTACAAGCGCGCGAAGGCCGTCCGCGCGTGCGTGCCGCCCGCGCAATGGATGTCGTACACAACGATATCTCATTATTGCGAGGCGTGGAAGGCGCAGCTACCGTGGTCTGCACCTGTGTAAGTGTGTCAAGGTTATCGGCTTGACTTGACAACCGGTTATTTTTATCAAAATGTAACAGTGTGTGATGTTTTTGTTTACACGTGCGACATCTCGTTCTACTGGAACAATTACTCGTTTTATGTTTTATGCTTAAGCAATTAATGCAAGCTTTGTTATCTTTTACGCTTTTAAAGCGAGCAATTGGATTTAAATCATTAAAGGTGGGACACTTATAGTAATGGTCGTGCACTATATTACTGCACAGACACTTCTGTGAATTATTACTATTAGATTCCGAACATGTTACGTAAGATTGTGGATTAGGGACTGAGTTATTATTACTATTTCGCGATTTATTCAACCTTTGTTTGTTGTTGTTAGTGTTAGACGGGCCAGGTGAACCAGACTGCGTATTATGAAATATTCGACACTGATCTTTGATGAACGAAATAAAACTATCTAGTGTAGGTATTTTATTATTGCGTTCCGTCATCTCGAATGCGCGAATTGTATCAGTGTCAAACTTTTTTAAAGCGAGTTGAAGCAACATAAAGTCGGAAAGATCTTCTAATTTTAAATTCCTAAGAGAATTAACCGCGGTTACGAAGTTATCAATAAACAGCTGGAAATTCGAGACAGACGCGTTGCTGGACAGTTTGAGATTTAAAGCTTGGTCAAAGTACGTAGACGCTAGAACGCGCGTGTCTTGATATCTGTCAAGTAGTGACTGAAATATGACCTGATAATTCTCAGCACTGGGTGTGACACCTGCAAATACGGACTGGGCCTTCGGTGACAGTTTACCTATTAAATAGTACAACCTGTCAGCATCTGTCAGAGAACCATTATCGTGCACTGTAGACTTAAAACTTGCATAGAATAACGGCCAATTTCGTATATCTCCGTCAAACGACATAATCTCGATTGGCGGTAATCTCGGTTTGCGGGCAACGGGCTCTGCCGAACATTTACCCTCCAATTGCGATTGTATACGCTTAATAATACAATAAAGATCTTCGAATGCGGTTTACGCCTGATAGTTCGGTTTTTCATCAGGATTGATAGAAAGTAATCTTGCGTTATAATCGTCTAACAACTTATGAAAATCTGTTCGAATACTATCTACTGTTGTACAATAACTGAGAAATGCTTCGCTATTACTGTCAGACATCGATGCGGTTGTTGATCTTTCATAGATATTTTGAATGCGCTCAAATAAAATATTGCGTTTTGCTTCTAAGATTGTCATCTCTTTGTCTTCCGACACGCGTGACTTCTTTTGTTGTGACATGCTTCCGTAAGTATAAGCTAATGAGAACGAAACAAAATAAGAATATCTAATGTATCTATTATTTTACCTAAGTAGGCAACACTTTAGAGCTGAGGAAATAAAAGTTGATTGAAATATGAGATTTATAAGACAACTATGATAGTTGCAGAAATAATAATTTAATAAGTAGGTAGCTACATAAAAGTTTACCTACTAATGCGGGCGGAAATAACCATGTGACGGTTATATGAATATATTAGGAGTATAGCTAGGTGCTATAACTGCCTAGGTATAGCGGTATAACGTATAAAACGTAAATGAATCCGGCTCGAAGGACCAAAAAAAAATGGTTCGGCGATACACCGAAACCGATTAGGGTAGGCGACTTGGAGAAGGAAATGGACTGTATTCAGAGGATAGCGGTTCTTCGCCGCCTAGAAAGGAATAATGGAAGAGGAGATGGATACGGGAGGAGGTGATTGAGTGGGTATATGCTATTTCAAGGATGGAAGGCACTTACCTTATACAGCCTTCTTCGTTTCTTTTCCTCCTGGTGGTTTCGTGATGCAGTGCTTGTTTTCACTTCACTCACGAGCGGGTTTTCCTTGGTGGAAGCGGTAAATCACATACAGCGGTGCGGCGCGGAGCGGTATCGAGACGGCGTTCTCAGCGGGAGGAATGTTCGAGACTCTCACTCGCGTTCACGATCGCGTCGACGAATCAGGCGCAAGGCAGTGCCTCTTCCAGGGAGAGGGAAAGAGAGGGACGGAAATATGATATCGCTCGCACTAGACAAGCGTGGAACGATTCATGTTGATGCGATTAGTTATATATAGGAAGGTAGATGGCGCTACCAGTATATATGGACTTAGAGCAGCATGTTCAAGGACAGGACATGACAGGAACTACCCATAATGCTTTCAAGCACCTTCATGATAGCTGAGCTAATAATACTCTTAATATATAAAATCCTTGCGTTACTGACTGACTGACAGTCACGCTACAGCCGAAACTATTGGGCGCAGGAAGCTGAAATTTGGTATAAGAAGGGATTTCCCGAAATTCCCACGGGATCGGCCAAAACGGGTAAATTAAAAAAAATGCAGGCGTAGCTGCTGGCGTCCTCTAGTAAAAATATATATTTCGCACATAACTTCGTAAGGCTACCGCCTCGAGTTATTTTACCAGTAATAGGTATTTGAGTTTGTACCCTCTTACTCGTCTCATCCCTATCGTCCTTAACATATTAGGGATCGTTCGCTACAGACGCGACGTTGTATTCTAGATTTTTGCACCGCCTTGCGTTTATGTAACATAACCGTGTTTACAAGTAAATTGAGGCATTATGCAACTGAAGGCTAGACATGTTTTTAGTTTACAATAACTTTACAGCTAACCATTGATCGTAATAAAAGTACAATAAAAAAATCTGCCTAAAGCTTTGATATCAGAGCCGTATTCCGCCTGTAAAGGTGTGCTTTTAGTCATAATTAATTTTTATGTACCAGCTCCTAGTAAAAATAGGCTTTAACAGTAACACAATGTAATCTATACCTTCATGAACGATAGCTCAAGAGGCGATCCAAATAATTTGCCACTTAATGTTCTACGAGAACCTCTTGTGTGTTAATTATATTATTTGATTGCATCACTACTCTTCGCGTAGCACTCGAGCCGTAGCGCAGGTCTCGTAGCGCTCGCTACGTAGCCCACGTAGCGTAGCACTGGTTTCTTGAGAACATGGTAAGGTAGACTGAAATATAATATTCCTTAGAATGTACTTAACACTGTTTATAAGAATAATCATCGCTTAGAAATTATACTACTTATTCATTATACAAAGAAAATTGCTGAAAATTAGTGCATACGGAACTAAAACGGAACAATCTCTCACATGCAAAATGATTTAATGATACTTGATACTTGATTGCACGGGCTGTTTCCGCAACTCCACGTCTTGGCACGTATTTTGCGTGCGGGTGGGAATGGTGTCTTCATTCAAGCCACCCCAGCTCTTCGAGGAAGGCCAGCAGACTCTTGATGTGGCCCACTGCCTCCCTCAGGGTGCTGTATCTCGTCAGGTACTGCTGCCTGTACTGTGCGACCTCAGAGCAATCGAGGAGCAGGTGGGCTGCCGTCTCGTCTGCTGCCATACAGGCCCTGCACAGCGAGCCGTCGGTGATACCTATAGTAAATAGGTGTTTATTAAAGAATCCGTGTCCTGTGTAGGCGGCCGTGACTGTCCGCAGTTGTTGTTTGGACAGCCGGAGGATTTGTTTGGCTATCTTACCGTCTACTGCGGGAAGAGCCTCCTTGGCCTGCCTACATGTTTCAATACCAATCCAGGACTGGTTGTGTTGGGTCCTGGTCCTATTTCTTACCAGGTTGCGATAAAAACCAGAAGGGAGGGGAATAATGGGCTCGGGTCCCACCACCTCTAAAGTGGCCCCTCTTCTGGCAAGTACGTCGGCTGCGTCATTCCCTCTTGAGCCACTGTGGCCCTTGATCCATTGCAGTGTTAATTTGTTTTGTTTACCTACCTCTGTTAGATTCTGGTGGCATTCAAGCGTGAGTGCCGAGGTGATAGTATGGCTTTTGAGGGCTGAGAGGACCGCCTTACTATCTGAGAGGATCCTAATGGATGGGTTCCCTTACCTCACGTGCCATGATTGCTGTGGCAGCTACGATTATGCCAAAACATTCGGCCTGGTAGACCGTGTTGTAGGCTCCCAGTGGTGCTGCGATGTTGATGTTTAGGTCCTCGGAGAATACTCCTGAACCCGTACCTGTATCCGTCTTAGACCCATCTGTGAAGATCGTGAGCTCGTTGTGATTAACCGCTCCTTCGTGTAGATCCTCGTATAGTTGGATTTTGTACTTCTTGTCGAACACAAATTGTTTCGGTATTTGGTCGCCAACGGCTAGTGTGAGAGGAACTTCTTTAAAGAGTGTATTTAAATTGCTTGTGTGCGGTGTGTTGGTGTCTTTCCAGAGCTTCAGAGCTCTTAGCCGGACCGCCGTCATCGTTGCTTCCTGTTGTATAAACAGGTGCAATGGAGGCAGGTCCAGCAACACTTCGAGTGCCGCTGTAGGTGTAGTTTTCATGCAGCCCGTTGCCGCTAGGCATGCAAGTCTTTGAAGCTTTTGAAGCTTGTTGGCGGCCGTTGTTAGGTTGGTCCGAGGCCACCACACTACTGTGCCGTAGCTTATCATCGGACGTATTATTGTCTTATAAAGCCATAAGACAATTTTGGGAGATATGCCCCAGCGTTTGCCTATCATCTTCTTACACTGCCAGAAGACAATGCTGGCTTTGTTGAGCTTATTTTCCATGTGGCTGTTCCATGTCAATTTGCTGTCGAGAGTGACACCTAGGTACTTGAGCTCGGTAGACAGCTTAAGCTTTGTATTAAATAACCTGGGCAGTCGGTAAGTGCCCAGCGCGCGTTTGTGTGTGAACATAACTAGTTCGGTCTTGGTCGGGTTTACAGATAATTCGTACTCATTACACCACCACTCTACTATGCGTAGGGCTTGTTGGGTTAGGTCGTACACTGTACTGGTTACCTTACCTGAGGTGAGTATGGTTAGATCATCTGCATAACCTATTGTGTAGAAGTCTCTCGCGTTGAGTTTGTCTATGAGTTCATTGATGACTAAGTTTCACAATAGCGGGGAGAGTACACCTCCCTGCGGGCACCCTTTAGTTATCAAGGCTGTCTGATTGTCGCCGTGCAGGCGCACTACCCTTTTGCTGAGCATGTTTTGGATCCACTGTATGAGCATCTGATCCACACCATGCCTGGCTAGGGCGTTGCTTGTGCTGGAAAAGTTTGTCTTGTCGAAGGCTCCTTCTATGTCAATGAAGGTGCCCAGACAGATGCATTTTTGTTGTATAGCAGCTTCTATCTGGTTCACGACCTGATGTAAGGCCGATTCCGTCGATTTCCCTGAGCTGTATGCATGTTGATTGGCATGTAGGGGTAAGTGTTTAAGTGCCCCCCTTCTTAGCTCCCTCTCGCAGAGCCTTTCCAAGGCTTTAAGTATGAAGGAGGTCAGGCTTATTGGTCTGAAGGACTTTGCATTGGTATAGTCTGTTTTGCCTGGTTTTGGTATGAAAATTAGTTTGACTTCCCTCCATCTCTTCGGTACATATCTGAGGGCCAGGCTAGCCCTCATGATTGTCAGAAGTCTTTTGCGGACAGGTTCACCCCCCCATTGTAATAACCCTGGGAAGATGCCGTCCAGTCCGGCTGCTATGAAGGGATGGAAGCTGTCGATGGCCCATCGGAGTTTTTCCTCTGTGACCACGGTATTTGCATCTCTCCACTCATGTTTGGTCGCCACTGTTTGTGTATCGTGCCACGTTATTACCGGGGTGAGGACGCAGCCTGGGAAGTGTGTTTCGAGTAGGACGCGTCTTGTCTCCTCCTCCGATGTGGTGTATGTGTTATCCGGTTTACGGAGAGTACCTGGTGCAACCGTTGGTTGCTGAGCCAGTAATTTCCTTACCCGGTTTGCTTGTTGGCAAGATTCAATGCTCTCACAGAATTTCCTCCATCCCATGGTACGTCTGAATCTGAGGCACTTCTTGTAGCTTGATTTGGCCGCTTTATAGGCGTCCCAATCTTCGTCTGCGCTTGTGTTCATTGCCCTGTTTAAAGCCCTTCTTACCTTCTTGCGCTTGCGTTCAAGCTCAGCGCCCCACCAGGGTTGTTTGCCTGGGGTTGATGGTATAGTGGTTTCAGGGCAGGCTGCGTGGTAGCTGTCTAACATCGACTGCGTCAGTGTACATACCTGCTCGTCGATCTGTTCATTGTTACCCAGTACTGTCGGCGTAGCAGTCAGGGTAAGTTTCTCTGTAAGTAAGTGGACATACTTTACTTTGTCAGTGTTGTGTGGTTTCCTACGCGGCTGTGTGGGTTGTATAACGACTTCTATGGAGAAGCTGATCCATCTGTGGTCTGAGCACGATGCCTCTTTCGAGACGTGCCATCCCTTGATGCGTTCAGCCGCTCCTTCCGTTGCGAGAGTTAAGTCGATTATTGTCTGACTACGTCTTGTGACGAAGGTGGGCTCCGTACCTGTGTTTAATAGGGTAAGATTGGTGGTGAATAGGTATTCAACCAGTGATTTACCTCTGTTGTTATTGCAGTTCATGCCCCACATTTGGTGGTGGGCATTGGAGTCCGTTCCTATTACGACCTCCGTATTGGTTCTCTCGCACTGGTTAACCAGACGCGTGAGGTCGAACGGAGGCGGGTCTTCGGCCTCGGGCATGTAGACCGATGCGAAAACAACCGCTATACTCCTTGGCTGCTGTGTTATTTCAATTTGTATCGCTGTGATGTCTCTGGAACAGAACTCCGTTAGAACTTGGGCTCTGATGTTTTTAGTAGTTAGTATACAGGTTCTTGGATGTGTGTGGTCAGTTGAAGAATAAATCTTACCTCCCAGGCTGGAGAGGCCTCTAGTGAGGCCACCCATTATCCAAGGTTCCTGGATGAGCACGATGGCTGAATGTTGGACCTCCATCCATTTGCGCAGTTGCGCAGTAGCTGTTTGGCTGTGGTGGAGGTTGGTTTGAAGGCAGTTGACGTTACTAGGCGGAGGGTTCATCTTTGGATGATGTCCCCTTCTCCCCAAACGTCAGCTGCGTCAGGCCGGCCAGGATGTCGCCAGCCTCCACACCGTTGTCCCGCCGCACCGGACTCAGGAGCAGGCACTCATCTTCCGAGTTACCCTCGGCTGATGTGCCAGCCCCCGAGCCAGACGCGGCCGGCTCTGACGGGCCGGATTCTGCGTCGCACCCTGGCTTGGTGTTAGAGTCCTGCTTGACTCGTATGGAGTTGTCGTCGCATCCCGGAGGATGGTCGACAAACTTACCTGAGGGGTCCCGGAACCTGATGTAGACGGCACCCACCCCCAACGCGAGGCGGCGCTCGTTCTTCAACAGGATCGGGACCTGTTCCTCTGGGACGCCCACCACCAGGAACCACCCACCTGACTGCCTTTCGGAGTGCAGCATCGACCATTTGTCAACCTCCAACCAGGGGTTCTGGAACTCCAGAGCGCGACCCACGTTGCGCACGTCGTCCCAGACCCCCTGTTCGTCGGGTACGACAATGCCGCACCGCACTCTCTTCGGGATCTCTTCCTGGCCCCTGACCTCCAGTTCGAAGCCCGGTGGTGGGACCAGGAGAGAGACTGCCTCCGTCAGCCAGGTGCGCGTTGCCTCGTCGGCGCACCAAAGTTTGAGGACCCCGTCCGCATGCACGGGTTTCCCGGTGAACGCTGGAGCGGGGCGTTTGGGGTTTTGGTTGACCAGGCGTCACTCAGGATCTTCCTCTGGAGCCCCGGAGTACTTGGTCCACCAACTCCTTCGGCAAGTTCCCTGTGCGTTTGCATGTTACTGCAACACCCAGGGACGTCTTGGAGGCCTGTGCGTAGGACTTACCTACTGTCGTCCTGGAGGAGTCGAGGCGGGGCTTCTTGTGGTCTCCGCGAGGCGAACTGGTCTCGTTGAGAGCACGTTTGGCCTCACCTCTGTCCTTGTTTCCGGCAGTTTTACCTGCTGTGTTGCTCGGTGGTGCAGTGGCTGGTTGCCGTCCAGGGTGGCCAGCTCGCCGCTTGGCGGCAGCCGGCTTCCTTGTACTGCCTCCGGCCTTCTTGCACCCCTCACTGCTGAGTGTGGCCTGCGCACTGGTCACATTGCTGGGACCTGCGACAGCAGCCTGCTCAGCTGCTTTTGTAGAGGCAGCACCGGCAGCTGCTTTTGTAGAGGCAGCACCGGCAGCAGCAGCGGTTTGTGCAGCCTTCTGCTTGGACGCCCTGCGCTGTCTCTTGTTTAGGTTTTTCCTCTTCTTCGACGGTCCGACAGTGGCGGGGCCACTAGTGGGCGGGCGCTGAACAGGATTGGTGGTCTTGCCCTTACCCTTGCCCTTCTTGTGGCCAACCAATTGCCAGCCCGCGAAGGAGGAGTCGTCTTCCCGCTTGATCTCGAACGGGCTGACGATTGTAAGGACGGGACCAGTACTAGTGCTAGCCAGCGCTGAAGTCCCGTCCTTGGGGGATGATATAACCTCTGCAGCCGAGGCCACAGCGTCGGCCATCTGTTTTGGTTTTGCGGCGGGAACAGCTTTCGCTGCCACCGTCGCAGTTGGGGTAGTGGAAGGGATAACGGTATCCATAAATGTTTTTACAAGACTTCATCCCTCTGGCTTCCCACCCTCCATGGAGCCCACAACAGGGAACGTCATACCGGACGTTAGGATTACCAGAGGGATATAGGAACGCGGGGCTGGCTTACAGCACGACATCGGGCGCCCGCTTGGGTTAACGGCCTGAGCCGAGTTACCAACTCTAGCCGTCCACCCCCGCTTGCGCCCTCTGTATAGCCTACACCAACCACGTCAACAGCCGAAATAAATTCCGACTGTTGATGTGGACCCTACGTCCCTAGCCCGTGGCCCTCTGACGGGACACGATGGCCATTTCCCCCGCTGCGGCTCACAGTGGGGCTACCGTTTAGCTTGAAATCGGGACCAAAGAGGGCGTGTTGCCTCACGGTCACATTACCGCCAGCGCCGCTCGGCTCAACCCCCCAGGACTCCGTCATCCCCGCGTACGGTGCTCGACTGCGCAGGTCCTAGCGCAGGTGGTCAACTTCTCTTACCCGTGACTGTTTACTACGGGCCCAAGCCCACCTGGCCACGAGGGGGCGTGGTGAAGAGATGTGTAAGTGAATGTGTGTGTGTGCGCGCATGTGTGTACGTGTGTGTGTATGCGTGTGTAAAGTGCCTGTTATTTGTGTTTCGGCTGGAGGTTTTGGTTGCATCCATTTCTGAAGGAACTGGACCAAGAACGGGCGGCAACCTCGAGAAGGATAGTCCACCAGCCTTGCCTTAGGGATCTACACGACCTGCGCTACCCCTGAGACCATTTGCCACTCCCTGCACCGGACTCAGGAGCAGGGAGTAGAAGTCAGTGCAGTTCAGTGGAAATGGAAACGAATTGAACCGCACGGGCTTCTGCCCTGATTTAATGATAATAAACAAAAGTACTTAAATAGATTCATCATCATCACCATGTCCTCTTCTAATCTGTATATATAAAATTCTTGCGTTACTGACGGACAACTTTACGTTCCTTGATGAGAAGGGGACCACTAAGAAATGGATTTTCGGAAATTCACACCCTAAGGAGATAAAATAGTGCCACGTGGGCGAACCCGCTGGCGAAGTGTAGTATTATTTAAGACTAGACGATGCCTGCGGTTACACCCGCGTTATTTAAGGCTACTGCTCTGCTGCCGTCGCTAATAGCGTGATGTTATATAGCCAATAGCCTTCCTCGATAAATGGGCTATCTTAGCTTAGATTAGCATAGCTTCTGAGATTAGCACGTTCAAGCAAACAAACAAACAAATAAACTGTTCAGCTTTATATATATTATTTATTATTTATATTATTTATTTAAGATAGATTACTAAGTTAATTTAATAATTTCACCTTCAAAGAAAGCTATCGCTTTACAACCTCGTAAACTTCACTTCAGATAATCCATCAAGGCCGGCAGTTAAAATCCATTCAAACGACATACGCGTTACATTGTCTGTTTAGTACAGCAGCGGTAGACGACGTCCTAAGTGTAACGTTAATGTATACGTCACGGAGATAAAACCACATTGTAAGCCATACATCACAAAGTCTAGCAAGTACAGCGATAAAGGTAGGTCGTGTGTACTGTCAGTAAGTTTGGCGAGCAAACTAAATAATAATAAGCATGATGGTCAAAGTCAAAGTTATTTATTAATTTCACAGTCATAATGTGGCACTTCATCATCATCAGCCTTTAACAGTCCACTGCTGGACTAGGCCTCTCCTTTGAAAGGAGGAATTGGCCTACTATACCACGCTGGCCAAACGGGTTGGTATAGGGTTTATATCAAGTTTTCCTTCTCTTACAGTGCTGTTCTCTGCATAATATGCTCCCTCTGTCGGCTCTTACGACACCCATGGGATGATATGGGGTGGTGACATTTCGTATTCTTAATCCGTCCCCACACGGACAATGGATGTGGCACTTATGAAGATCAAAATAAAAAATCTACATTAACAGAACACTGAAAGTGCAGTGTTCTATACCTCAAATGTTAAACGACACCTACGTAGTAACTTTCGCACCTGTTTGTCTTTCTTTGTGCCCGTAGCCTTTTTCTCGATAGTGTGGAAATGTATTGAGTAAATTTTTACGTACTCTTAATATTATTATGAATCATTTTATTATACCTATGCATATTAGGATTTAATGCTAGCGGTCGAATCGATCTACCTAATAGTACATAAGTTATTTTATGTTTTTCTACTTGGCAACCTATTGGTGTCTCTATAGTGTATATCCCTACTACGACTTTTGACTTTGTATTTTGATACTACAGGCTAAAAATAAAAATGATCTTTTGATAATTCTTTAAAAGGCTTTTACGATGTTGCCTGTAATACCTGCGAGTACTGTCATTTTGTTCGTTGCATTATCCAGAAAAATGTTTTTAAATTACTGGCATACGATACACTTTCATACATTAACAGGGATCAGGATGGCCTTTGTTAATTATCCATTTTATTGCATTCATATAATAAAATTTCATTCATACATACATGTTATCCAACAAGTTCGTCACACAAGCATACCGTATACCTGAAAGCACTGTGTCACCAAAGTTACGAATACAAAATTTGAACCGCGCGAGTGTCATAAAAGTGGTATCAAGCTGAAGTTTGGACAAAGCGCCGCGATAACCCGCAAACCTTAGGGAGCAAATAAACCGGTGCAGTAAATTACTCATGTTAACACTATGAGTAAGGATGATATGACAAATTCGGGCTGTCGACCGGAGAAGGACGAATGTTTTGTTTGAAATCACTGCTAGGTGTGTTAGAGTTTAGAACCTCCTTCCTTTGAGTTAGCCGTTCTGTGATGATTTTGTAAAACTAATCAATTCAATACTGCACGAATAGCTTAGTGTTTTAAGCACATTTCCGCTTAGAACTGTATTGAGTGTTGCGGGTTCGGTAAAATCCCAATACGACACATTTAAAAAAATATCATTACTTGCGTAAATCAACGTGTGAGTAACGAATTTCGTTTTGTATGTAAACTATTCCATTTTGGGATAATAATTTTATATATTATGTAATTTATTCTGATGGTAGCTTATGGTTGGCCCTAAGTTTAGTGATATCTAAAATTCGTGGCATAACTGCACTTTTCAAAAGCTGCAGCAAACTTGCATTTTTGACGTAAAATATCTATTTTATTAAGCTAACTTTAATCAGGTAAGCGAGTAAATTAATGAGATGCAATATTTAGTCTTAATCTGCTATTTAAAAGAAGCACCTTTGTTAAAATTGCTTCGATTGCCACTTTTGTAACCTCACACACATTGGTCATAGGTTAAATGATATACAATAGAATGAAGAACCACAGTAGCATAACTCATGCGCCTTCGAGATTTTTAGTGAATTAGCTCTCCATGGACTTTAGTTTAACATTTCAACCAAACAGATCAATTGTATGTACACATATATCCAAATAAACTAGTAGCCAATCGCATTTTTTGTAAAACTACCTGCATCACATCTATAAATCAATCAAACATCCACAAGCTTAATTCATTCGCAATTCGAATTGCACTCTCACAAAATGGCTGACAATAACGGTCGCTTTAGCAACAGTTAGACCAGTTGTTGCACAAATACAGAGGATGGGTGTATAAATTACAGTGAACGAAAATATTCGGGACAAGGGCTTGGGTGTGCCAGAAAACTTGGCGTTATATATAGGAAAATATTAAGAGCGGCTGCGGAGAAAATGCCCAGCTCGAACATTACATTTCTTTTATTATACTGATAAAGCTGTAGAAGTGTTTGATTGATGTTTTTTGTGATTTGTTGTAGAAGCCGTGTGGTTGACGGCATAGAATACAAGTGTCACCATCCCCTATCTTCCCGTGGGTGTCGTAAGAGGCGACTTAGGGATAACACGATGCAAATACCATCGTTGCGTAGAGACGGAAAACTCGACATCAAACCCTATTGGGTTTGATGTCGAGACCAACGAGGCAGTCGTATTCGACTGCCTCGTTGGTCTCGCGGCATAAATGTGCGCGTGGGATCGGGAGGTCCCGGGTTGGATTCCTGGGTCGGGCAGTGTTATTGGGTTTTTCTGTCACGAAATTCTCAGTAGCAGCACGGAGTCTGGAAATGTGCCCGGTACGGCAATAGGCTCGCCCCTTATTACGTGGGACTAAAGTATATCTGGCGAAAAGTGGGTGTAGAAATACACCTCTGCCTACCTCTTCTGGGTTATAGGCGTGAGACTATGTATGTATGTTGTAGAAGCAGAGCAACATACATGAAGAAGACTTGGAATGGGATTAAGAAAGCAAAAAAAAAATGTAATTGAAACTGAACTCCTCGTAAAGGCAACATAAGTATAAGGGCAGCTATTGAACTTGACTGGCGAAAAATGCAATTGGCCTGTTTTCTTAAGTTTTAGAGAACGTCTTTCTCAATTATTCGGTGATACGTTATATAGAATGCCGATGTAAATCTTTGTTTCGATGTTTATAATTCTTCTTTTCTTTAAATGCCTTAATGGAATTTGATTTTGATTCATAATGTTTTTGGATAATTTCTTGGTCCTTTTTTTATGGGACTAGTCCCACCCTCATTCCCACTACTGTCACCTATGTAGCCAGGTTCAGCAGCAGTGACCATTGATGACAACGAGTTTTGGAGTGAGCTCTCGTGAAGTATATAGGAGACGTTGGAAAATAAACAATCCACTTCCCTCCTTAACACAGCGGGAGATAAGCCACGAAGGAATATAATAGTGAGAAAAGATAAGCACCATGGACATGAGCATTAAAGGGGCCTAAATTGTGAACTAAACTTGTTTCCAGTAATATGTATGGCAGAAACACATAAACGCACGGAAATTCGTCCTACTTGCCACACGATCCGTTTACTGTATATACTACTCTAGAAGTTACCTCTAATTCGTTAAGCATGATATTACGTTCGATTTGCCAAAGATTACACTCCCATAGAATGTAATGAGCAGATTGTTCACAATTGTTGCCAGATGTTGAACATTGGCATAACGTTGAATCAACTAGCTTAAATGAATACAACTTGCTCTTAAAGTTACCATGATCTGCACGAAATTGGGCAACACAGTGATCCACTTCCAACCAGTTCCTCGCCAGTCGCTCTCGGACGCATGGGAAGAACTGGTAGAGGTGACGGCCCTTAGTTGATGTGTTCCAGCGACATTGCCATTCTTCAAGAAGATCGTCATAGACTGCGCATTGATGGTTCAACAAGCTAGCGATCATACGTCTGTAGCGCGGAGCTAGAAAATTTAGATCCATGCTATCTTGTGTTACGTAATACATTGCTGCTCGTCTTAGTGCCTCAATATCGACTGGAAATACACCTGCCAGTACTAGCAAAGCTTCAGTACTATAAGACTTGTACAAAAATATCAACGCGAGACGTTGACTTTGTAGCATTTTACGTCGTACAGCACCGATAGTAGCTCTATCAGCCCATTCAGGGGTGCCATAACACATACAACTCAGATATGTTGCTCTATAAATTACTTTTAAGGTTTTGAACGAAAGCCCCCATGTCGCAGTTGATATCTTTGACAAGGCGTAAAAACTTCTTTTAGATTTTTCACCTACTGTTTTAATGCTCGACAAATGAAAAGTTTCTCTCTAAAACTAACCCTAAATAACAAACGGATTCTTTGTTTTTAATAGTGATGTTATTGAATTTGATTCGTGGCGGTGTTTTTAAGTTCCCTTACAAAAGTATTTAAAACGTTTTCTGTGGAGAAAAATATAAACGATTGCGTCCACCCCAATTGATGATTAAGTCTAAACATTGATTAGATAACCTTTCAAGTCCTACCCTAGTATTAGATTGAATAAGCAAAATACCGTCATCTGCGTATCCGGTCAGTGAGCAACCTGGTGGTAGTGGTATGCTAAGAAAGTCATCAAAACCTAGGTTCCATAAATACGGGCCTAACACTGATCCCTGCGGATAAGCCATGGTCAGCGCCTTCGACACAGCATGGTGGCCTAATTTTAACTTTGCTGTTCCATGTAATATGTACTAAGTACCTACATAACTCTTATCTTTATTGTAAGTAATAATAAATATTGTACTCCGGAGTTTTCCATATACATTTGCCTCTAGTTGGCTCGTGAATTGCTTCTGTGCAAAAATGGGTTCTTAATTAAATGGGTGTGCCAAAAAACTGCCAGTGTCTGGATAACTTGTTTATGGCCGTATTTGAATCCCATACAAAACATTCCTTCATTGTAAGCAAGATGCTGATTAGGTAGAACCGAAATCACTCGATCCCTGCCCATTTTGTTTTTAGAAACAACCCAGTGTAATTAAAATTTATTGCACAAATTTTAGAATTACAACAATTGTAGTCTAATGCATCTAACGCGTCGAACTAATCTATGCCCAATCAAGCCAAAGCAGTATTTATGTCCACAAAGGTCCCATTAAACTCCGTTCGACAATAAATAGTTGGTTTCACACATAATCGGTTGATAGTCAGTCACTGACGTTAGACTGTGGTCCGGATTAATAGCTGTCGGAGTGTCGTAGTTAGAGTGGTCGCGCGCTGTAATGGTCGCCGACCAAATTGATGTTTGTTGGATTTTGTTGCGGATTAATACTGGTGCTGTTAGATAAGGAAGGATTAGCTGTTTGTTGGTACGTGATATGTGAGTGTTTGAATGTGAAAACAGTGTTGTAAATGCCAGTAATGCTAGTTTGTAAGTGGAATAAAGAATAGGACGATAAAACGACGAAATTATTTTTCCTCTCTTTCACTCTAGTGGTAGTTTTCTATATGCCTTAATACTTATTGTTGCGTTTGTTATGTTTTGTGTATTTTGGAAGATTGCTAATGCATTCTTCTTATATCCTCTGAGCTAAACCGTTAGCAGAAAAAACTAATTGTATTAAATAAGTACTTGATATTTTCAAAATCAATTAACAAAATTTTCATAGATAAAATTACGTTTATATTTACTCCACAGTATATGAAAAATGATGTTCGAATCTATGATAACTTTTATAGAACGATGGGGCCATATCGTAACAGGTAGTTGGCTCGCGCCTACAGGAGTAATATAACAAGCTGTTACAGGCCCGCAGGCAGATTATATTATCGAGACACTATCTCGAGGAATTCCATCATCGCTAAGCTATCTGTCAGTTATCCATAATCTTTTGGAAAGACATGTGAAGGCAGCAAATCAAGAAGGAAGAGAAGGTGCCTGTCCCGTTTGTATACAGCGCTGATGATCTTGGCAATGGACTTTCTCATATGATGCGTGACATAATGTGTGAGTATAATATGTTTGTCCGTGTGGAGACGGATTAAGAATACGAAATGTCACCACCCCATATCATCCCATGGGTGTCGTAAGAGCCGACAGAGGGAGCATATTATGCAGAGAACAGCACTGTAAGAGAAGGAAAACTTGAAACAAAACCTATACCAACACGTTTGGCCAGTGTGGTATAGTAGGCCAATTCCTCCTTTCAAAGGAGAGGCCTAGTCCAGCAGTGAACTCTAAGGGGCTGATGATGGTGATGATAATATAGTTAGACCTTTCTAGACCATAATAGCACTCATAAGTTTATGCTCGTAAACACTGCATGACGATAATTTCTCAAGACATAACAAAGCCCTTAAGTACACATTCCAAGGTGAAAACCCTTAAGTATAAAATACAAGGTGCATTTTCAGAGCAATTCTCTCCCCATACAGGCCATTAATAACAAACAGGGGCTATATTTATCGAGTTTGCCAAGGTATCTCTTAAATCCTCATAAAAATGCAAGCCTTGCGTCCAAAGTTATAAATATTTTTAACGACTTTATTTAATTAAAGTTCGCCAAGATATTGTTGCGTGATAGCAATGGGTAATGAGAATAATTTTTAAGAAAAACTTTTGTAGGCAGGTGCAGGCTGGATTCTTTAGATAGGAGGGGATAGTTCGGGTCTTGGGACCAGATCGGGCCGCAGAGGAAGAGGAGATGCGGTGTTGCGTTGCCGTCCTCTCTATCCTCTGCGGCAGCTGGGTGTTTTGGCGGCGGAGCCCAACACCTTCATCCGCCGCCAAGGGGACTTTGTTCGGGGCCTGCCTGACCATCTGGCGGGCCAATACCCGTCGGGGGATTGCGACGAATGCTTCGGCGATACCCGACCCTCCGACACACGGGTACATGAGGAACACGGTTAAAATAGGGTCTTGGGATCAGATGCGACTGCATAGAGTGACGGTTATCGATCCCTTATAACACGTAGCAGCAGCTAAATAAAAAGGACTTGACAGGACAAAGGAAGTAAAAATAAGTATTTTGGAAGGTCTCCTTAAAAAATAATTAAATATTTTTTATTACAGAAAATTGACAATATGACGATTAAAACAACAGCACCGAGTTTTATAGTCCGTTCTTTACCACGGTTTTACGTTAATTGCTAAGACTGATGATATATACCATGTATTTTAAGTACCATTTTTCCCGAAAAGTTTGTACTCAGCCCATGATATAGAGGCTACCCATAAAATTTTTTAGTTAAAAAATATACTAAAAAATATATTTTTTATCAAAAACTTTTCTTAAAATCAGCATTTCATAGGACTAAAATGTATCGTGAACGAAGGGTAAGCTACTTTTTAGGTTATAAATAAAGTGCATTGACCTTAAGCATCAACCGCCACGTTGTTAGGCTTTGAAAAATTAATTTTGGCGAAAAAAATAAGGATTTTTTTTTTACAAATTTTGTATTCTGCCTCCGTGGTCCAGTGGATAGCGCATGCGACTGCTAATCGGAGTTGGGTTACTGGGTTCTGGCTGAGCTACTGGGTTTTTCCGAATTCTCAGTAGCAGCACGGAGTCTGGTGATGTGCCCGGTAACGGCAATAGGCTCGCCCCCTGTTACGTGGGACTTAAAAATTCATGGCGAAATGTGGGTGTAATATTACACCTCTGCCTACCCCTTCGGGGATACAGGTCTATAAATAAAACATAAGGTAGCTTCTATATCATAGGCTGAGTACATACTTTTCGTGAAAACACTGACTTAAAGTACATGGTGTATAGATATTTATTAGTTGTTTACGGCCATATTCAATATTCGATCCATACATGGATTTTGAGATTCGAGATTCGTGTTTGACATATTTCGTATGGAGCTTATGTCAAAAACGAATCTAAAATCTACAGATCTATCTATAGATCGAATATTGAATGCCCTAGTTAGTATACAGACGCTTTGTTATAATCTGGTTGCATAGATAGGATGAGTAGGACTTAAAAGATTCTAAGGATTTACAATTTTCAGAGATCTGACCACCACGCCGAAGTTCGCAGGTTTGATGCTTGATCTAGTCAAACATTTGAGTGCGTGAACACGGATGTTTGTCTGGGTTCTGTAATTGAAAAAACATATGTGTACTTCTATACCCTGTCTAGCACCCAATGTACAATTTTCTGATGTAGTGTATATGTGAAAAATAGAGAAAATCCTTGTGACTTAATGCTTGCTTTGTATCTTTCGTTAGTGAAACGACTCGGAATTCAAATCTAATGGTTTGTTAGTTCTATAACATGCCTAAAAAGAAAAAAAAATAGGGCCTTTTTAGTGAGTCGCTCGTCTACATACAACTTTATTTATAATGAAGATGCTGGCTGTAAATAATTTCGTTTTGCCTTGACTAAGTCTGAATATTGTTTTTAATTCAGATAAATTTGAATTAACTGTAAGAAGTTTAATTAAGCTGTATACTTAATTTGTTTGGGCTTCATTAGTAACACTTGGGTTTAAGAAAAATGTAGTTTCAAGAAAACGTATATTTTATACAACAGTTTTTTTTTAATTTAGCGTATTCTCGAAATGCCACGTGCCAAGTGGGAATTTAAGTAGGTAATATCGGTCAAGTGCGGCAGGTATACAAAAACAAAAAAATACAAAAGCTTGAAGAACCAGTCACTGTTTCAGAGAGCCAGTTAGCCAATGCATAAAACTGTGTACAGTCCCAAATAAAATGACATTTTATTAATAAATAACTATCCCTAAAATAGCGAAATCATTAGGGCTCTCATTCACCGGATTTGTCGGCGCACTTGTATGACGTGGATAGGGCTAAAAATATTCATACTATTAGGTATTATGAATAACTTTTAATAGTGACTGTAGAAAATTAACTAAAAGTGATATATAGTACCTACGATAATTACCTGATGATATTGAATCAGTTAATGATTCCGAACCCTAAATGTTACTTTTAATAACTTCTCCACTTCCTGCTCCTTCCTCGCATATTCTCTGCCTGTAGTAATAGTATGAATGGTTCCTATACATTGCTTCTGTTTCAGTAAACAGACACTTCTATTCATTGTCATTTACGGCTTTGTGCCACGTTCGTGATTTTCAGTTTCTTTTAGAGATTGATCATAGATTATTTCTTGTAAAAATTGCTTGAAGGAGAACTCATTAAATACGAAAATGGACTCCGGCCGTCTCAATAAAAAATAATCCCAAACTGGAATCTACTAAATTGGTTTTAAGATTTTCATGTAGACGATAACATTTCTTCACGAGACTAATCCGTACAAGCCTAAGAACCTGCACTTCCTGATAGCGAACAAGGCTGTGGCTACGGAATAATTATTGTGCACTACTTACTTGAGAAGTGTCGTTAAGTAATTCTAGCGCCTACCTGTCCGACGAGGCAAAATTTCTACACTACATTATATGGAGCAAACTGGACGAGTACTACGGGAAGTCGAACCGTTATCATGCCCATTTTGTTTTAACTCAATGAACTATAGATATACTTTTTATTGGCTAAGAGTCAGTTTACCGACTATTAATTTTCTGATACTTAAATTACGAATCTTCCACTAGATGTTATATCAACTTACCACTTACATATAAACTATGTGTATGTAACTTTATAAATATGCACGCTCTTATTACATTACATACACAAGTATGGCACAAATGATGATTATCAGACACGAAATCCCTTTGAAGTGGCAACATGATCGATTGAGATAGTGTAAATTTCAGTAAGAAAATAAACTTTGATGATTAATATTAAACTTATGGGATTTTCTTTCGTTTTATATGGCTAAAATTACTTATAATCAAAATGGGGTACTTAATAACAAAATCACTAAAATACTCACATCGTTATCACTCTACCGCAACTTTCACATGATTACTGTTCGAGTTTTCGTAGTACTTTCTTTTGGTTAGGTATTCATTTTAACATGGCTTGGGACAGTTTAAGAATTCGTGCCAAGAGATGTGAATTTGGGATCTTTCAGGTACGGATTACATTTGGCCAGTGATCAAAGTTTTGAATGCTATTTCCTTTTAACGTTTTGTGGTTAAATGCATCGATTCAGCTACTTTTGTGTTAAATTGTTACTGTATTTTATGTGAAGCTAAAATGTTCCAGATATACTTTATAGTTTTATTGAGATAAATTTGAGATTGCTTTTTGTTGCGGCTGTATATTTATCGGTATTGGGAATGTGTTTGCTACTATTGACCGTGTGCTACGTTTTGTGGTTTTAAAGGCTGAGTTGAGTACTCGTTTTAACTCCCGATGCAAATAGAGGGGTGTATTAAATTATAATTTGAAGTGTCTGTGGATCTGTATGTTTGACTGTAGCATCGGTTAAGTTACCGATTATGAGGTTTTCTTCGTAGAAAGCTGACATGATCGCGATGGATATTTGCAACAATTTATGATTATATTTTATGATGCTAAAGTTTGTTTTTTGTTTTGTGTCTGCAGTTATATATCTACAAGATGTAGCTATGTATTTAAGAGTTTACGAGCCCGGCTGTATAGTACAAGCTCCGCTTAGTTTGAGATGAGATGACCGTGACTGAGTTGACCTAGGATATTATTATTACCATCGAAATACTTCAAATTAAGTTACGCTATCAACATTACACACGTTTTCACATTAAATTTACGTGATCCTCTAATAAATTCGAATAGATAGATACCCGATTCTTCATATGACTCTTGTGATTCGTCGTACGTAAAACATTTTACAGAGCGAAGTTATTAGTGATGTTTATTAGCTGTAAAAAGTGTTTACGAAGCCACATTTTACAACACCTCACTGACGTGCTAACTGTGTGAATAAAGTCGTTTGGATGGTGTGTAGAATTATGGATATGAAATTTGTTGAAGCGTCATCTTTTTCAAATGATGTTTTTTTTTTTACATTGGCACTTTGCTACCTATTAAATGCTTTTAGACAAAGATGTAGACAGAAAATAATAATAAATAGAAATAACTTGAAAAAATATATTACTTATCTTCAAACAGTACATCCAGGCATTCGCTAGTTGAAGCAAGTTCTTTCTAATACGCTTCACCAATTTAAGAGGCTACTATCTAATTTGCAGTCCCTAAAATTCAATTAGCGAATGACGGAATGACAAAGAGTGTCGTGCAAGTGAACCAAAGTTTTACACAAAAAAGACCTTCATTTAGAGAGACTTTCAGGAGGTGTGACGGTCACCTCCTGAAAGTCTCTATGTAATTGACTGCACGGTTGGTGTAGTGGTTTAAGCGGTCGCCTCGCCGCTTGACACTGCGCCGAGTGTTGTGGGTTCGATCCCCACACGAGACAATACTTTGTATGATCTACACTTTAATATAATATTATAAAGAGGAAAAATTTGTATTTTTGTTTGTTTGTAATGGATAAACTCAAAAACTACTGGACCGATTTTAAAAATTCTTTCACCATTAGAAAGCTACATTATCTGCGAGTAACATAGGCTATTTTATTTAAGAAAAAAATAGGGGTCCGTAAGATATTTGGGTTTTTCGGGTACGCGAAGTAGTTCCCTCAGGACGCGGGTGAAACCGCGGGAAACGGCTAGTTCATAAATAAAATTGTTGTTTCGAGTCTGGGTGTTCATTGTGTTCGTTAGTTGTATGTTTGTAAAGTCCCCCGCGACACAGGATTTAGTCCTAGTGCGGGAGTTGTCTTTCTTAAGAACAAGAACAATTGCTAAGAAGCCAATTACGTAAAGACTTCTTTTGCAGTTTTCAAAACACCCTGGTATTATTTGGGCTTTTCTCTTTTTGTAAAGTAGGGTGACCCAAGTGAGACTATTTTCATTACTACGTGCTAAAGAGAATTGCCAGACAAACAACCCAAAATCAATTCAACGAATGAGTCTCTTGATCTCAAGACCGACCGTAAACATGAGTATAAACTTAATCCACACGTCAGACAAATGACTCGATAACAATTAAGAACATTTTATCTCTGCATCATAAAACCTCGGCGATCGTAGCTGATCTGAATCTATAGATGAAAGTATTACAAGGCTCGTAAAATACTTTCTACGGAGCATTCTAGAATATTTTCCTCTATTTTTATCTGTTGAGAAGTCTAAGAGTCTTTATCTACTAAAATGTCTGGACTAGAATATAGTTCTTTACGGCTTTTGAAGTGATTTTTAAATTGACTTGTTAATTTGCCATCAATCTGAAAGTCAACGTGCAGTCGGAACTATCGAGTGCAAAGAGCTGAGATTTTACGTGTATAGTTCTTTTATATAGAAAGTATTAGGTTAGAAAATTCCTCCCCTAAGGGAATAAGAAGGTCCCAAACGGACGGAGGTAACTGGCTTGTAGAGACAGCATAGTTAGATTTCAGAATGATAGAGTCTTGACTTTAGACACTCTAGAGGATTTATCATACGTATTTTTCTTTAATGTTTCTAGTCATTAGATAAATAAGAATACTCTGGCCCAGGATTATACCATACAGAGCCGTATACCACTGTATTTTACCCTAAATAATTTTATCATAAAAACCCCGCGCTACCATTATCTTCACACCGACAGCCCGCAGCCATCAGCTGTCATACTCAAAACAAAACCCGACATACATATTGCAACGAAACTTTATCAACAAATAACGCAACTGTGTGATATACGGCACTTTGCGAAATGTCCGGCTTAGGGTCCATGCACGCTGCTGTTTATAAGAGTAAGCCTATTTGAGACCAGTTTTGAAGGTCTAACTGTAAATTTTGCTTGTGCTTGGTTTAGAAAACGTTAAAGGTATGCTTGTAAGGCCGCTTGCACATAACCTAGATTGCAGACTGAAGTAGTCAACATTGTTGGCAATGTAAGTAAACTAGGCATAAGGTTTCTTAAGATAACATTTATATTGTATTTTGGTAAAAAGCTTTGTGAAGTAGACCACATTACAAAACGATGATTGCTATCGAAGTGGTCACAGTAGAGAAATAAGGTGGGGAATAGGGAAAGAAGGGCGCAACTGATCAGTAGAATTTCAATTTTTAGATATTTTTGTTTCGTAATGCTATTACAACCTTGTGTATATTTTTATTTCAATCAGAATTTGTGTCTTGCAGCTCAAAACTGTTTAAGTCTGAAAATCTGTATTGAACTTTAACGATATGTAGGTAAAATAATTATTTTAATTATTAATTATTTAATTTTTCAAACAATATCGTTACACTGCAATAATTATTTGCAGTACATCCTAAAATAAATATCTGTTGCCTCGAAACTCAAGTGTAACCTCTACCTAAGTCATGCGCTTTGGAAATATTTTAGAGTTCAATGGTGAAATTATGATATAGTGAGCGCAGGGGCGAACCAAATGAGAATATACGCACGGCACAGGTATCGTTGTTTATAGTACCTACAGTCTGACGCGATTACACGTAACAGGCACTTTTACACTAACGGTGATTTAAAGAGCCGAAGTTTGGTGGTATACTGGTGTGATTATGACGTTTGTCTTCGTCAGGTTTGGAGATTTTGTTTGATGTTTTGTGAAAGAAATAGGGCGTATCTGCCACGCCATATTTCTTGTTATTATTATGTGTTACTGATGGCATGTGTCGATGTAATCACGTCTTTGCAGCTTTGCTAATGTTTTTATAATTACCATACGGAAGAACTCTTTAAATGTGTAGTTTTTTCTATCTTCACGGTGGGTTCAATGTTGCAGGCATGAATCCTATATAAGATAAAAAAACTGTCCTGCTACGTCCTAAATATTTGAAGAGACCGTCACTGGAATAATCAAGAAAATAAATAGTTATACTTACTTGGTTTGGAGCACAAATCTAATTACATCAAAGGCGTACATAATTAACGTTTTAAAAAATTCACGCCTCGTGAATTCCTTCGTAACGATACACCTACTTATAACATCAGGCCGAAATATTACCTACAAAAGTTTGAAACAGTAAAATGTGTTAAAAAATAAAGTTCTGAACACAATTAAATAATCATTATAAAGTCCAAGAATTTCTTTCTAATCGCTACCCGAGCAGAACTTAACTGTAGCGTATTTTAATGGATATCGCCTTTCCTATAGCATCGTTAAATCTTAATGAAGCTACAAAAAATAAGTTCATTAAGATCTTTATCATCATTATTTTATACCCGGCGTTACGTTATTAAGCTGTCATACATTTTTATGAAGATTCTTCGCTAATTTTTAATTTATTAGTCTGAAGAGAAAACATTTATTGCGTTAGGGAATATAAAATTTGCTTTTTGAGAAAAACATTTTAATTAACTTACCTACTTACTCTTGAGAGTATTTATGTGAATATCTTTGGACATAGGCGATTTTTTAAATATATAAATACTTATTTAAGGAACTGATCTCAATGATGTAGATTATATTATGAAAAAAAAATAGGTTATATTCTTAAATATAGGTTATCTTCTTTTCTTCTATTTGCCCCGATATTTAGCCATGAAGTGGTCACGAAATGACTGCGAATGGTGTACGACTACTATACACTATTGTTATGTTGTTACATATCAATACGCACTGTCTGTCTGTCTTTCAGTCTGTCTAGGAGTCAAGGTAATCGTTGGAATGGCTAAACCGATTTAAATGGGAGTTTCGCTGAAAGATAGAAGACTTTATAGGCCTACATACTGCATGTATTTCACATAATTAGAAGAAGGGAGGTAAGGCGAAGGCGATCATTATCCTACTTTAAAAGAAGCGATAATAATATCGAGGACCGCTTGAGGGCGTCATCAAGATATCGGGTACGTACTTAACTCGTGCTGAAGACACTAAAAAATAATCACCTGGTTAATAATCCTCTTACCTAAAGGTGGATACAGACATTGCGAGGCACGCGCTGTGCGCCGTTCGTAGCGCATGCCTCGCAAAGTCTGTATACGGCTTAACAGGCGTAAGACTACAGAGACGTAATATTCATCTCTCTTTTTAAACAACAACCAAATTACGCCAAGAAGAATCCCGCAAACTTCCATCGTATGTTACATTTAAAGCGGTGTACGGTATTCTCAGAAAAATATCACAGACTTTAAAATTTCGCAAACTACATGGTATTTCGCATAATGACACAATTTTGCCAAGATTGTCGGCAACATGCATAATGTAGGTAGGCTTTGCCAAGTGTGTTTCCGACACTACGTCATGTCTCGGGGATGTACCTGTCCTGTCGTTATATTTTTATGGGCCAAGCTAAAATGTCTCACTGTCTAGAATACAACAAAGATGTAGTCTTGCTAGCTTGGGTATTACAATTTTATTGTGAATGTGATTTTGTAAGTTGTGTTATCCATTAGTGTTACTTTGTTTTTAGATAAATGAGCGAATGGTTGGAATCATGTTTAATGTGGATGCCCGGCATTAGTAAAAGCTGCTAAATCAGTACCATTTTCACAGTTTTTAAACAACTTTTGTAAATTACTTATTGTAAATTCGCTTCTAAGCGCCGTAAATTTAGCAGTAAACTACAGCGGGCCGATGATTAAGATGTTTTAGTAGCAAATGTCTGTGTACGTTCTAAATGTGTAAATATTATTATGATCGCCTAGGATTTTTTAACTAGAAATCACCTTGTAAATGTTAGTAAATCACTGATTTGATGAAATAGGTTCTGTTCCTCTAATATATACTTTTTTGTCACCCAGCACACGTCTTTAAATCACAAGTGATCACTTGTTGTCGCTATGAGTGAACATGAGTTATATTCATGACTTTGCTGCAAGCTCTTGAGGCAAAGCAACATTGCCGTAGCCAAATTCTAATTCTAATCCAATAATCTGTACCTGTATACCTTTATCGGTGTAGTCCCTATTTTACTGGAGAATTAACAAACGTTTCAATATACCAACAAGTGGAAATTTGAAAGGTATCCTAGAAATAAAAACAGGAAAAAATACTCTTATTGCCATAATAAGAATTTTGCGCTATTAATTTCTTTTTATAAATAATACTGCAGGTTAACGAGACAATTTAAAACACATTTCAGTATGCCACAGTAAACATTAATTGAATTCACAAATTAATTTCGGAGTAAATAACACTATCAATAATATTTACAATTTCCGATTCATAGCGTAGGTGGATCCAAACAGTTTGTATAAAACATACTAATTACTTAATACAACAATACATATCATCATCCCCTTAGCGTTATTCCAGTTTCAATCTGGGGTTCGCTTACTAGTCTAACCGGATTTGGCTGAATATTAGCTTTTCCACGGAGCGACTGCCTGTCTGACCTCCGCAACCCGCAGGGATAGCGATATTCCGTGGTTTAGACTAGTGTCAGTTTATTAAGAAGGTACTCACGTCCTGTAACGACTGTCAAAGGTCTTCATGACAACTGGGACCGATGGCTTAACGTGCTCTCCGAGGCACGGGACAAGCGATAATTAACAATTCAATACGCACATAACTCCGAAAAGTCATTGGTGCGCGGCATGGATTCGAACCCGATACCCTCTGCATGGCAGTCTGTTGGTATCGCCACTCGGCTATCGCTGAAAAAACATAATAATACATATTTTCTTAAAATAAAAATACTGATATTATCGAGATGTATGCATCTAGAAAACGTCTGCTTTCAACAAAATATAAATTGCACCACAATACAATTTGTCCATTCGTTTACGAGCTACGATATCACAGACATATAAAAACCTACCGTCACTTTAAGCTTAAGGTGATACCCCTCTGTCTTAATCGGAGTCTAAAAATATTTAAATCGGAGCAGAGAGATTTTAAAATTTTTAGTCCAACGTAGCGTTGTAGTAAATACTGCCTTAACTGATTTGCCAATATCTAGCAATTTTTTTTCTCTTTATTGTTTAAAAGGGACTATTATACAATTGTATATGTCGGCCCCATCGGAGCTCATTACAAGTCTTAATCCATTACAAATTTACTGCATCCTTAAAACGCAATGATATGAATTTATAAATGTTAGAAGCGGCTTCTGAGTTAGGTGCTGATAGTATATGATGGAACATACCAACATTATAGTTATTTAAATGTAATTCATTTAAAAGATTTTCTCTAGCAGATCGAAACCTGGCACACTCCGTCAATAAGTGGATAATATCTTCTAACGACCCACATACCTCACAGTTTGGTGAATTAATCTTTTTCATTAAAAATCCAAATTTATTAAGCGGCATATGCCCAGATCTCAACCTGAGAGCAATCACAATAAGTTTTCTATTAAGCTCAGTGTGAGAAAACCACGGAACGTGGGGAGGCTCCGATACTATTGTCCTATACCATATCCCCTTTGTTTTTGAAGTTTCATTAAAATATTCTTTCCAATTTTGAAAACATCTATTTTTATATTTTGTTAATAGCTCCAGATAATTAATTTCAACATTTTTTCTAAACCCCTTAGAATACCTAATTTGGCTAAACGGTCAGCCTCCTCATTACCTCTTAAGCCTATGTGAGCTATATGTTGAAGAGCGCTTTTACTATCTACGCATATTAATATTTTTCTATTCTCGATCGTTTCACTATAGGCCAGGGCTTCTGAAATTGCAAAAAGTTCCAGCGTCATAATCGATACATCAGTTATTATTTTATAACAAGAGTTAATAGAATTGTTTGGTACCAAAGGATCGTAATAAGCTGCACCTCTGCCATTAGCGTTCTTAGACCCACCAGTATAAATTGTGTGGTAATCATGGTAATTATGACGAATTTCGGATATAGTAGCATTTTTAATTGAATTCGTGTCATATATATTTTTAGCTTTATTGATTGATTCTAATCTAGGTTTAATTACATTTTGAATATTTATATTTGATACCCAAGTGTCTAAAGAGTAAGTTTCTAAAATAGGGGATGATTTAAAAGTTTCCTGTCTAACTTCGTCAAAAACCTCAACAAGTAGAGGAAGTCTTTTACTAGACCAGTACCTGGTGTGTCTAAGATCGCTAAGTTTAGTTAGTAAATTAACTGTAATATTGTCAGATAGTGATCGGCATTTTAAACAATATTTGTACGCTAACCATCTTCTTCTTAAATGTAGTGGTAACACACAGAGCTCGGATTCCATAACATGGATTGTAGTTGTTCTTATAAAGCTTCCAATTACTCTTAAAGCTTGGTTTTGGACTTTGACTAATTTGTAAGTATTAGATTTTGCACTATTATCGTATAAATAACAGCCATAGTCTAACCTACTTCTAATCAACGCAATGTACAGTCTACGTAGATGAATCTGATGGATACCCCAGGAGGAACTTGATAGAATTTTAAGTAAATTGATAAGCTTCTGTACTTTTTCCACAACCTCGTTAATGTGTTTACTCCACAGCAACTTCCTGTCCAACCAAACACCCAAGTATTTGTAAGTATCCACGAACTCAAGTTCAGTACTATTTATTAACAATTGTATTTCCTGCCGCTTAAAACCTCTACTAAAAACACAATATTTACATTTATTAATAGACAACTCTAACCCCAATTCGTCTAACAAATTAGTGAACATATTTAAAACCCTTTGTATTTTATCTTGTCCTTCTGATATATTTTTATATGTTGTATATAATACGAAATCATCTGCATACTGGCATATAAATACATCACTAATTTCATGACAAAATTTTAAAGTAGCTATGTTAAAAAGTAGCGGAGAAAGCGGGTCACCCTGGGCTAAGCCTTTACCCAAATATCTTATCATATTATCAGCCCCACTTGCAAGGTCATTAGAAACTTTTAGATGACGCTCACTGAGAAAGTTCCATAAATACTGACATATACTTTTGCCAACATGTAAGTCATCGAGAATAGCTAATAATTTTTCTATTATGACATTATTATAAGCACTTTTAATGTCCATAAAACAAGCTAGAGTGTGACAATTCATTGAAAAACCAATTTGTATTTGAGTCACCAAACGGGTAAGGCTATCAAGAGCTGATTGCCCTCTCCTGAAACCAGTGGCATACGGGGATAAGAGCTGATTGCTTTCTACATACCACTCTAGTCTTTTAGCAATCATAGCATGAAAAATTTTACAGGTACATGACATCAAGGAAATGGGTCTTGCTTTACTATTAAAATGATCACCTGACTTTGGGATTGGAATAACTTTAATATCCCGCCATTGGTGTGGGACCTCCCCTGAGTTTAATATCATATTAAAAATGTTGATTAAATATAGTTTAGCCACAGCTGGTAAATGCAATATCATGTAGTATGTTACTTTGTCATCCCCTGGAGCGGTATCCTTCTTCTTAAGACATTGATTCAGTTCTTGTAAGGTGAATTTTGATTCTAATAAAACATTTCTAGATTTAAAAAGAGGCATAGAGGGAACTACATAATCAGGCGCAAGATCACGTAGCATTTCGTTTTTTGATTCTTGAGAAAATATGTTTCTAGATCTTTTGTATCCCTTCATCCATCTTAAGCGATGCCACATATCAGGTGCTGATACCCTATAATTAATATTGTCACAAAATTTTTTGTAGTCATTCGATTTTGCTGTTTGAATAGCCCTTTTTGCCGTATTTGACTTTTCTTGCAGCAATAATAGATTTGATGGGGTCGGGTTTTTTCTAAAATTACGCAAAGCAAGTCTACGCTCACCTACTAATTTAGAAAGTTCTGGAGTCCAGTATCCCTTTGGTTTAAAATTACTCTTGGGGTTGTTACACGTTTTTTTAAAGGGGATACTCACATCAGCCGCTTGGTTAATTTTATTGATAAAATAATCATATGTAAGTTGAACGCTATTGTATACAGTAATGTTGGAAAAACAGTCAACTAGATATTCTTTATATTTATGCCAGTTGGCTAATTTATAATTTCGCTTTACGTTAATGTCAAAGTTCTCAGTGTATTTAACTCCAAATTTAATAAATAAATGATCACTTCCTAAATTTTTGTTAAAAACGCGCCAATCAAAATTAATAGCTATATCTGCCGATGCAAAAGTAATGTCAGGTGAAGAGCTTTGTAGACTATTATTGACTAACCTAATTCTAGTTGGTTGTCCGTCATTAAGACAAGTGAATCCGTACTCTATTGTTGATTCAAATACTTGTTTACCCCTGCTATCAGTTTTGTACGACCAAGTCGTATGATGAGCATTCAGATCGCCCGCTACCAAACAATTTTTGGGAAACATAGAGAAAATGTTATCCCAATCTGACTGTGTTGTGTTAATAGAACTAGGGCAATAAATTACAATTATATAACGAACGTATCTACAATTATTTAATCTAACACACAATAACTCGATTCCTGGATTACTTACGTTGATATCTAATTTTTGAACACTTAGTGAATTGTGTGTGATTATCGCTATGCCACCATATGAATCATCCCTATCCCGCCTAAAAATATTATATTGGTCAAAATTAATACATACCCTATCATCCAGCCAAGTTTCATTGATTAACGCTATGTGTACTTTTTCTTGTAGTAACAAACATTTAACCTCCTCTAGCTTGGGTCGCAAGCTCTGTGCATTCCACTGCATTATATTTAAATTGATATTTTTATGTTGACCAGCCATCTTTAAACATACATATAATTTTATCTAGAGCATCTATCTCCTTAATAAATTTCCAAATAAACTGAAACCATTCTTCCAAAATGAAGCTACACAACAATTTAACTTTAACATCAAAATTACTTTCCGAAAAACAAACTTCTTTTAACTTAAGTAATAATCTTTGTTTAAAATCTCTGGCACGCTTTGCGTTCTTATCTTTATTTTCAGTTACTTCCTGGTGGACTAAGATCTCTTCTGTAAGATGACATGTAACGTTACGGTTTTGGTCACTCTCCTTCTTCTTCTTTTTGTTTTGCTTTTTCTTCGAAGTTTTGCTCACGGTGACTGACTCCAGCGACTCGTCCATACTTTGATATCTCATGTCCTCTTCACTGTCCATAGGAATCTGTTGTACACTGCAATTTGGCGCCAGATTGTCAGCTTGAGTGTTCGCCACTAATACGTCCCTATACGACGGCTTGTCACTAGTAATAATATCGGTTTTATTATAGGTGTTTTCTGTAAGCTGTTGTTGTTTACTTTTGTCCCGTTCTTGTTCTAAGTAAGTTGACAAAGCTTTTCGATACGTGTAGTTCTTGTTACACATGATTTCGCGTATACATTTTTCTTTAATGAACACGGGGCATGATTTTTCTAAGGCCATATGGGGACGTTTGCAGTTAATACATTTATAATTAGTAGTATCGCAATTACTGTGATTCTCTCCACACTTCGGGCAGCGTATTATCTTCGTAGGACATGCTTTTATCAAATGCCCAAATCGCCAACAACCAGAGCACTGTGAAACGGGGAACATGTATGGTTCCACTTTAACCTTATACCCATATATATCCACATATGGGGGTAAAGTGGCACTCTTAAAACATAAACGGACTGATTCACTATCCACCCATTCTCTAGAAGCGTTGAGTCGTTTCAGTCTGCGCAAACTTACAATTTCTAATTCACATTCTATATTCTTCTGTATATCTTCTATATCCATATCCAGTTCTACTTGTTTCACAGCACCATAAGACAAACTGGTTTCTTCTGCAAATTGGCATCTGTACCCCATACTAAGAATTTTTTCACATTGTACAAGTTTTGCCGCCTGTTCTCTATCTTCAAATTCTAATATGACTTTGTATGCATTTTTATATTTAATTTTATTAATATTAATAATACCCTCTGACTTTAACAGTTTTGCCAACGCAAATTGTTTTGGTAACACTTCATCTTTACCCGTAATAGTAACAACATTTGTCAACTGTGTATTTTTTTCGCGACTCATACTGCTGTCAGAGTTCTTTGAGCGTGTTCTTTTTTTCTTAGTCCCCTTTCCAACAGTAATAAATCCATCTTCCTCTTCTGTACCGGCATCTTTTTTTCTTTTCTTCTCGATAGTATTTTGCGTATCGACTGGACTGAGACTCTTTTCCATTGCACGATGTACCATAACTTGTTGCTCACTTTGAATACATGATTGGTCCTCACTTATATCACTCCCACTTGAGTCATAAACATTCTCAAACACATCATCCATTGTCCATCAACATTTAGGTAAATGTAGGTAGCTGTGAAAAAATGCCACTAAAGAAATCGCTCGCGATGCGTGCGTACGCTTCGGCGTCTCGCGCGGCACTGAATATCTAGCAATGTGGATAATGTTATAATCTCTACTATTATAGTTAGTGTTATTTAGGTAAAAACTATTAGGTTTTGCTGTGCGAGAAGTAGTATTTTGATAGCAAACCATGGTCATTATATTATTATATGATCTTAACCTAGTACCGAGTAGTAATATTAGACTTTATACCTGTAGTTGTTCAATGCGGGGATGTCCTTTACGGCCATTTTCAATATTTGATCCATACATGGATTTTGAGATTCGAGATTCGTGTTTGACATATTTTGTATGGAGCTTATAACAGAAACGAATCTAAAATCTATAGATCGAATATTGAATTCCATTGTTAGTGAATTGGTAGCAAACCTCTTCTTTAAAGGTATACATATAAAGCCATTCCTTTCAATACCTAGTCTCGAACATAAAAAATAGAAACGCCGTCCGGTTGTACAACAACAGATTATAATGCCTAGAACGTAGTACACAGTTCAAAGACGTGACTGCACAAATATTACTAAGAGTACGAAATAAAGTTCCCTTACAATCGCCGACACGTCGTGTACGTAAACTTGTAAAAATGTACGTGGCAGCGACGTTTAAGTTCATTCAACTAATAGCCAGTGCAAAGTATACGTAGTATGTCGTGTTTTGTGTGTGAGTGCGTCTATTGTGTAAGTATGAGACAAACAACGAAGCATGTGTCGAATGGCTAAAAGAAGTAATTTTTTAAATTACTCACACCGGTATCCCCGAAGAGGTGTAATATTACATCAATATTTCGCCTTATGAAATGTTTAAATAGGAGGCGAGCCTTTTGACCTTGCCAGGCACTTTGCCAGACTTCGTGATGCTAATGAGAATTAGGAAAAAACAATTTCACTTTTACCCGACCCCGAACCTCCCGATCAGCATACAACGCATACGCTATCCACTGGACCACGGAGGCAATCATGGAAATTATGGAAAGCAGAAAAAGTTGGAAAGCATGTGACAAATACATTGACAGATGCGCTTGGAAGTAGATGTTCGCTGTTGACTAGGTCAATAATTAAGTAGTTTTATTTTATAGTGTAGTTAATTACCATATTCTCATTTCATACTATATTTTGCATTCGTGTTCCACACTTTCATTATAACTTTGCGTGTTCCACACTTTCATTATAACTTTGCGGATTTGTAAAATGTGGGTAACTCGTGGTCATGGGCTAACTAATAGGTTGTCAATTGCTTTGGGTTCATATACCGTTACTTTCTGCTACATTCACTTCCACCATAGTTCTGACCATGTTCGCGGGTTGCCTACATTAAAAAGATGTAAGTGGATGCTCCTGTTACACCATACTTACTTTGGGAGGCTTACCAAGCTTTTGCTTTGCTGAACTTTTATTTTTATTTTAGTAACTATGCAGAAAATATGTACGGTATATATATAATTCATAATAGCAGCTAAAACTTAACATATTTAACGACGTTGCTGATAGTGCCATATCCACTTTAAAAGGCACATGAAGTACGAGAAGTACAGTTATAAGCGCTTTTCTACTTTTAATTGAAGATCTTTAAATCATGCAAAGCATATAATCATAATCAGATATTTTCGATCTCTAGCTCGTGCACTTTTTTTTCTAGTCACAAACAAATATGGTGGACAGAAATATATCACGTAAGTATCAAGTTATGAGTGCCTAAGGGCGTTATGTAATTTCATCCACTACCATTACTTGACACAGCTGTTGAGGTACCCGCGCTCTCCCACCGTTGTTTACTATGAAAACAGTGAGGTAGTTGCTGAAATACCTGCTTGATTTTTCTAAAAATATTACGAGAATATAGAGGTAGCTTGCAAAGGGTTACTGAAGAATAGTTTGAGACTAACATGATGCTTTTTGAAATTAGTTATGATCATTTCACAGATGAAGCAGCGATGTGTCGGCGCCTAGCCTATTTTTATTGTAGGTACTTAGTTGTTTTCTATGAACTCCTGACGGTCCACAATAATAAACATTTTTATGAAAATCAACATTTAAAACACATTTGAGTTTGAGTGGTAAGTGACCCTTTAGTTAGTTGTATGATAAGAATGGTTTCATTCGGTTCAGCCGGTTTGACGTGAAAACAGAACATACAGTCAAACACATGTTAACATTAAATTTTTGATGTTAGAAGGGATATGAAATAAAGTAAAAATATTTAAAATGTTAAGCCCTCATTATTTCCGCGCATATATGTCTCTTACTACACTAATAAACTCCTCACTAGCTCACAAGTCCCGCTAAGTTTTTGTGACAAGCTAACTCAGTTGAGTCGAAATGTTTGAGTTAACAGCAATTTCGCAGTTCAGTACTGACTTTCAGGCATTACTACTAGTCAAATTGAGTTTCTCTACGTATTCATGTTGGGAATTAAATTAGAGACGTCTCTGTGTACGCTCGTTTTATTTGGATGAGTACAAGCGAATGTTTTACAGCCGTATTGGATCAGTTGTATGAGATTTTGCGGTTGGTTGATGGATGGTTTTGGAGTTATGTCATTGAATGCACGTTTGGCGTAGTAGCTTAAGTGGAAGCCTTTACACAAATAACCACGCCAGTGTGTCGTGGGTTTGATTCTCAACAGTTAACACTTGTATGATTGACAAACTGTTGTACAGCCAGATTTCGAGCCTGGGTATTGGGTGTACTAGTCAAATTGAGTTTCTCTAAGTATTCATGTTGGGAATTAAATTACAGACGTCTTGATGAACGCTCGTTTTATTTGGATGAGTACAAGTGAGTGTTGTTACCGCCTCATTGGATCAGTTGTGTGAGATTTGCGGTAGGTTGATGGACTGCACTTTTGGCGAAGTAGCTTAAGTGTTCGCCTTCCTGCTAGTGTATCCTGTATCGTGGGTTTAACTCCTACCCTGAACAACTTTTTCTGATTCGTCTCGATCTTTTCATGATTCACAAAGTTTTGTTCTGGGTTGTAAAGTAGCGTACTTTATTTGAATTTTAGTAAAGTATCAAGTGTCCAAAAATGTCTTGTACGAGAGTCGATGTTTATAAATGAAAAAAATGAATTGCTTGGTTTGGAGTACTAATTATTTCAATTTCAGTTAGCATGACTACGGTTGCTTTGGTCAAACTTAGTTCATACAGAGTTCTTCATGGCATAAAAAATTATAAGTGCTTACTACACTACAGCCACACCCTATTGTCACTGGTCCCACTCGTATACCTACAACCTTATTACATGTGTAACTAGTTTTAGCACCAATTACCATTGAAAATAAAGAGATTTGGCAGTGGAAGAATTTAAACCAACTAGAAATCCGCAGCAATTTAATCAGAATTATGTTGTAGCCGTTAGAACACTTCATCTTCTTGTGCCGGCAATATCTAATAAGCTGCATAATCCTTTAAAACTATACAGATCTGAAAACTTTTCGAAGCTCATTTCAGCACACCAAATGTTTTAATCTACCACATAATTCACTCCACTCTTGTCTCTGCCGGGACACAAAAAGTAAAAAAGGCAGTATTTTGCGCCACTTTTTCCCTGCTGTTTACAAGAACACTGCCGCCCAAATGTACACAAAATGAACAGAACACGATTTGAATATCTAAATTGGCAATCCTTCGGTATTCCCCAAGTTTCCTCATTACAGCCGCGTTCACCTGTTAATTTTTAGGGTCCCGTATGCGCATGAGAAGATTTTCACGGTGTTATTATTGTGCAATTATTTATAGAGTTTACCAGGCAAATATACCAAGTTTCTTTTTTATTATTCTTCAGATTGTGGCGCTTTGATAAATTACTCTAAGAATTTTGTAAAAAATATGTAAACATATTCAAAGGATAATTAAAATTTTGTTATAAAGTATTCTTTCAGTGGTTTTATAAACAAAATTTTGATCTCTGTAATTTTGGTTTATAACAAAATTCACGATGTCAGTGATGTGTAATGAACACGCAATAATCAAAATCATCCGTACAGGTATAACTGCAACTCATTTAAAAAAATTCAGCGATAACAGTCAAAGACGCGTCGCATTATGCATGTGCCACATAAAATTGTATGTACTCAATTGATATTGCACATAATTTTAGACAAAAATGCGTTATCGCACCTGCCTAACTTCAGATTCAAATTGAATAAACCTTCCAAACTCAAGAGAAAACTAATACTGGCCGAATCTATTTTCAAAAAACGTATACGGAACTCTGTCGTTTCTGTAAAACTTGCCTTATCATTTTGCTCCCCGTTCGGTTCAGGGGCTATCTCCACGTTTCGCGGGTAATTTTTATAGTAATTTATCGACTTCACGTGACTAGGCACTTTAGTTAGC
This sequence comes from Euclidia mi, assembly GCA_944739405.2. NCBI lineage: Eukaryota > Metazoa > Arthropoda > Insecta > Lepidoptera > Erebidae > Euclidia > Euclidia mi. Next base: position 3,038,489 of record OX123183.2, on the reverse strand, counting down.
ACCGTAATAGTCTGCAAGGAGACAGAATTATAATTGTACGCCTACGGTAAACGGCTCTTTAAGAGTTATAGTTTTTAGCGGCCAGTTTGTGTTTCACTCGGTAATTGTTGGCTCTTTGTCTAGAGTCTAGAATGCTTTATTTTTAAGTGGTTAGTATTTAGTTCAGATGTGGATGCTGTGCACAGGAAGATTTTTTTATTTTATTTTAAGGGACCAAAAGACTCAGGCGATCTCGAGGTCAAAGTCACGCCGCCACTGATATTTCCAAGAACAGTGCGTATTAAATTGTTATTTGTCAATTGCTAAATGGTGAGGGAAAACTTCGTGAAAAACCTGCATATCTGAAAGTTATGGAAAGTTTTAGAAGGCATGTGAAGATCCCAAGGCAATATCAAGAAATTCCTTCTTAGTACATACCTATGCTCCTCATGGAACATATTTATTTTATTACATACATAGTCTCACGCCTATAACCCCGAAGAGGTAGGCAGAGGTGTATTTCTACACCCACGTTTCGCCAGATATACTTTAGTCCCACGTAATAGGAGGCGAGCCTATTGCCGTACCGGGCACATTACCAGACTCCGTGCTGCTACTGAGAATTTCCTAAGGGAAAAACCCAATAACACTTTGCCCGACCCGGGAATCGAACCCGAGACCCCCCAATCCCACGCGCACATTTATGCCGCGCGACCAACGGGGCAGTTTATTTTATTATTTATTTTATTTTATTATTTTGTTTTATAACCACTGTTTTTAATCCTGTTTTTGTGTACGTATTTATTGTTTTCTCGTTTAGATCTAAACTCACTTGCTAGATTATATACTTTTGTCTATTTTTATTATTCTTATTATTATTGTGCTGATTAACGTCCGTGCGGCATTTAAGGTGCACACAGAATACCAGCGTTGTATTGTGGATACTACCACATTAAAGCTGAGTGTGCACCTATATGTCACAGATTACTCTTAAGGCTTGCGATGTTTTATTTTATATGTTAAATTTTTCTGTGTTCTGTGACAAATAAATAGTTTTTCTTTCTTTCTATTTGCCGAATTTCAGCTTCTGGCGCCCAATAGTTTTGGCTGTGCGTTGTCTGGGAGAACGCAAGACTTGTATTTAGACAGATAAAAGTGTTAATTACGGACCTTATTAGCTAGGTTAAACAATAAAATAAAAATATGTAGTTACTACAAGGCACTATATAAAATAGCACCGAAAAACACTGGGAGTGTCGGCAGCCGACTTGTTTCAGACAGCGAAGACTGCTAGGTGTCCTACAAAGAATTTAATCATGAGAAAATACCACGCACTTGGGAAAACTATACAATGGATTTTTTTTGCTAAGCTTACATTTAAACGACTGTAGCAAGGGCTCCGTAGTTCAAAGAGTGTGTAACGCCTTAATGTTGAATGTCGGGTTCGATTCTGTAGTAAGCAAATAATTATGTCTATGAGGGTTATAGTAAATATAATTTTTTTCGACATATTTTATGAATATGTCCAGTAGCTATGAATACTTGGCATAAGACTCTTAAAATGTGTGTGGTTCATACTTTATAAGTTCATTTATTTATGTTATTTTTGAAAATTTAGGTAAGTTTTTGTTTACTCCAATCCATCGCATTAATGTCGGCAGCATAAGCATAGCGCAGAGACTAAAACCAGCTGCTTTGCAAACGTTTTAGGTATAAACTTATGGTGCGCTCTACCGAAAGTTAATTGTGCATTAATAGCATTTTAAAAGGTGGAGGAAAACATCGTGAAGACACCAAACTGCTTGTCTGAAAGTTCTCCATAATGATCTCGAAAGACGTGGGACAGTTAACATACCTACGAGGCTGTTGATGATGAATCAATAGGAGATTTATTTATTCGTAACCAATTTACCGAACTGTATTTTTTTTCATTTTGGCGAGAAACCGCAAATACCATTCCAATAATAATAAAAACGTTCATATAAACTTAGTATAAGAACTAAAATTACCGTCAGTAAGCTAATAATCCTGTCACATATAGCACGCTCTTTGACCTCTCAGTAGTGGGGTCAGTATTACTTCAATAGATTTGACCCCGCGACCTTTGATCGGCGGCCGGTTGAGTTTTTGGCGTGCCGTCGCAAATATTGGTCGAAGCGAGCTTTATTCGTTCACACACACAGATTTTTGTATGTCTTTTGTGTTGATATAGAGATAAAAAATGGATGTCGGAAAGTAAAATAAAATTGTATGTGAATTTTTGATGGATTGAATGCGTGTTACAATTTATTTATCTTAATATATAAAATCCTTGCGTTACCTACTGACTGACAGACACGCTACAGCCGAAATTATTGAGCGCAGGAAGCTGAAATTTGACATGTATGTTCCTTGGGGACCGTAGGGGTGCATTAAGGGATTTCCCGAAATTCCCACGGGACCGGCCAAAACAGGTAAAATAAAAAAAATTGGAGGCGTAGCTGCTGGCGTCCTCTAGTTAAATTATAAGTGATATAGAGACAATCAACATATCTATTAATATTGTACATTTCACAGTTAGTATGCGTATGTAATAGGTTTTTAAATTTACAGCGAGGCCCAGCTATAAGATATACTTGCCTAAGGATTGCGTATAATGTATATGACAGATGTCAATGAAGTCCAGTATCAGTTCGAAATTGCTACGAGCGCCTCGTAGCAGTTTAAAGCCTCTACGTATCTATCTCATAACTTATTTTCTTGTACATTAAATACATATACATATTAACCAGAAAGTACCAACTGCATAAAACAAAAATATCTCACTTGGATGGTCAAAATCATAACATAATTGATTGACGATAAAATTGATTTATGATTTATTCACATATTAAATATCATTATTCAAAAGCGTCGGGGTCGAAACTTGATTATGGACATAATTTACCTGATACATTCACTAGGAATTGGTGTGATTTGGAAAATATATAGCATAATATCAAGGTACATCTCCACTTCTACGTGTCCCGCAAGTTCCATAATTGAAAAGCAATCTACTTTTTTGTCATATTGCACTTAAAGCCACGAGAAACTTTAATTACTTTTCTATAGACAAGACAGAATCCTTCATCCTTCTTTCACCTTAACCTTGACTAAGGGCCGTTCTACATAGTTCGATAGTGGCAGCCGCCGTCTCGAGTCAGTGCCGGTCGAACGCGAGCCGCCTCGCACGTGTGCACTCGACGCACGAACCACGCGCAGTGACGTTTTCTTGTTATGTTTCCACTATATATTCACAACTGTTTCGTTTCTAAGGTGAGTAATACGTGCGAATTTAAACCTTATTGATTTTTAAGTCTTGGTTGGGGTGGAAAGTTTATTTTTAGGCTGCTAAGGCCTATAATTCGGTAGCGGGTTTGTGACGCGGTTTTGGTGGCACACAAATTGATATGATAAGCAGATTTCTAAGACTGTTTTTTGGTATTCAGATCTAGATTTTCTGACTCTCGTGCCCTAAAATAATAATAATAATAATAACTTTATTGGTACCAGAAAAAACATACAATAATACAATGTTTTCTTAACCTATGGTACATTAACTGCTTATTATTATTCAGTGAACCTACTAATATACCTTGTGAATAATTATGAAAAGATTTATTTTGGTGAAATTGGTGTACGTAATTTAGATTACTTACCACAAACTTATGAAGGTTATATAAACTTAGAGAGGTTATTGACTGCGTTAATTTCATGTTATTCTTCACGCAAATTGAGGTGTTTGTGTGTAAAGGATTTACACATATTTTCTTTTCTGAAGGGTTTTGTTGCATGGATTTCCACGTGCGGATGTTTGCATTGCAGGGTGTATGGCATTATCACCCTTATTGGATAGAGCTATTATCTAATTTTGTATGACAAGAGGTTATGTTGTTATCGTACCCATATGGAAGAATGTTTTGGTTTTCATGGTTTGAAATTGTATGATTTAAACATACATAGAATACAAAGTGATTTATAAATAAGTCCTTGAAGTTTGGTGTTTTGGTGTGAATATTTTTAAGAATATTAGATTAGTCTTAAGCTATCATTTAAGCGCCAGATACTCTGAAAAGCAGAAAATACCTCGTGATCTCTACATCTTGTATTACGTAGGTATATATTATTTTAAGGCTGACATAACTACGGCGTTTGATGCGTATGTTTAGTAAATAATATTGAAGTAATACTATCCTTGGATAACTCACGCAGTCATGCTCATCTGCTTTACGGCCCTGTCACGACCTACAGCGGCGGGCGGCAGCGGCGAGCGTTTTCGATGTACATAGCGCGCGTTACTCCATTGCGGCCGCGCGCCGCGAGAATAAACGCGCCATGCACATCGCCCCTGCCACGCCGCTCGCCGCTTAGACCGATCTCGTGAACAGGCCCTTAATCCTTAACCAAGAAGAGCTTATATTTTGCCACAGTATATTACTTTTATATTCTTAAATACTTTCATATTTTTCATAGATAAATTACACATACACATTATAAAAATTAATCCTGCCATCATATAAAGGTTTGTCTTTGGTTGGGAAACGAAACGACGTCGCTTAGCTTAGCAGGAAGGTTCACTAACTAGTTATCTTGACCAAGATCCTAGTCATATAGGACCGAATAGTTTCAAGGCTCTGCGTTGTCTGTGAGTACGTCAGAAACGGAGGAATTTTATAATTACGTATAATACAGATAAGGGTGGGCACTCTTTTGAAAACCCGTAGCCATAGCTTTATATTTTCGGGGTGTTTCAAAACTAGCCTTTACAGACTTCAAAATAAACCCGTGCAAGTCCGTCAGGTACAATAGTACGGTTCGTTCACATGGTTTTAAGCACGTTCGATAATACGAATGTGTCACCAATGTTTGTGGATGTTTGTGCAAACAATAACACAGAATTTGAGGGGACAACCAACCCATGCCACTATTATGGATGGAAGATTCCCTGTTTATTCGTCTGCTATGTTTTCACGGGAAAATTGCGACTGATTTTGATGAAAGATGTAAAATAAGCAGCGATAGCCTAGTGGAGATACTAACGGCCATTTTAAATATTCGATCCATACATGGATTTCGAGATTCGAGATTCGTGTTTGACATAATTATTTTGTATGGAGCTTATGTCAAAAACGAATCTAAAATCTACAGATCTATCTATAGATCGAATATTGAATTCCGTAGTAAAACACTGTTCCGCGGAGGATCTCGGGTTTCAATAGAAGCCGCGCATTGATGACTTCTAGAAGTTATATGACTAGTTTCTATGTATATATTTACGAAAAAAAGAAGTATTTATGTATGTTTATCCATTGCCTAGTACCCATAGTACAAGTTCTGCTTAGTTTAGGGACTAGATGATGTTGTGCGAATTAAATACCTATCGTTTGCTAAATACTGAAGGAAAAATCGTGGGCAAATCTGCATGCCAGAGAGTTCTCCATTATATTCTCGTAAGACATGCGAAATACCTATTAGTATGAACTTTAAGAATATGCAAATATTTTTCTCTGTAGTCTGCATATTATAGTACCTATTGCTTAGTATTAGCTCAGTCTTGAAGCTGTGCCTTTCTATATTAATTGATATTATTATTATGGATACATATTCTGAGAATATAAACGGCTCATGTTAATGTTATTGACAGCTATGTTCGACGTCCTGACATATCCTCGAGGCGCAAGTACTAGGCTGTAAATGCATACTTGTAATGGGATCTCGCAGATATATAGTGGAACGAGTGAAAAGCCGCCCTTATATACGAGATATTCGTATATGAAGACTTTCACTTGTCTAACTATAAAATTGTTTTTTTGGTACGATGTGCTTTTATTACATCAGAAAAGTTTAGAATACCTTTGATATTTTTTACATCACCGATTTCAGCTAGTTAAAATGTAGAAGGAAATAGAGGTTTTATGTCTTAAGTTGGTTAATTAACACAATAAAGAAACGATCATTTTTCACTCAGACTATTTTATGTCTAATACTAAACACCTTAATAAATGTCTAATATATAAAACCTTAATACTAACGCCAACTAGATTGAAGTTGCTGAAGCAAAGAATTTACGATCAGCTGCAATATCGTGACGCAGCACTATTGTGATAGATAGTAAGTTAATGCATTATATCCAAGGCTTCACATACTTGCACGATTTTCCCATAAACAGAACACATATGCAGCCTAATCATGGTCAAGTAATGCACACAGCCGTGCAAAAGTATTAATCGCTTTTACATACATACATACATAACGTCACGCCTTTTATCCCCGAAGGGGTAGGCAGAGGTGTATTTCTACACCCACTTTTCGCCAGATATACTTTAGTCCCACGTTATAAGGGGCGAGCCTATTGCCGTACCGGGCACATTTCCAGACTCCGTGCTGCTACTGAGAATTTCGTGACAGAAAAATCCAATAACACTGCCCGACCCAGGAATCGAACCCGGGACCTCCCGATCCCACGCGCACATTTATGCCGCGAGACCAACGAGCCAGTCGTATAGGGTTTGATGTCGAGTTTTCCGTCTCTACGCAAAGATGGTATTTGCATCGTGTTATCCCTTAGTCGCCTCTTACGACACCCACGGGAAGATAGGGGGTGGTGACACTTGTATTCTACGCCGTCAACCACACGGCATCGCTTTTACAAACGTTATAAAAACTTAAGTGGCGATAGTCCAGTGGTGTACGAAACGGACTGCCGAGACGATGGTCTCGGGTTCGATCCCCAGGTACCCCGGGCACATACCTCTGACTTTTCGAAGTTTGTGTATCTAAAATATCGTTCGGTTAATAATGTGCCTAGTAGATGGCAATAGGCTCGCCTCTTATTACATTGGGACCGAAAAATATTTTTTGGGTTGTAATACACCTCTGTCTACTCCCTCGGGGATAAAGGTGTCAAGACATGTTATGTTAGAAAAAAATACTTCCAAAGCTACACATATCTACAATCATAACATAAATAGTTGTCTACATAAGTTATCCAATCACAGTGACATTTATTTGTCTGAGCCGTGACTGAACAATCGACAAAAATAATATTGTGGCCTAGTTCACGAATCAATGTCTCTGAAAACATATCTGAAGGTTCTATTTTATATTACTAAGTTACTAGATATCTAGTATATTTTATTGAGTCCAAATACTATTCAAACTTTTGTAATTTCTTCACATACTTTATCTAATGGTGTAATACGTTATCTAATATGCGAAAGTGTAAATGAAAATTTTACATTACTCTAGTCTTGCAACGTTCAGCAGTTGTAATGATCTTTCTAGTATTATATACGTGTTCACTGTGTCTTGTTGTTGAAGGTCACTCTTCAATAAAAGGGGTTTTGAGTTAACCGAATTTATTTGCGCGGAATCGAATCAAGTATACAAGTTGTCGTTTAGACGGTAGGGAACTGACTGGGAGGAGTATGCAGGCGCGCTACCTCGTAATTAATATGATGCAATGCATTGTATTGTTGCGTCATACACTGCACATGTCCCAACAGTCATCCCCCTTTTACAAAAAAAATGCTGAAAAAAAAAACTATAAGTCGATATCACATGTGTTCTAACATAATTACAATAACTTAAAGTTACTTATAACAGTGCAGAAGGCACACAGGAATGTGCGGCGTTGCAAAAATGGTCGCCTTGCTCGGATTGAATGACGCGTTACCTGCGATCGGTTCACATTACACATTTGATACGCTGTTATATTTATAAAGGTTACAAAATCTTAAACAATGTCGAATTTATGTTCACAAATCTAATAAGTTATATAAGTTTGTTCAATTGAATATTATAACATTCATACACATTATTTATATCTTGTATGATTATATAGATACTTACATTTATATGTATTTATACATACGTATTTACGGTACACTCTTTATAACATTTTAACACTATAACATATTACTGTTATCATAGTTGTAGAATCATAAGTTTAATTAAAACACTTGGAAAATAAAATGCCATGAAGTATACCTCTATACCGTCTGTTGAGCCTGAGAGGTCTGGAATTGCTGGACTGTCCTGCCCATCTCTTTACGCAACCACCCTCGGGTTCTGGTACAACATGCTCCGCTACAAAAATATATTATCAACAAAGACAATAGTATAACTATTGCTATGGACATGGCTCCGTACATTTTCATGTGAGTTTCTATTTCACTAAAATTGGCGCTATTTGCACCGTTTTGGGCGATAATAATCTCTTCCTGTTTACTGTATGTCTTACCCATTTTTGTAAAACAATTTAGCGATATGACAATAAACTCGTCTGATTTAATATACTTGTACCACCTTGACAAAATGTGGATATCTAATGACGAAATATAATTACTCATTATATAAAGCAATTTCGCAATTACTTGCGAGTTCGAAATATTGTTATCCTTGCAATTTTTCAATACAAGTGAATATACAGGTTGCGCTGATTTTTATTCTATTGCTACTTGTTCAATACGCTATATATTATCCTACTGCTTACCTTACACTACGTACTTATATAATTTTATACATGTGCGATAGCTACTGATGTAGCACCGACTTAAAATTTTGTCTCTATCCTACTATTTTTAAGGGTGGTTACCATAGTGGCCTACTCTGCTATAATTAATTACACCCCTTGGGGCCCTCAGTACCCACTACGGTAACGCCGCAAATAGACATACATATATAAATAACGCTTACACATTAAATCTTATTCGCGGTTTAACTACGCGTCCACTTCTAGTTATAACTTTATTGTCAGAATTCTTTTTACCGGTTTGTATCATAGGTGTTGTGGTACGATTAATACTAACATTGTTATCGAATTTATTACAGTTCTCATCCTCTGTCTGTTAGTTCAAAATATGCGCGGCTTTTAACCTATCAATGGATACCTTTGCGGTTCTATTAGGCAACTGGATGGTATATACTTTATCTGTCCTATTCAACACGCGATAAGGGCCTTCGTATGTTGGAGATAAGGACTTCTTAACCATTTCGTTCCGTATAAACACATGTGTACACAACTTTAAATCTTTACTTACAAATATTTTTCTACTACCGCTAACTGATCTACTCTGAGGTTTCATTGAACTAATTGTTTTGCGTAACTGTACTATGTAATCATGGTGACTGTCGCTTTGGCTACTTTGCTGGAAAAAATCTGATGGTAATCTTAAAGGTTGTCCATACATCAATTCTGCGGCACTATATCCAGTGTCAGTTCTTAACGCGGCTCTTAACCCTAACATAACCGTCGGTAATTCGTCTGCCCAATCCACCCTATCGGCCAATCTCGCTGTTAACGCATTTTTCAATGAACGATGCCATCTTTCTATTAATCCATTACTCTGTGGGTGGTACGCCGTAGTATGAATTTTTTGTACGCTTATAGTTTCATAAGTGCGCTAAAGAGATCGCTTTCAAATTGTCTTCCTTGGTCTGTGGTTATTCTACTAGGGCAACCAAATCTACATATCCACTCTTTAAATATTACGCTAGAAACCGTGTCAGCTGATATGTCTGAAACTGGAATAGCTTCTGGCCAACGCGTGAAACGGTCCATAATTGTTACGCAATAACGATACCCATGGCGTGACGTAGGTAACGGACCAACTATGTCAGTATGAATTTGTTCGAATTTCGTACATTTCGGAAAATCTACTAAGTCTGAAAGTGTGTGTCTACTTATCTTGGCTTTTTGGCAAGATGTGCACGTTTTTGCCCACTCATTTACCTCCTTATTCATTCCTGGCCAAAAAAATCTTTTAGTTACTAACTTCCTAGTCGAACGAATGCCTGGGTGACTTAAGTTATGAATACTGTCGAAGGCTAATTTCCTAAATTTCTTTGGTAAATACGGTCTAGCGGTATCCGTCGAGACTTCGCAATATATTCTCTTATCAGAGCCTGGTACAACTATGTATTTGAATTCGTGCTTATTACTATCTGAGTCGGTAACTCTACACTCTGCGTCCTGTGCGCGAGCTAATTCTCCGTAATCTATCGTGGTTGGACACAAAATAGACTCAACACGCGATAATGCGTCTGCTACTGTATTCTCTGAGCCGTTTATGTGTTGTATATCGCTCGTAAATTCGCTGATATACATTAACTGTCTGGCTCTTCTAGGAATTTCTTTATCACTTCTAATCTTTGTAAAAGCGTATATCAACGGCTTGTGATCCGTAAAAATCGTTATCTGTCGCCCTTCTATCATATTTTTGAAATGTACCATCGACATGTAAATGGCAGATAGTTCTTTATCATAAGTACAATATTTTCGCTGTGTGTCTGATAGTCTCTTTGAAAAATATCCTAGCGGTAACCATTTATCCTCAATCTTTTGCTGCAGCACAGCACCGACACAAGTATCTGACGCATCCGTCATTAAGGCTAAAGGTACATCTACGCTAGGGTGAGACAATGTAACGGCGCTTTTAAGGCTATCCCTACATTGTTCAAAAGCTTCAATACTCTTTTCGTCCCAACCGATTTTAGTTTTATCCTTTTTCTTCGAATTGTGTAAAAAATTATTAAGTACAGCCTGGTGTTCTGCGGCGTGAGGGAGGTGTGACCTATAAAAATTGATCATTCCTAAAAACCTACGTAATTGTTCTATCGTTTCTGGTCGCTTATAGTCGGCAATAGCCTTCACCTTATCCGGCAATGGGCTTATGCCGTCCTCCGACACGAAATACCCTAGAAATTCTACTTCTGACTGCCCGAAAACACATTTACTTACATTAATTGTAATACCTAATTCATTAAATCTATTAAACAGAATCCTAACGTGTTTTTTGTTTATCTCTTCTGTGTCTGACGCTACCAAAATATCATCTAGATAACAGAAAATTGCTGATTTACCGCTTTTATCTTCTAGGCGTTCTATTCCCTTTAATACCTGTTGATACATAAACCTTTGGAAGGTTTGGGCGGCATTCCTAAGACCAAAACTCATCCTGGGGAATTCATATAAACCAAATGGCGTACATATACTGGTTTTCTCTACATCTTCTGCCGCAACTGCTATAATATGATAAGCTCTTTTCAAATCTAACCTAGTATAGTATTTCTTATTAGGTAACACATATGTAAAATCTTGAAGTCGTGGTACTGGGTATCGATCTGGTTTCGTAATAGCGTTAAGCGCTCTGTAGTCTCCGCATGGACGTAATTGGCCATCCTTTTTTAAAACTACGTGTAGCGGACTGGCCCATTCTCCTTTACTAGGCCTACAAATACCTAATTCCTGCATTTTATGAAATTCTTCCTTTACTTTCATATACCGGTCTGGAGGTAATGGCCTTGGCCGCGCGAAAACCGGGGAACCGGAAGTTATGATGTGGTGATACACGGAATGAGTTGGTTCCTTGTACATAATAGGCTTAGTTATACTTGAAAATTCCTCTAAAATCTCTCGGTAGGGGTTGTCGCTTTGTATACTCCTAATTGAAGGCTGATCATGCTTTGTAACGCACCCTATTACACGTAAATTTGTTATACTGTCTGTAAGTCTCCTATTATATATATCTACCACTAATTTATAGTATTCTAGAAAATCAGCACCTATGATAGCTTGCTTAACATCACAAATTATAAAAGTCCATTTCAAGCTTCTACGCAACCCTAAATTTAACTCTAATGTTTTAATACCATACGTTCTAATTTCGGTGTTATTCGCTGCAAAGAGTTTATATTCACTGAGTAATTGTTCGCACTTAAACTGACTTACCGGTAAGACGGAGACGTTGGCACCTGTGTCTACCAGAAAACGGGTTCCGGTTGTTCTGTCCCTTATACACAAACGATGGTTCTTTTCTGGCTCGACGCAGTCTCCCATCGCAATAGGCTGCACCGCATCTAGTTTTCCGACTCGTCATTCTTGTCGCTTTTCCTCGGCTGCTTCCAGTTGCAGGGCTTCTCACACGCTCTAGCCCGATTCCTGTAACGAAAATGATACCTGCAGAGCCAGTTTGGGCTCTGCGGGGTCCTCGGTGGTCCTCTGGGCAGTGAACGTGACCTTGACCTGTTTCTATTCCACGGGTTGCCGTTATCATACTGCTGCTGTCGTCCTCTAATTTCATTAATTTCCACTCGCAGCGTTCGTAGTTCCCTTGTCATTTCTGCCAGTTGCTCGGTCATATTTGGCGTCACTGATACTGTCGACGTCGGCGTTGATACTGCGGCAATTTCCATAGGGCGTAGATTTTCCATGATCTTGTCGGCTAACGCGGCTAATTCGTCTAATTTCGTATCCTGTGCCACCGATAGAACTGCTTTCACCGAACCCGGAAGTCTAGATATCCATAGACGTTTCAATGCTTCTGTGGAGACCTGAGTGTTAGTGGCAAGCTCTGACATTCTTCTCAGAAGTTGTGACGGGCGTTGAGTTCCTAAATCCATCTCCGAAACTAGCTTGTTAAATTGTCGTTCAGCGCTCTCCTCGTAAACGGTAATTAATCTGTTTCTTATGGCTTCATACTTTCCATTTTCAGGTGGCGTAATAATAAGATCATATACTTGCTGTAAGGCGTCCCTGCCCAACTTCGCTACTACCATGTTGAATTTCGTAGTATCTCCTTGTTTCTGCGGCTCCAATATCGAATCGAATTGAGCAAACCATAATTTCGGCATGTCCTTCCAAAATTCCGGTATCTTCGATGAAACGGATATCGCTGCTAGATCTGTGACTGACTGTGTTGTCGCGGTAATTTCGGCTTGACCTTGTCCCGTAACTGCAGGCTTATTCATTTTCTGTATTTAGTTCGTACACCGGTTTATTTCAAAGGTTTCCCTTGAGCACTAAAACTAACTTGCAAGGCTGTAACTACGCTCTAGCAAGGAGTCAAATTCCGCTACCCTGTTCGCTGCACTATGTAATATAACCGCACTGTCCAAAAAAATATATCACGTCGGCGTTACCACTGTAATGATCTTTCTAGTATTATATACGTGTTCACTGTGTCTTGTTGTTGAAGGTCACTCTTCAATAAAAGGGGTTTTGAGTTAACCGAATTTATTTGCGCGGAATCGAATCAAGTATACAAGTTGTCGTTTAGACGGTAGGGAACTGACTGGGGGGAGTATGCAGGCGCGCTACCTCGTAATTAATATGATGCAATGCATTGTATTGTTGCGTCATACACTGCACATGTCCCAACAGCAGTCTTGGGCTACCTCCACTTGGGAAGCAAGGAACAACTCCTGCAAATAATAAAAAAATACCAATTGCATGTTGAGCCAAGCACAATGTAGGGTTTCTAGTGTTACCTAGTGTACTGAGGATAAAAGGACTTGATCACAATATTCATATAATCGCTTGCTAATGTAAGTTCAAGTTAATTGACTATGACTCGTTAATAGTGAAGCCTAATGAGCCGTTATTACTTTAATTGCAAGTTCATTATGTATGTCACTAAAAACATACTTGAGACACACCCAAATAAAACAGTTTAAAAGATAGAGAGGAGGACACTTTTTGCAATTGATGCTTTTTGTTTCTTCGCAGTCGAATCCCTGAATAGGAAATTAATTCTACAGAGCGAACTTTCCTTCTCCACCGAACTACGGCATAGGGTGAATTTTACATCCGTGCTAGATTCCCTGTAAAGACAACTGACCTTATCTGAGATGAAAGTCGAATCTTATACAGTTCGATCCCAGATAGACAACGAACGCCAATTTATGCTACGAGACCTACGTGATAATCGAAACATTATTCTCAATGCAATACACTTCCACAATCCAAAAACAACCCCAGTTTCCTACAATTTCTATAAGTAAAGAACTTACCTACATAGAATCGGCGAATACACAAAAACATTTGGCAAAGAAATAAAAAGTGCAATGTGCGGCAATAAACGGCCTCAAGTGTAATTGAGTTATTTACGTGAAAACAAGTGTAATTTCGTACGGCATGGAGTTCACTAAATCGTTTCTTTAATGCTTTTACAAGAGGTTGAATATTAATGACGCAAGCAGTTATGCGAGTGAGCTGTGTTTTGTATTATGTTATTAGATTTTAGAAAGGGACAGTGAAGGGGAAATATTTTGAGACTTAAAACAAATTGGAGTAAATACATTTTTTTATATCGTCTTCTATCCCTGAAGAAGATGATAATATTAACGCCACATATGTATTGCCTTAGGAATTGTTGGGTCTCACGAAATAGGGGGCAAACCTATTGCTGCCACTGGGCACATTGTTGGACTCCGTGCTCCTACTAAGAATTCGGATAAACTCAGTAACAGTTTTTGCCGAACCTGGGTATCGAACCCGGGACCTCCGGATTAGTACGATAGATACGCTATCTATTGGACCACGGAGGCAATATTTTTAAGGGTTTATCATACTTATATAAGTACTTGAGAAGCTAATGGTGTCGACTAACATCGTTAAATTATTTATCTCATGACCCTGTAACCTAACAACACTAACAAAACAGCTATTATTCCTCAGCTTGACATCTTTACTCAAACAAAACATCACAAGTCATCGTCACAACTACGAACATCCTTCAACAACTAATTAACTAAAATAACATCGTAAGGATAGTGGCACACAGAGAGCGATATGCAAATTGCAGTGTTTACAATAATCCACAAACGCAGCTGCACAAATATCGCGCGTAAATATGAGCTTTAATTGCGTCGCTAGATGGCGTTGCGCCGAGCGGGATTAGAACGCTAATTGGATGAGTTCTGGTACGTGTTTAGATGATTTTTGATGGAATTGTGCGTGAGACTAGGGTAAATATTTGGACCAATGTCATAGTAGTCCAGTTGTCCTCAACTGAATTATATTACTTACGCATATAAGGACGTAATGGATAATTTAAATTAATTTTACAGTTTACTTTGATAAAATACTGTTTAAGTGTAAAGGATTTGACACACTTGGAGTTGACACACTTGGATCTTAAGCCTATTTTTACGCGATTTCATCAAATGTGGAGATATGGTAATTCGTTGTAGAACTCTGTTTTGCCTTAGAGTTCGGTGGGGTGGGCTCACTCAGCGTGGGGTGGAAGGTTAGTATCATTAAGTTATGTAATGTGCATTTGGATAGCATTTTATTCTGTGTATAGTATTACTTACATTTTATTCACCATGTGAAGTTTTTACTGTGTTACTACAATTTTTTTATAATAATGATTTGAAATCATATACCTAAATAAAACATTTGGCTGTTTAATTTGGTATTATTTTAGATTCTTCTCAGTTCTGTGATCTTAAAAATTGTTACGCTCTCATACTTAATCTTTATAAAAGGTCTACTTATTTTACCACTTTTAAGCTGCTAGTTGTACACCCACAGCAATCATAATAGCCCTACTCTTCAAAATATACTCATTATAATCTTAAAGTCTCCAAACACTGGCTTTACGAAATTCCAAAGAGGATGCAAGTGCATCAATCCACGACAGCGCCGATGCATAATGTAGTATGCAAATCCGCAACACAAACTAGCGAGCGACTGATTGCTAGTTCTAACGAATTTACATTTTTTCCACGACTCGTGCGTAGCCGACGGTCGTTTGAAACAATTGTATTATTAGATTTGCACTCGGTGTGCCTGTTATTTATATGTAATGTTACCATACAAATTTTCTGACGTCATTCCGATAGAAAATTTAGTATTTTGAAAATTTAGTATTTTATTTGTTTCGGTTCACATAATCATTACACTTTGTATAAAATGAAATTAAAACAATGGACGAAAATAGCTTAGCGACACACAGCTGCCCTCACACATGCACGTTATGACAGTATACTTAAAAGTTGCATACAATAGGGAAGGTTCCTGCAAGTGAAATAAATTATACAAGTATTTTTATCTAGTGAAACATGCCAAAATAATAGTAGTTTCATTCATCAATTAATGTTAAAACTTTATTTAACATTTTTTATCGTCAATTTATTGATAATAAGTAGCAAAGAACTATGACGTCACTACGTCATATTTCATACAAAAGCCTAAAGGTAGAATTCCGTGCATCGCGATCGATCGCAGCCGCGCGCGGCCTACGACTGTCGTCGATCGCTCGCGACAATAGTCAAAGTATGAAAATGTATGGCACCGCTGCCGAGGCCCGCGACTGACGCGCGCGGCCGACGAATGTCGTGAGCCGCGCGCGGCAGTGTCTTGAAATTAGTAGTAATGAAAAAAAAATCGGATGTTTTGCCGACTATACAGGGTGTAAAAAGGCCCTTAACGAAAACTGAAATCCCATGTTGTACCAATCACTACGAACATTTTCTACTTCGGCACCATACCAGGGAAATTACTGGTTCAGAAGATATTGAAGCTCAAAGTTAGTATGGAATTTTTCTAATTCGGTACAAAATCGATGCATTTACCCCGCCAATATGTTCTTTAGATTTGCTAAGCAGTGGCGGATTTACCAGCAGGCTGAGTAGGCTTGAGCCTAGGGCAGCAAATTTCAGGGGCGGCAAATTTAACCTATCAACGCCTACGAATCGTGATTTTTTTGTTCATTTTCGAGATAGATTCTTGTCATTGAACAAAAATAATTCTAAAATAAAATTTACGTTTCCTAGTACTTTCGAGTGTACTCTTTTCGAATCAAATACCTTCTTTGATAATAAATGAACGAAATTAGTATAATAAATAAATAAACCAAGCAATGGATCAAATTACAAAGCTCTTCTATGTTCACCCTATTATGACCCATATTGCCATAGCGGTAACGATCATAACTGCATCACTGCACTAGACGCAGACACGCCTCGTACGAGAATGAAATGTGACATTTCAACTTTTTTTTTTTGGCGCGTAGAAAGGTGCCAAGACTTATATTCGTTTTAAAACACAAGCAATATTTATCTATGGTCTCAATAAAAAAAATCGTTGAACAAAAATTGGTTGCCTGTAAAGTCGGTATACGGGCGAAAGTTTTACGTGACAACGACTTTGAGTGGTATAATAATTTTAATGTGAATATTCATTCGTATAGTAGGAAGAAGGATGAAAGACGCGTGCCTTTCACTTTTTATGTCTGTCTCTCTCGCTCTTAGGCGGGACGCGTGCCTCTCACTCGCTCTCATTGTGAGCGCATAACGTGAGCGGAGCGTAACGTAGTTTCTTGAAGTGTCACCCGGCAAACCAATTTATAAGACGTTGTCACGTCAAAAATCAACTCAATGTTTTAAAAAAATGGGTTTTAAATGCATCGCACTAGCAGGAACGCCGGCGATCCCGAGAGCGCATCGATCAGCATATCGAGAATAATAATAGCGGGAAGTGCGGAACGCCGGCGTTCCCGACGCCGTTGAAAGGAATTGCATTTGTCAAGTTGACGCATTATTCTGGTCGTGTGCTACTTATTTTCAAAGTGTTTCGTGAAGTGTGTAAATATTTTCTCGTTACATTACTGGTAAGTAAGAACTTATAGTAAATATGATGTACTAGCATAAATCCGTATAACAGATGAATTTGTTTTAAATAAGTAGACTTGTAAATTTATTTTTTCTTTGAGCTGTGGTAACGTTGGCATGTTTACATCAACCGTAATTAGTGATTCAATAGATTCCTCATTTATATTGTCTTTTTTCATCAATCAAACACAGAAATAAAACTTATATTTTTATACATTGTTATTCTATTGATTTTAAATGAATAAATTACCAGATAGAATTTATGAATCGTACTGAAAATGAAGACGAGTTTTGTATAACAATTATTATTTTGTATGAGAATAAACCTGTCGGTACCTGTAATAGGTAAAGCCACTTTAAATGTTTTAATGAAATGTGCAAATATCCCTGAAACTACTAATAAAATATTACTAACTAACATCAATTACATTGTTGAATGCAAATAAGGTAAAAGTATTATACTTAGTTAATAAAATAAAAGTTAGCAATAAAGTTAATTCATTATGTAGTCTATACAGTTGAGAAAGGGGCGGCACATGGCCTGGGGCCTAGGGCGGCCAAGACTGCAAATCCGCCACTGCCTCTAAGCCCATGGATAAGTAAAAATGAGAAAACTTAAAAAAAATAAAACGTTTCCCAGGTATATTTTTTGGTTAGTATGACTTGGAATGATGTCCACAACGAGTAGACTTTGGTTTGGTGATGGGTCTTGTGCCACTCTGTATAAAAACAATTCAATTTTGTATTATCGTTCCAAACTTCCAACATTTTTTTCATTAGGTACAATATAATTGCCTTTGAATCAATATTTGCTAGTATCCTTTTTCATTTCTGCTTTTAAAGATGGGGTCGATTGGTACATCTAGTTTCATAATATAGCAACAGCAGCTCGTCATTCTCCTCTTCTTCTTCAAGGATGTCAATTAGCATTTCGACCATGATTTTGACTTCGCTAGACACACGTCTAGAGGGAACTGACGAACAACATCTACTTACTAATTTCAAGACACTGCCGCGCGCGGCTCACGACAGTCGTCGGCCGCGCGCGTCAGTCGCGGGCCTCGGCAGCGGTGCCATACATTTTCATACGTTGACTATTGTCGCGAACGATCGACGACAGTCGTAGGCCGCGCGCGGCTGCGATCGATCGCGATGCACGGAATTCTACCTTTAGCAAAGGTCGTTTTTGACATTTCATTAAGAGTGCTTGATTTGACTAGTTGGAAACAACCCTATTGTCCTATAAACAAATCAGCTCAGTTAAAGTAGGTAAACCATTTCGGCAAAAACTAAATCTGTGAAAGATGAATATTTATATTGAGTTCGTGGGTTCATGAGGTACAGTAAATTATCAGTGAGACCTCAAAACAAAAACTATAATATGATATTTCTAGAAAATTTTTCACATATCGCTTGGTTACCTACAACTGAGACACTAACCTCCACGCAAACACAGCCTACTCTCAAATAAAACGTAGAATTTATTCTCACACAGTAACCTTCCACAATCCATACCGCACATCGATAAATTCCGTATTTGGGACCGTTATCTCTCACATTTTTGCCACTGTGTCGCATAAAGATGTGACACTATACATTATTGGTGCTATTAAAACGAGTAAGTAAAAGTATCGGGTTTTTTCGGTTAAGGAGGCTTCACTTTTGTGCCTAACGTTTCGCAGGTAAATCACACAGATTAAAAGAAATAAAGACAAGATATAGCTAATTTTGCTTAAATAGAATGTTATGATGGGGTGTCGGTCACTGTCGGACACATCACCAGTATGGAGTCTGGTGATGTGCCCGGTAACGGCAGTAAGCTCGCCTAAAAATTCATGGAAAAATGTTGGTGTAGTATTACACCTCTGCCTACCCCTTCGGTACGTGCAGGCGTCGTACAGGCATGAGAGTATATAAAAAAATATATTAAGAGGAACTAATCAAACAGATGTGAAATTGGCCATAACACTTTAAAAGTCATTCCAGTCACCTCATAACCACGACTGTAATGGCAAGACGTCAGGGTAATTAGTAGGCATTTCACCTATAATTTACAAATAGGTAGCGTTTGAGACTCGTTGTATATACATATATTAGTACCTTTAAGAGGCCATGATCAGCAACTCCAGTAGGTAAATTTTATGTTATCGTACAAAAAATCTAATGATATACGACTTTACTAAGCTCATATGCAAACAATACCCTTTTTATACATTTTAAAATAGGCACACAATATTGCCTTCCCTAGTTTGACTCTGCAAAGACTCTTAAGTGCATCGACCAAATTCCACATGAAATCGTTGCGGCTGACTGCGGAGTAAAAATCTAACGAGTGACGAGTGTGTTCAGTCTCTAAGGTCGTTCAATGTGACTAGGTGCGTGATGGAAGTCGATACAGACAGAATTACTTTGCAAAATGTTAGGAACATCGTTCGCAATCTGATTGGATCTGATAATGTGGGGCCAATAAGATACAACGCTTTCTGTTGTAATATACGACGATTTCATCGCATAGAAAGTATTTGGGGAAAATATTTTAATGTGTGTTTTATATACGACTGGCTTGACGCAAGTTACCGATTAATACTGACATTACTGATTGAACTGTTAGTCACGGAAGGCTGGGATTTTCTGATAAAAAAATCTGAGTATCAACATGGAGGACAGAAGGATATGGCAAGTATATCACAATAGGTGAATAGGTCTTAAACGGAAATTATGACAAGTGTGATGATTTTCCTTGGCTATGAAACAAGCCAAGGCGATTTCTAGTAAATTTTTTTTCGCTGCTTAATAGTGGAATAGGGCATACCCTACCAATACCCTATTTCTTTTATTATATTTATACCATATTTTAAAAAACTAGTTGGTATTGAAGACTGGAATTTTACTCAAGACCGCACAATAAAATATACAAATATGGTACGGTAATTCTGACTGCGATACTTTATTTTCTTAAGCCTCAAATATTAGCATTATTCTTAATGTTTTCCACGCGATCTCCTCGACTAGAACATTACTCTAATATTTTATGGGCTACGCCCTGTCAACCGTGTTTAGGGCGGAGATGAATTAAACTAAATGGTAAAAAATGGTACCGTGTCCCGGCCAATTTGTATTTGAAATATCGTCCTGTCTTGTCCCATTTTAATGTGGTGCACTTTCTATGTTATGTGCTATTTTTGGACAATTTTCCTCATGTATATAAGCGAGCTTTCCTTTTGAGTTGACGGCTACAATTGGAAGGGGATATATAATGCCTCAGGCTTGCATAGAAATGTGAATGGCACGAAGGTTGTTCAGTTTTATAAGTAAGAAGTGACAAAGCTCCAGTAAGAATGTAATCATCTTCAGGAATGTAAATTTTACTTCGATTTAATTTATTTTGTTATTTTTAAAGAGTTGACGAGCGTAACATATTAACCTAAGCACCAAGCAGGTTACATTCCTATTGTTGCCTAAGTATAATAATCTTACTACTATTATAAATGTGCAAACGAGTATGAAATTGGATGTATAGATGTTTGTTGCTCTTTCATGCAACAAACTACTGAACTGGGGTCCAATTCTCCTAAATAAATACGGTTTCGATATAATGTCAGTGTCATGCTTACGTCACAAAAATCGTATTCTTCTATAATTGAATGAAATCGTAAATTGAAACAAGTGTCAAAATATGTGTCAACGACGAAATGTTTATTTCAAATTATATGATAATGACATTAGGTTATCAGAATACCGCTTCTGAGTCAATTGAAAATATAATATCAATGTCATATAAAACTAAGAGAATTGGGCCACAGATGTTGATGAAACTTAGTAGTTATACAGTTTATACATTAGTATATCTTTTATCCTATTTACCAACTTCACGAAGCCGAAAAACCCACGGACGCAATCTATTAAACAATATCCTCTCGTCTAAGAATCACACAAGTAATATAAATGTTCCAAGAATAGGTAGTAGGAGGCTAATGCGCCTGCCTCCGTCACATCGCTTTTGGCAATGTCTCACGGTTTGTTTTGGCTATGAAACTACGGAGCGTCGTCAAACAACTAGCCTGACTAATGGACTCTGTGTTCACATTAAAAATATTTCATGAAAATCGTAAAATTCTTTGATAGTTCCCTTTGAATTTTATAGTTTGTTGGAGACTGTGTATTCAAGAACATGTTGTAGGTGATATGCGTTATGTGTTTTTTTAATGATTAGTGGCTTAGTAGTAAAATCAATGCATTTAGAACTTAAACCTTTTTTCGAACATAGCTGCTGTCTACTAAACACAAGAAGACAAAAAAGTAAATAATTCAATAAACTTAGTAAAATAATGAGTTTATTGAATTGAAAAGTTTCCTTCGTAATTAATAGCTCACTTTAATGTTGCTGATACACTAGAGCATTCACCTGTAATGATAACTCTTGCGAATGTTACAAAAGAAAAAAAATTGAGTGTGTTTTAGTGAGCAATCTAACGAACGTTCTGGCAAGCATTCCAGCGAATGGACAGTAAATTTGCTTCGACCTTTCTGCTGATAAGTATGTTCGCTAGAAAGATCGTGAAAAGTTCGTATCTATGTTCGGCTCTGTTCGTCAAAACAAAATACGGCGAATGCTCGCGGTTATGTTAAAGTGAATATTCAGGTTTATCAGCACCATTAGAAGAAAACTTATAAATATATAACCAAGATATTTATCTTCTTTATTCCTATACTAGCAGTAAATATTTCAATACCCAGCCATGTAAATAAACTTGCCGCCACAATGTTCAGAATCAACCCACATTTTATTAAGCCGGGTACCTCACTAATCAGATTACGTCATTTTATTACTCCTCCTAATCAAAAGGCGGGCATGATTAAAATCCAAAACAGCCAAGAATTAATTAAGGGAGACATTCAAAATCCTTCATAAAACCGTGAATTTAAAGGTCCAAAATAAAATTGTGATTTTAATAAAATGCAAATGCCCTGTCTCGTTGCGGATGACGGAGCGACACCTAGTGCAGACATTTTCTATGTATTATTATGTAGGTTATATGTCTTGAGATAAACTGTTATGTAAATTGGGTGTTCTCCGGGATTAAAGAAGAATGCTTGTTTTGGATGGTTCGCTTGTCGTTAGTGGTATTTTGTGGTTTCTGTGTATAGTTCTATTGTTTATTTATACAACAAAATCTTCTTAAATAATGTCATCCTTACAGTAGATAAGTAGGGCATTAGACATAGTAATAGGTCCACAGTACATAAATGCAAAATATTGTAATTTCCATAATGGGCATCACAAATATCTACAACTTACGTCTTAACCTCAAATTCTTGAAGTCACCAAGCTGGTTAGTCTAAAGCCTTAATCTACCAATACACTCACTCATATGTATACATATAGAGGAACATTTTGAAGTTGTCACTTTACTGTGTTTAACTAAGGCTAGTTCTATGTGTACCGAGATTACAACAAGCGCAGAGGTCAGAATAATATTGAGAGAGGACGGCTAAAAGGGTTTTTTAACTTTATGTTTGTATATGCAGAGTGGTTGTGTTTGTATATATACGTATAAGTTGATTGTGTGCGAATGTGTGTGTGAGTTTGTTTGGCTACGTTTTGAAGGTTATGGAAGTAAGTAGTTGAAGATAAATGAATGTGGAATTCAAATATTATGTTTGTTGGGTGAAAAAAATTCATTGGTATGTTATTTAATGGCTGACTATTACTGTGCCAGTAAATAAGTCATGTGACTTATTTACTGGCCTGTTGGTCTAGTGATTATCGTGACTGCTAAGCTGGCGAATGTGAGTTCGATTCCCGGCCATCACAATATGCTTGCAAGATGAACACCTATACAGGATCGAATTATTTAATATATTAATCGCTGGTGTATTAAAACAAGCATAAGTTTTTTCACAAATGTAGCTTTCTATTTTTGATAGCACTTTCGTTAAGGCCAAGGAACTGTAAGCTGTAAAAATATTAGAACCTCTGTATTGTGATGCGATACGGTTGAAGCTGTGTCAACAAGTATAGATATATTAAAAAGCAACTACAAACTCATTACTTCATAATCGTCATCATCATCATCAGCCTGCCGTAGTTAGTCCACTGCTGGATATAGGCCTCACCAATGGCACGCCACTGATTTTCGGCTTTTCGTGCCCGAGCCGCTGCTAGCCACTTTGCGTATATCGTCACTCCACCTAGCTGGAAGGCGTCCTACACTACGTTTGCCAAGGCTACAAAAAATCATCAACATCCTCTTAGCGTTATCTCAGTTTCAATTTGGAGTCCGATTACTAGTCTAACCGGATTTGGCTGAATATTAACTTTTCCACAGGACGACTGCCTGACCTCTGCAACCCGAAGGGGTAGCTTTATTCCACGATTCTTCTCTTCTATACTTCTTCTAGACTTCCCTAAAATAAATATAAGCTAATATAATGTCGGACTAAATCATTGCTTAGTCCGACATTATATTTCAGAACTGTTATCTGTCAATTTGAAGCTACAACGGTAGTAGTTAGTAAAACTAGTTGATTGGAAAACTTTACACGAGTTGTATTAAGTTGGGACAGTTTTATTCAGACGTCCGCTCCTACGAATAACTTACAGTAACATCTTCAAGTTGAACTTTGAAATTAACAAGAAAATAATGAGCATTTTAACGTTATATTCGTAATAATTTTCCAAAAGGGCCTTTGCTAAGACATTTTAAATTATGTTATTAAATATCTGCCAAGTGATGCGCAATGTCCGGGTTTGGGTTCTAAAAACAATTAATTGGGAATCTGAATGAATTATGAATTGGGACCTACAACCCCTATTTAACGGACAAATGACTTCCAGACTAGAAAAAACTAATTTCTAAACATAAAGTGTTCCCATTTGTAAATCGAACTCACAACACTAGATGCAGTTCCAAACAGCAAAACATCCGCTTAAACTACTACGCCTTACGTGCTGTCACACACACAATGTGGATAGTCGATTTTGGCATGCATTTTAGCAACTCACAGTCACAGGATGACTGTTACCACACCCAAATACAACAAAATTTGAGACAGTGATAAGAGAGGATGACATAAAATGATTGATAATAGGTGTTTTATATTTTGCAAACAGATAAATAGGAGAGCTGTTTAAGACAATTTATGTTACTGGAACACCTATCTTCTTAATATATAAAATCCTTGCGTTACTAACTGACTGACAGACACGCTACAGCCGAAACTATTGGGCGCAGGAAGCTGAAATTTGGCATGTATGTTCCTTGGGGACCTTAGGGGTGCACTAAGAAGGGATTTCCCGAAATTCCCACGGGATCGGCCAAAACAGGTAAATTAAAAAAAAATGCAGGCGTAGCTGCCGGCGTCTTCTAGTCTATCATATTTCTTTAAATTCTAGTAATAATTTTTTAGAGTAAAAACGTACGTATCCTTATCAAAATCCTTTCATCTAGATGTGAATAAGAAAGTTCAACGACTTGAAGACCTAGGCGATGCGCGCATCAAATGATCTCGGTGGTGTGTATGGGTAATTAATTAGAAGGGTGAAGCGTCTTGCGAGGTCTTGAGATTCCCCAACTATCAGCTTACTCGACTTCCGGCGACCTGGAATGTTCGGGATATTAACCTCTCGGGAAGCGGTGCAAGTGAAAAACTGAAGCATGTCTTAAATTATACTCGAAAATTTTCATGAAAGTACAGCCAAATGTCAAAGCACATAGCTTGAAGAACCGATGGCCATTGGGGCAGGAGCGTTCTAGAATCGCAGCCACGTACCGGAGGCACAGGGGTAAGCCCGCCCTTTTAACTGGTGCACGCTTCATACTTGCTTAACTTTACCGACCAGTGAAAGTAGAAGAAACATGGTTTTTGATAGGGAAGGGGGGGATACAAAATTATGACACTGGCTATCATCTGTAATTATTTTTTTTGCATTACTTACTGGCTGACTGACTAACAACACGCAACTAAAATGAATGGACGCAAGATGTTGAAATTTGGCGTGCATGATGCTTGGGTAGTATAATTGTAATTCCCAATTTAAGGGGGTAAAACAGTCCTACGCGGGTAGAGCCGTGGTCGAAGTCTAGTTAAATAATAAAGGAGATAAAAACGTTATATCACTCCGTGCTCGACTTTTTGCCACGCTTACCGCTTGTAAATTGTACCTAGACTTAATAATTCCATAACTAACACTAGATCGCCATGGTACTTTATTAAAACACGATAAATTGTTGATCGAGTTGCCAAATTTTACAACTATGCTGATGCAATTATCTCGCATGAGACGAACGTGGAACATACTGTATATATGAACATTATTTAGTCTTTTCATATACAAACATATTATAATGCTAAAGCATGGCCGTCTAAACTCGAAGGGATAAGCAGAGAGATGTCACTATCATGTTTCAGCCAGATCAGTAGGTAATAGAGGCGAGTTTACTGCTACCTATTAGGCACATTTGGAAACTTTGAACACGTTATATTAAAGAAAATTCATTAAAAATATATTAAAGTAATAGTTGTTCTCTGCAATCCAATAAATCAGCTTCAAAATCAGCGAGTCTTAAGCAAAAACATTTGCTAAGGTCGTCAAAGGTACGCACTTACCAAATGTGTTTCGAACTTCCGTAGTATAGGTTCTGCACTGAGATCATCATCAGCCCTGAATATAAACTGTCCCACTGCTGTGCACGGGCGTCTTCTCACTATGAGAAGGGTAAGGCTTATAGTCCACCAAGCTGGCCTAGTGCAGGTTGGTAGACTTCACATGTCTTTCGAGAATATTATGGAGAACTCTCAGACATGCAGGTTTCCTCACGATATTTTCCTTCACCGTTTAGCAAGCGATAATTAACAATTTAATACGCACATAACTCGGAAAGGTCATTAGTATGCGCCCGTGGATTTGAACTCGGACCCTCTGCGTAGCAGTCTGCACTGATATGCTATGATAATAATATGACGATGATGATCGCTGTCATGTTAATTGCTAAAGATTGCTCTGCTTTGGGTATCCCCAATCTTATGTAATAGATATCAAGTTAAAATGACTATCGACAAAGTCTGTACAGTGTTCCATTGAAGTGCCTCTTGTTCTAGAGTCAATTCTGGATCAAGAATATGAAGCAATGCATATCATAAAATAGTTTTGGCATCAAAACAAATTCAACGTGCATTCTTTCTTGACCCTGGCGACGGCAGATTTTACCAAGGGAAATACTACAAATTATTTGTCAGGGGAGAAATTGGATGCCTTTGGAAGGGCTCGCTATGTTAAAATAGGTATAAAAAATTAGGTAAATGACCTCATCTGTTATAGTTTGTATTCTCTATGATGATATTTGTTTTGTGAAATAAATTTGTCCAGTCGTTGACTGATGGTTGCCTTGAATGTTTTTGTTTGTTATTTAAGATTTTCTGAAATTTTCCAAGATTCTGGTATTATACATAGCTCAAAGACTGGAGTGAACAATTAAGCTATAGAAGTTTATCGATACAGTAAGGTTTTCGAACGGTCACATTCAAACCCACAGTTTTAAAATCAAAGTAATTTGAACCTTCCTTTCTAACCCTTAACGTCTAAAACACACATCAAACCTTGAATAATACAAGCGATACTTAATAGCAAATAAACCACATAAGAACTTAATTACTCAAACCAAATGCTTCTTAGGCACGTCATTTTAACTGGTAATTACCGTAAGACTATAATGTAAAGTAAAAACCGAATCAAATATGTTTTTAACACGACATAGGTGCATTTTTATACGTGAGACGTTATAAGGTAGGCGACTTTTTATATAGTATTATAATGGTGTAAAACCTTAAGTTTATGATAAGGCACTTTTAATGTGGTATGTGATATCATTGCATTACATTTTATAGCCTTTGCAAGTCGTTTTTAGTGTGTATAAAACTGTTTTTATGCTAGAAGATAGGCAGGCAATGACAGTGACAGCCTAAAGAAATCACCTGCCATGCAGAGGGTATCGGGTGCGAATCCACGACATGCCAACAAGTGAACTCACACTCAGTCATCTGGAAATTCAATCTAATGTACCTACATACTTGACGACCGGTTGGCGAAGCGGGAGTGTAAGCGACTGCTACGCCGCAAGGTCGCGGGTTCGATTCCCGCTCAAGTCAAACATTTGTGTGCATGAACATGGATGTTTGTCTTGGTCTGGGTGTTTCTATGTATAATATGTATGTATTTACAAAAAAAAGCATATAAGTATTATGTATGTTTATCTATTGTCTAGTACAATTTTTTTTTTAGAATGTTTATTTGCAAGAAACATGGTTACAGGTAGGTCTTTCAACATCATATAATAGTACAGCATGTCTCACCATAGCCGGTGTGCAAAATTACAAATTAAAAATATGGATTATTATTACATTAAAAAACAATTAATTGAAGAAGATAGGTTAAAACAATGTCAAAATATATAAAGATACAAAAATAATTATTAAATGAATTAACATGTTGTAAACAAACAGACAAAATACAAATTACAATAAATAAAATTTCTAATTTAAAATTTCATTATATTAGGTATGTATGTCAATTCATGTCATTACAATATTATTATTGATTATTATTACACATAAAAAAATCTTGTATGGAGTAAAAACATTTAGAAATAAGCCATTTTTTGAGTGCATACGTAAAGCGCGATAATGGCAATTCTCTTATAGACTTAGGTATTTTGTTAAAGACCTGGATACACATGCAATAACTATTCTTTTTATAAAGGGTAGTTGACATATTTGGTAACAATAATTTAGTTTCATCTCTAGTGCCAAATTTTTTAGTTGCACTCACTTTTTGAAAAAGGTCAGGATGTCTTTTAACAAATATACCAATTTCGTGGATGTAAATGCAAGTAACGGTAAGCAGATGTCGATTCTTGAATAGAGGCCTACAAAAGTCAAGTGGGGCCGCACCGCATATTGCCCTAACACACTTTTTTTGTGAGATAAATACCTTACTTATGTCGGTTGAGTTGCCACACAATAAAATACCATATCTTAGTATTGACCCAACATAACCATGATATGCTATCAAGGCAGTATGTTCGTTAGCAAGTTTCCTAGTCCTTCTTAGAGCAAATACGAACCTATTTGTGCGGGTGCATACTGTTTTTATGTGGGCCTTCCAGTTGCAGTTGCTATCAAGTACCAAACCAAGAAACTTCGTTTCCATAGCCTCCGATATTTCATTGCCACAGCAATGCACATTTAGGGCCGATATTTTGCAATTATAATTTTTTAATTGAATGATTTTTGTAGGGTCAAACTGAAAGTTCTTAGAAAATCAAAAACTGATTACATTAGCCAGTTATTAGTTTTATTATATCTTTTCAAAATATTGTCCATTGACGTCAATACACCGCTGCATGCGATGGAACCACTGGGAAAAGCACTTTGCCCACTCGTCCTTAGGGGTCTCTTCAATGGCATCGCGATACGCAGCCACCGCTTCTTCAGCATTCATAAACCGCTTTCCTTTAAGTTTTTCTTTAATTTTTGGAAATAAATAAAAATCACAAGGCGCGAGGTCGGGGCTATACGGCGGGTGACCCAGTAATTCAACGTTTGATGTCGCCAAATAGTCGATCGTTCGCTTGGCGGTTTGCGACGAGGCGTTGCGTGGTGAAGGAGGATCCTACTGCGAGGTCGTTTCTCTCGAACTTTTTCCAAGACAAGTGGCAAACAATTGGTAGTGTACGATTCTGCAGAAACTGTTTTTTGATCCTCTAACACAATTGTTGCGAAATGACCTATCCTTCCAAAGAACGAGGCCACCATTTTTTTTCCCGCACTTCGATCTCTCTTCACTTTAGTTGGCAACTCCTCGAAAGGAAACACCCACTGAGCAGATTGTCTTTTGGTTTCAGGATCATAACAGTAAATCCAGCTTTCGTCACCTGTTAGTATGTCGAACACAGCATTTGAGTCACCTCCGTTAAATCTTTCAATCATTTTACGGCACCAATCCACATGATGGAGTTTTTGAGCCATAGTCAAATTATGAGGTATCCACCGGGCGCAAAGCTTCCTGACCGCTAAATGTTCGTGGAGGATTTTGTGCACTTGACTCATACCGATGCCTAAGCTTGTCCGAATCTGCTGATAGGTCACTCTTTTGTCAGTCTCTATCATACGCCGCACAACACAGATGTTATTTTCAGTCGTCGCCGTAGAAGGCCGTCCCTCACGTACATCATCAGTGAGATTAGTGCGACCACGTTTAAACTCATTAAACCAGTTGTAAACAGTCGCACGAGATGGGGCTTCATCGTGAAAGGCCAATCGTAGTCTATCATAACTTTCTTGTTGACTTAAATGACATCGAAAGTCATAAAAAATCATTGCACGAAAATTTTCTCGTGTTAAATTCATGTTGACGTGACACAGACAATTTTCAATTTGCCGCCAAATCGTAAAACAAATGACAAATGAATGAAATATATACTCAGTAATATTGGCAAAGAGTTCTATTTTCAAATTTTAGAATATTTTTTTTATTATATTGTTTATAAGTGGCCAGTTCTAAGAACTTTCAGTTTGACCCTCGTAAGTTGACCGCCAGGTTGTTTGACTTTAACCAGGTGGAGATATTTTCAATGGTGTTTATTAAAGTTTGCTTATAGTCATCATAAGAGTTTTTATCTTGTCGAACCACCACCGAAATATCATCGGCAAACAAAGTGCATGAGTGATTTGTGACCTTTGGGATATCATTCACATACAACAAAAACAAAAGGGGTCCCAGTACACTCCCCTGGGGTACTCCAAATTTATTTAATTTATATGTAGACTGGTATGACGTGATGGTTTGATTTTTATCTACACGAGATACCTCGACGCATTGCTTGCGATCCTTCAAGTAGCTACCCAACCAACTCAGAGCGTTACCTCGAATACCATACATGTCGCATTTATTTAATAGAGTTTGATGATCCACAAAATCAAAGGCACTCGACATATCAAAGAATATAGCCGAAACGCGTCTTTTCTTATCTAGAGATTCTGTTATGCTTTTTACTAATGAGAAGGTAGCTAGAGTTGTAGACTTGTTTTTTTGAAATCCGTTCTGTTCTTTTACGATCACGTTGTGTTTGTCTAAAAAGTTTGTGATACGCACATGCATTAATTTTTCGAGGACTTTTGAGAATATCGGTATTAATGTAATTGGTCGGTAATTACTTAATTCGTGTCTATCATCTTTTTTGTGCAATGGCTTAACAATGGAGGTCTTCAGCTTGTCGGGAAAAATACCTTGAGAAAAAGAAAGGTTTATGATATGAAGTAGTACTGGAGACAGCTCCTCACAACTGCGTTTTATAATATTTGTTGCGAGCCCATCGTAGCCAACAGCGTTTGTATTTTTCAACGATTTTATAGCCCTCTCGATTTCTGTTTTAGAGCAAGGTGTTAAAAATATCGTTGAGTCTACTCTGTTTATCAACCGATAATTAGAAGTAAAGTGATGTGAAGTGTTTGTTTTCGAGATGTAAAATGTGAATGTGGTAGAAAAAAAATACATACATACGCTCTTGCTTCATTCACTCCCATCAAATTTCTCATGCATGCTCTTCGGTTTATGCTTCTAACCAGTCCTTTTTTTAGGAAGTCTCCAATCTGGTCAGAGAACGTCCGTCTAGGTCTTCCTTTTCCTCCTGTCCCATTCACACTTGACTTATGTAACTTCTTGGTCAGTCTTTCGTCATCCATCCTCTCCATGTGTCCAACCATCTTAGCATACCTTTTTCAATGGTTGTCACTATAAATTCTTTTACCCCACAACACTCTCTTATCACACAATTCTTTACTCTGTCGTTTAAAGACACTTCACACATACTTTTCAGTGCTCCAATTTCTACAACATTTATTCTACTTTCATGTCTATTCTGCCATACCCAACTTTCACTACCATACATAAGTGTAGGTACTAATGCCCCTCTATGTACAGCCAAACGTGCCTTTTTGGACACATTTTGACTGTTCATAAAAGCCTTCAAAGCTCCATTCACCATATTACCTGCATTAACTCTTCTTTCAATATCTTCTTCATTCTTACTGTTCCTAGTAAACAGTCTACCTACATGTTTCTATATGATATTAATCTAAACTTATATGATAAATGCAAGAGTAGGTATGTGTTTTGCTTCTTGACCCTTCTTTCATTTCGCAACGCTTGGTATGATTTTTGTATATGGAGATAGTTAGGAGACTATTTTTGAGTACAATAACTGACTCCGTGGAACCGCGGTAAAATTCTAGTTACATCACATCCAGTTACAAATCAGTTATTCGTCGTGTCCATCTCAGAAAAATTGTCCAGGTGGGAATTGAATTCATGGCATTTCAGTCAACGTTATTAACTACTGGCACAGCAGAGTAAACATCACAAGTTAGTATACCACGCGCGCACTTCACTTACGACACACTACCGCTGTCAAAGGCATTGGTGGCATCTTTAGCTAAGATTAACAACTATTATATATATTAAATATTAGTAAACCTGCAAAAAAATTCGAAATCGCAAATCCGTTGGACGTCTTCTGACATAAATATGAAGATTAAGATGATAAAATAGATTAGTTTATAAAACCAGAGCTTGTTACCCACTTTTTTCAAGTTTGCAGACTTCTGACACCTGGGACATAATTCATCAGATGCGAACGCGAACCTAATTAAAAATTTTAATAGATATCTTGCACGAGATCTCTCACTTTTTCTTTAAAACTTATGATTCAGATGATCTTACTTAAAGAAGTTGGTCTGATTCATGAAAGGCAAGTAACTTTGATGAGATACTGAGAAATACACAGAGTAAAGTAGAAAGACAGGTTTTATTTAACGTACTGTACTTGTTATTAAGTAAGATGTTATGTTCAGTTCATAATTCAAAACAAATATAACTATTGATAACCAAATTGTGCTAAAATTAGTAAGAAAGTTAATTTTGAGCCAAATTATGCTGTCAATTAATATAAGTTGCAAAACGCAGGAGTCTTTTCTTAGAAGACGCACTCTTGCTAGTGGTACTTATGGCGTATACAGATCGATGCGACGACCCACGACGTGGTTTAAGCGAACGCTTTGCCGTTTGGTGTGTTGTCCATTGACTGAATATTTGCAAAGTTTATTGGATTTATTCCTAGTCCGGGAGTTGTTTTAATCATCACTAACAGTGATTTTTAATTATTATTCTACCCTACTACTGAGCAGCAGCCTCTTCTCACTATGAAGAAGGGTACGGCTGTAGTCCACCACGCTGGCTGGTGCGTTAGTGGATTTCACATGTCTTTCGAGAACATAATGGAGAACTCCCTAACACGCACTTTCCTCACAATATTTTCCTTCACCGATAAGCAATCTTTCAATAGATGAAAGAAAAAATATTTCTATATATAAAATGCTCTGAATCGTATACCCTTACGTTAAACTTTATTCCACGGTTGTTTCTCAGCGCACAATACCTTGAGCCTCCACAATACGGCTTCTGGCACTAATACACAAAAATTCTGCCAAGACGTGCATACGAACTTAGAACATATGACACGTGATATAAAACAAGTTAGGCCAAGTTCCGAACAAGTTTATTGAGTGTAACTACGTCGACGGTGAAGTGACGTCATGTGGGCTCATGCGTGATGTCGTACTGGGTTCGGTTTTCGGTTGAGGAAAATCTATATCGATAGTGCCATGATAAAATTATAAATGCGGAAGAGTGTTTGTTTGTTTGTCCTTTTTTTTCGTCGAAATGGAGTGAAGTTAGGATATTATTTTTGTTTGTGGAGATGATTTACAAAAGTGACACTTAGGCTTAGTTTCACCACCCTTGGATAGGCCTTATTTTCCTTATTAGATAAATTTAAAGTCGGAACGAAAACATGACTTATCTGATAAATTTATTTAACGGAAACTTAGCGGACAGGGATAAAATTACTCATTAGTAAATTCCGTCACCGTCATACGAATCGAATAGCATCTTTGGGAAGAGGCGGCAAACTCAACATCAAACACTGTACTCACCCATCTGGCCAGTGTTGTGTAATAGGCCGAATCCACTTATTGACTCAAAATTCTATTCTGACGCAAATTCGAGTCGAGGACTTTGTCCAGCAGTGGAATACGATAGGCTTTATAACTCACTTATCAAATTAATGCCTTTGATCTCGGGTCAATTCGGGATCATTAACCCGGCTCCGGGACACCTGTTTCTTTCGTTAGGTGTCATCGGAGTAACTCTTGTCCGGCGCGTCCACGTCGCGGGGGTGGGCACCTCTTGTCTAGGCTAGAACAGGATGGTGGCAAAGTTCGGATAAGGACCCTATGTCTATGGGGTATAATGTGGATCCCTTGCCCAGGGTCATGGGTAAAGACCTTAACGGCTTAGTTGGCGGAGTTGGAGTCCATCAGTACGGTAATTAAGGCGGATGAGGCACGTCGTATCAGAAGCGGTGAGAGAGACTCTCAAACCGGTTTTGTAAAGACACCATTAAGTCTTCACCGGTACAAAGGGCGAGCAGTGTCGATAGGTAAAGGAATTCGGCCTTTGTGGCGGCGAGGCAAGGCACACGGTGGTGTGCCTTAAAGGGCGCAATTCATATTTTATAGTGAATTGCGGCCAACCGCCTGCATTCTCAATTTCCTGCTGATCGTATCGGCTGCCCGGTCCATCGGCAACTGGACTTTGAGAACGAGAGAGTGGATTTGCATCAGCGCAACTGCTTATCCACTTAAATATATTCACGCGCGGATGACCCTGGCTATATTTTTGATTGACTTGCGAACTGTGAAAGCCCTGCGGCGATCGAGAACTGGTGGTGGGGTTGGGATCTTGGTGGATCACCGGCCTTAGCTGGGACTCGGCACGTAGGCGGTCAGACGAGAGTGGTCGCTCCTGGCCTTGACTGAGACGGAGGGACAGGTTCGGCAGCACGACTGACGACAAAGCAGCCCTATTTAGGATCGCTCTGCTTTCCCCAATCCGGGGAGGGGCCTAGAAAAGGTGGCCTAAACATAGTCCGTCTCTCATTCCAATCGGTTGGCAAACCGCAGTCAACCGAGCACCAACCTTTAGCGGTCGCAAGAAACAAAAAAGGAATATGGCAAAAAACTTTATAATAGGAGCATGGAATGTTCGAACGCTCTTAGATGACGACGCTAACCTGTGTCCCGAGAGGAAGACTGCAATCGTAGCAAGAGAGTTATTAAGATACAACGTGGATATAGCTGCTTTGAGCGAAACTCATCTTAGTGATAATGGTAGCCTATGTGAGCAGATGGGAGGATATACATATTACTGGATTGGTAAACCATCAGAGGAGCGTGCGGCTAGTGGTGTTGGCTTCGCAGTGCGTAACAAAATAGCATCAACTTTATATGAACTTCCAAAAGGAATAAATGACCGCATAATGACTTTGCGTCTCCCTGTCAACGACACTAAATATGCACACCTTATTAGTATCTATGCACCCACTTTAACAGCTAATGATGACGACAAAACCAAATTCTACCACGATTTGTCTCGTGTTCTCGCTGGAATTCCTCCACAAGACAAAATAATTTTGCTCGGTGACTTCAATGCTCGCGTTGGTACTGACTACGTAGCATGGAGTGGTGTCATTGGTCGTCATGGAGTTGGCAACTGTAATTCAAATGGCTTGGAGCTGCTTACGCTGTGTGCAGAGTTTGACCTGTGTCTGACCAATACCTTCTTTCGCTTACCGGAAAAATATAAGACCTCCTGGATGCACCCTCGATCGAAGCATTGGCATCTTTTGGATTACATAATTGTGCGCAAGAAAGACCTTAGCGACGTTTTAGTAACTAGAGCTATGCGGGGTGCAGAGTGCTGGTCGGACCACCGTCTCATTCGTTCAAGGATGCGCTTAAAATTTAAGCCTACTCGTCGTGCAGGACATAAAAGGTCAGTAAGTGCATTTGTTGCTCCACTTGTTCAGTCCGAAAACCTCAGACGTGACCTAGACAATCATTTTGGCACCAAAATCATACAGGATGGTGACAACCCAGACGAAGCATGGCGCTCATATGCAAAACACCTTCAGGACAGCGTCTCATGCACCATACCAAAGCCGCAGAAGAAAAATCAGGACTGGTTTGACAATTCACAGAAGTCACAGAAGAGAATTAAGATCCGTTACAAGTACCGATAGACGGAAATCTATACACCGAGAGCTAAAATCTAAAATCCGTGGGCTCAAAAATCAATGGTGGCTGGACAAAGCGAAAGATCTACAGCTTTTAGCTGACACAAATCAAACAGGAAAATTTTTCGAAGGCCTTAAATCCATCTTCGGACCCAAGACAAGAATAACTGCACCAATATTATCTCGTAATGACAGCTGCAGACTAACAGATCATAAACAGATCCTGGAAAGATGGGCTGAACATTTCAATGACGTTCTGAATCCCTGCGGGCAGACAACTGACATAGCGTACATTGAAAATCTAGAAAGTCGACCTGTTATGAAAGATCTCGCTGATCCGCCATCTTTTGATGAGTTTATATCAGCCATCAAGAGATTAAAGAATGCCAAAACACCAGGTACTGATCATTTAGCATCGGAAATCTACAGATACGGCGGTCCTTACATACAAAATAGGCTGTTCAGTATAGTTCTTAGGGTATGGGAAACCGAAATGGTACCTCAAGATTGGAAGGATGCCCTCATCTGCAAACTTTATAAAGGTAAAGGTGAAGTCTCTAGGTGTAGTTCTTACAGGGGTATCTCCCTTCTATCTTCGGCTGGGAAGATAATGGCCCATATTATAAATCGGCGCTTGGTGGATCTTGCTGAAACAATGCTTCCTGAGTCGCAATGTGGCTTTAGACCTGGCAGAGGAACAGTTGATAGCATATTCGTGGTCAAACAAATCCAGGAGAAAAGCCTCGAACAAAACCGGCCCTTGTACATGTGCTTTGTCGATCTAGAAAAGGCCTTTGACCGCGTGCCACGTGATGCTCTCTGGCTTGTATTGAAAAAGGTTGGATGTCCTGAGAAATTCATCAACATAATTCGCCAGTTTCACGACGGTATGATGGCGCGTGTTCAACACGAAAATGATTTCTCGGACCCGATTCAAGTAACCAGTGGTGTGAAGCAGGGTTGCGTCATGGCTCCGACGCTATTTGCGCTATACTTTTCGGCCGTAATGAATGATGCGCTCAAGCATATTGTGGGAAAAATCGAGCTTAACGTCCGCTCTGACAAAAGTGTTTTCGATATATCACGCTTTAAGGCAAAGTCTAGGATGTCTAAGGTCCCCATAGTTGAGGTTCTCTATGCCGACGATGTGTGCCTATTAGCAGATCGTATAGATACACTTCAGGATTACATGAATGCACTTCAGAGCGCCTGTCGCAGATTTGGTCTGGTTATCAGTGTGGAAAAGACCCAAATCCTTAAACAACCACCAAGGGGATGTTCGGCTGACAGCGGTTCAATAGAGCTCCTTTCTGAGCCACTAGTAGAGGTAGCCAAATTTAACTACCTCGGAAGCCAAGTCTGCAAAGACAATAAGCTGACTGCTGAAATTCCAGCACGGATCGCTAAGGCAGCTGCTACATTGGGGAAGCTTAAGCAAAGGGTATGGACATCTCACGACCTCAAATTGCAAACTAAAATATGCGTTTACAAAGCGTTGGTCCTACCTATACTCACCTACGCCGCGGAAACCTGGTGTCTCTACAAAGGTGATATTAAAAAGCTCGACAAGTTTCACTTACGATGTCTGCGGTCGATACTGAACATAAAATGGCAGGACTATGTTCCCAACACGGAAGTTCTAAGACGCACTGGTATGATGGGTATGGAGGCAATACTAATGAAGATCCAGCTGAGATGGTGTGGTCACGTACAGCGCATGGGATCCGATAGATTGCCTAAAACCGTTTTCTACGCGGAGCTAGCCCAAGGCAAGCGAACACAGGGCGGGCAATACCTGCGGTACAAGGATGTCTTTAAGCGACACCTTGTTGCCTGTGGACTTCCCGTTGATCGATGGCAAGTGCTGGCTCAGAATCGCGAAAACTGGCGAACTTCAACCTATAAGGCAACCGAACGTTTTGAGGAAAGTCGTCTAGCAGATCTGGACAGGAAGCGTCACCTAGTCAAAAGCCGTCCGAAACCTACTTATGACTACACTCTCAATGATGCCGGTCAACTCTTCTGTCCACAGTGTGACCGGGTTTTCAAAACCAAGTTTGGATTTGCTAGTCATCTAAGAGCTCACAACAGAAGGGAGAATTAGTCTGGGTCGCTGTCACCGGACACGGTGAAGAGGACTATATATATCAAATTAACCAAAAAACTATCAAATCTTCTTTCACCAACAAATTTCATCCCCGTTTCTCATCTTTAAAAGAAACATATTTTTAAATTTGGCCTAGGTGTTAATCTTCTGTGAAATAAAACGATAACGCGCGGCACACAACACGTTGCCAAACCGCCAAGAAAGAGACATGGCTGTTTGAAAATGTGCGCTTTTATGTGATAAATTCTTACAACAGGTGGAAGCCAGGAATTTGAAATACTTTTTAATATATTTTTGATTTACCTGTAATAGTTTAGCTGACTTTTGAGACAAATTACCCTAGTTTAGATACCTATTGCTATGCAGAAGGTGTCAGTCACAAACCCACGAGATCCTTCGAAGATATGTGTATATTTAAATGTCGGTGCCTCAGAGAGCACATTAGCCGTCAGTCAAGGCAAGTACAAAGAATACAGTCCCGAAACAAAAAAGTAGACCATGCAAACTATATCGCCGTGCGAGCATCAAACCTCCCGGCGCCAAAACAACTACGCAGGTTGTGCAGGCTAAATACATGCAGTATAGACCAAGGCTTTTTATTTATTTATAAAAATAAATATAGACTAAGAAACTTCCATCGCATATATTCAATAATATTAAAAGAACGCATTCATGTCTACGGTCACTGTTATCACTTATCATCAACTGGCGTTATCAGTTTTTAAGCTGCATACTATGAAATATAAACGTTCAAAAACTACTCTTAACCAAAATAACATAATCCCGAAATAATATACTCAAAAGGAAACCTAACCGTAATAAATAACCGTAGAAAAAAATATTAAAAACCGAAAATAACCGGTGCCAAAAAAGTAAAGTTTGGAACACTTTTATACGGTTTTGCGGTGTACATTGGGCTAATACGTCGAGGTTGTCTCAGTTGCCAGCAAGTTTCGTTATAAATCGCTGCAAGGAGTGCGGGAAGAGATAGCAGGCGTTTTGGCAGCTTCCCTAGCCAGCCACCAATAAGGGACCACGTTTAGACAAAGTCTGACTTGGCTAGCAAGCGTGCAACTGTTACGGGCATGTTGTGGCGAATTGAAAATTTGCTTTTATTGTAATACGCCTACTTTGTTTTGTGTCACGGGCGCTTGAGGGTTAAATGTGTTACTGTGTTGCAGCGAGTTATGATATGCGGGCTGTTGCATCTATGAATGCAGAGCTTAAATAGGTTCGCAGGTAACCTGGGAAGGCGCTATGTTTTTGTCAGTGGCAACAGACATGATTGTTGCTCCAGGTTTATTTTATATACATTTGTAGTCGCTATCATTAGTTTTGGATTACCAATCAGGATACATACTACGTAGTTACGAAGAAAGAGAAAATACGTTGGTCTATACCTCTCTTTCTGCTTTTATTCGCAAAGAAATTACTTGTACTACTAGACACACGTTAGAAACCTTTCTCTTAGATAAAAAAATTAAGGTAGAACTGATACACTTTAAAAATGTATTTGGCCGACGGCGGTATTATATTATTATTTATAATGTATCGTTAATACTACTAAAAGACGTTAGACGAAAGGTTAGAGCAAAAATATATATTTTCTGCAAAAGATCGTCGATCTCGTAATCATCTTAAAATAAGGAAGTATAACCGAAATATTAACGTAAATATTACTACTAGTATTGTATCATAATAGCTATCTAAGATTTTACTAAAAGGAACAAATCATCATCATCATCATCAGCCCTTTATACTATCCCACCGCTGGGCACGGGCCTCTTCTCACTATTAGAAGGGTAAGGCCATAGTCCACCACGCTGGCCAAGTGCGGGTTGGCAGGATTCACATGTCCTTCGAGAACATTATGGTGAACTCTCAGACATGCAGGTTGCCTCACGATGTTTTCTTTCACCGTTTAGCAAGCGATAATACACAAAAATTATTTATTGCGTTATTTATCACTTATTATAACTGTCCCACTGCTGGGCAAGGGCCTCTTCTCACTATGAGAATTGTATGTCCTTACTTCATCACGCTGGCCAAGTGTAGTTTGGTAGACACTTTTACTAAAGGCGGACATAATTTCCGTTCACGTAAAACAAACCCCGTTTAGTGATAATAAAATCATAATGATCGCTTTTAATTATTGTAAAATACATAATTAATTAGCGACCATTCAACTGGTCAATATGATAAGTATTGGTCATCATTCAATATGCAACGCAAATATTTCTGCAAAACATTCATATTATTCTATGTTGACCAATAAATAATTTTAATTTAGTACCTTTATGTAAATATTTTGTCGTTTAAATTGTTAATTACATTCTGACCGCTGATATCGTGCATTGATTTAAATTATCATAAATCTTTCTGTTTGTATAAAATTCCTGGGTTACTAACTGACTGACAGACAACGCACAGCCAATACTGGGCTCAGGAAGCTGAAATTTGACATTTATGTACTTTGGATATTGTAGGAGAACGCTAATAAAGGCTTTTTTGAAAGTCCATCCTAAGGAAGCAATAGGCTCGACCTCTATTACATTGGGACCGAAACATAACTGGCAAAGTATTGGCGTGTAATATACCTCTGCCTACCCCTTCGGGGATAAAAGCATGAAGGTATGATATAGTTATGTCCATCTTGAGAGAGTATATTAATATTGGTGGACGAAGTGCACTGTTTACCGTAACTTTCTTGAAATCCTATGCGGCGAGTACCAGGCACACAGGCTTAAGAAAGTTTGAATTACCTAGTCATTTTGCAAAAAAAAAATACTTTTAAAGATCATAAAAATATCAAAAGTTTAAATTACCTTTAAAAACAAGAATATTGCGATGTCATCGTAGCATCTGCTACGAACTCTACGCGTGCTACGGGCGCTACGCAATATGTGCAACATCATTCACGCTCCGCCGTGTCACAATCAGATGCCAATTTAAAAATGGAATGTTATATTTTTTAATAATATATGCACAGGCTTCAGGTTTGCATTAATACATTCGGTTTATTTACTGTAATGTATTCGTAGTTAGATAAAAATGTTGATTTTTATTTCAGAGTATTATTTAGTGATTAAAAGGTGTCCGAGTATTTTTACCTGTTCTTGATCACGGTTCCACGTCCTCGCAATATAAACGTAGCTCTGAATGTAAATGCATGATAATTGGATAATTAATCTGTTTGGCGACCATAAGCTTATCTTATTATGACATAGACGATGCTCGCGGTTACACCCGCGTTATTTAAGGCTACTTCTCTGCTCCCATCGCTCATAGAGCAATGTTATATAGCCTATAGCCTTCCTCGATGAATGGGCTATCTAACACTGAAAGAATTTTTCAAATCGGACCAGTAGTCTCTGAGATTAGCGTGTTCAACCAAACAAACAAACTCTTCAGCTTTATATATATTATTAGTATAAGATAAGGTTTGATTTTTCGTTTTACTTATTACTGTTTTCGGAAAATATTTCAGGTAATAAAAACTCGTAAGTTTCATAAATAAACTTTGATGTTTTCTTTACTATTTAAATAAAACAATCAACAATTGCCAACGAAATGTAATAAACTTTGAACAAAAACCCGTATAAAATACACCCTTTAAACAAAACTACATAAAACTCAGAAAGGCACAGCAGAATCAAACCAAAACGCGCAATCTCGTTATTACTGCGATGGCCCTCATTACCGAAGGATGAAGGTATGAAGTAAGAGTCAAGATGTGCTCATGAATAATTCCGGAGCATTATGACGACCGAGTGCCAACCATTCATTTGTGTTGAGACGCCTATTGATGTTTTGTATGATATCTAAGGCGTTTAAGAAACAGCTAGATGCGTTTGCTAGAATCTAGGTTCTGAATGTGAGTATACTGAACATATGTATGTGTGTATGTACCGTTACTAACTCAAAAACATACATACATACATACATATACTCACGCCTTTTTCCCGTCGGGGTAGGCAGAGACAACAGAACGCCACTTGCTCCTAACCTTACAAACCTCACGCGCTTCCTCTACACTCATTACTCTTTTCATACAATCTCGCCGGTTTCGGGTACTTCGAACCTTTCCGTTTCTTAGGATGTCTCCAATTTGGTCGACGAATGTCCGCCGAGGTCTGCCGCGACCGACTTGCCCACACACATTTGCCTTATATATCTGATTCGTTATTCTTTCTTCACTCATTCGCTCCACGTGTCCAAACCACCTAAGCATTCCTTTCTCAATCCTTGTCACCACATCTTCTTTCAGTCCACTGCTCTTTCGTATAGTTGCATTCGGAATTCTATCAATCAGTCTTACCCCACATATACTACGCAGTGATCGCATCTCACCTGCGTTAATTCTACTTTCATGCTTTTTCTGCCAAACCCAGCTCTCACTTCCATACATCAACGTATCAAAAACAGTAGTACTAATTAAAAATAAAATATCTATATCAATTCCGATGATTATTTTTTGTTTTAACGTCAATAAGAAAAAACTTCTTCTTCATAATTCATCCTTGGAGTTACGAAATAGAGGATTTGAAAAAGCTAAAGACGTGAAATGAAAAAACAGAATATTCAAAACTCAAAGGCTCGGTTTAAAATCGATATCAGTAATTTTGCGACCGTAACCAACTAGGCTAACACCAAAACATTAAGATGTCAAAAACAACCGTATAGAATTATACACGATTCAGTTGTATTTAACAGTTCATATTTTGATAGAATTAAAAAATAATAAAAATATTTTGATAGAAATAAATAAAAAATAATTATATTACTTGACATT
Source organism: Euclidia mi (assembly GCA_944739405.2). Lineage (NCBI taxonomy): Eukaryota > Metazoa > Arthropoda > Insecta > Lepidoptera > Erebidae > Euclidia > Euclidia mi. The sequence continues at coordinate 2,996,005 of OX123183.2, read as the reverse complement.
CTTATAGCCACAAGTTTCACTTACATTACTTATGAACAGAACTGGCAAATATACCTTCAACTAGATAGTTCCATCACTTTAAACATTCTCATATAAAACCCAACCATTTAACGAATACATCAATACCAATACATTTGTAGTAATACAATTTTCATACACAATTCGGTAATGTTATCCTCTCTGAATTATTCCTTAGGCTAGGTGATACGGACTGGCGGTCGGAGATAGCGTTTAGGCCGATTCTTGGCAACGCGCCTTCAAAAACTGGTGCTTTGCTGAACCCAACGTATTCTGAGAGTCAAGCGCTTGATAACTTTGAGTGATTGGTTTTAGAAATATTTTACTCTTTCGGTTTGTAACTACTTGGAATGCTACAACACAGTTTGAGGAATTCGACTTCAAATATTTATGACAAATTACTGAATGTGTTTCATATTCTTTCTGAGTTAGTGACTTTAGCTTTGGGAGCGGGATCAGACAGTATTCAGAGGCTGGTACTTCCTTTTCGTTCACTTTGAGATATTATGTTTTTCGTTTATTTATGCACATTGGTAAGTATTTTATTTCCCTTTTCTGCGAAGCAGAAAAGTGCCATCTTTCGCAGAAAAAGTAATCTTTTAACTATGACAGAATTTGTAACTGAAACCTTAAGTGCTCTAAGTATATAATGGGTCCACTTTATTATCGATATGACGTTACAAATGATAAAAAGTATGTCAGTTTCAAGGCACTGAATTACGCGTTAAAAATTATTTACAGTGCCCAAGGCAACGTTTTAGTGTTTAAATGAATTCCAGCTCACTCTCGGGATAGCTCACAAAATTAGTAATAATATATTAGTTATTACTAAAAAGATCTTTCTATCCTTGTACACATGGCCATAGTTAGATACTTGACACTTAATCCTATGAAAACAAGTTAACATGTCATTTAAGAATAAAGATAAAGCAGTTGAATCTCTGCGACTGTAAAATGTAATGTAACGAGAGAAAATTAAAAATACAGTAGGTTTAATTTTGAGGCGATGAGATACCCCAATCAGGGCGGCTCCGGTATAATTTTTGGCACCAAGCCGAAGTACGCCTATTCGTACTTTCAAGACAACTGAAATTATACTCGTAGGCAATTTTATTCAATGTCTTGTTTTAAAGCCTATTACTTTTTGTTTGAAGCGTATTTAAAAAAAAAACATTATTTAAATGAGAATGATGATTCTCTTGAAAGGTTTTCAAAATGTAAATAATATCTATTTGACTTTGATTTTTAAACACATAATTCGCCAGCTGCATTTAAAATCGTATGTAGGTTGACTTTTGTGGCAGTCAGCTATAATAAAATGGACGCTATAAAAATGTCAAAAACGTTATAGTCGATAGACGTTGTAGTAGTCATGATATGTTTGTCCTTTTGCATATTAATCTAATGTATAAATGATGTATATGAATGATAAGTAATATAAAAAAAAAGATCTTGTAGTAATAATACAGTGTAAACTTGACGTTCACAGAATTTTAGTTTCGAAACTTGTAACCCAACTGTTAATGATTTACAAAGTGTTTTTTCGAATTTATGTTAATTGTTGTCGTTTTCTGTTGCCATAAGAATAATTCAAAGTCGTTACGAGGAGTTAAGATAATGGCTATGCTTTGGGTTCTGAAGTTCAAGAGGTTGTAGCGATCAAACAGTAGTCACGCCAAAGAAAAGCCAATATTCTGGTAAATCTGGCAGCGCTAGAAATAGGATCTTGGCAATTTGGTCAATGCTAAGATGATGATAACGCTGTAGCAAACCCCTTGGGTTCGGCAGGAACTTCATTCTAGAGTCCCTATTTCAAAATATTGCTGAAAATGTTTCGTGCTCCGAAAAACGTACACAAGTTAAATTTTTAAACAATCCTTTTTGAAATCATTTTCGGGGCTCTCCGATATACCGCCATCCGACGAGATGTGCTTTTTGATTTCTTTATGTTTGTAGGTTGTCTGGAATTTTTAAAACTATAAGGCAGCTGATCGATGATTATCTCGACCATTTGATGTTATCTTGTGAAGAAAAATCTATAGTTACGTTATGCGTCAGAAAACCGCCATATTTTGAAAACTAAAAGGGTGCCATCTCTCTTTTTCTCATCATGAATTCTCCAGGCTGGCACCGAAATATTTATTACCTTTTTAGCAATGATGATGATGAATGAAGCAAGAGAGATATGTCAGGATCGTTGCAAATGGCGTTCCGTATTCTCTACCTACCCCTTCGGGTAACAGGCGTGAGTCTATGTATATATGTATACCTACTTGCAGGCCGAGACTATTATATATTTAACGCATATGTTTAGCATTTTCAGGTTAGCTGCAATGTAAGATGAAACAATCTCATATTTTTCTAAAATTAGGGTTCGGGCAAACTTTTATTCATGGCTTTATGTTTTCGGGTTGGTACCAAACCAGACGTTACAGACTCAAATAAACCCGTGCCAGTCCGTCAGGTGCAATACTACGGTTGGTTCGCATGGTTTAAGCACGTTCGATAATACGAACGTGTCACCAATGTTTGTGCATGTTTGTGCAAACAATAACACAGAATTTGAGGGGACAACCGACATATACCACTATTATAGATGGAAGATTCGATGTTTATTCGTCTGCTACGTTTTCACGGAAAATCGCGATTGTTTTAATGAAAGGTACAAAGTAAGCAGATAACCTCGTGAATATACTAAAGTACTCTTACGCAGATGGTCTCCGGTTTAAGCGCACGGCATGCTCCACTGACTTTTCGAAGTTATATGCGATTTCAATAATGATCGTTTGCTGAATGGTAAAGGAAAACATCGTGGGCAAATCTGCATGTCAGAGATATTTCCTTTATATTCTGAAAGACATGCGTAATACCTATTAGTATCTTTCTCTGTTATCTCCCTGTTATAGTACAAGTATACGTAATATATTTTTAGCTCAGACATCAAGCAGTGCCTTTCTGTATTAATTGATAGTATATTGAATATACTGAGAATATAAACGGCTCATGTTAATGGTATTGACGGCTATTTTCGACGTCCTAACATATCCTCCAGGCCCTAGTACTAGGCTCTAAATGCATACCTGTAATGGGATCTCACAGACATATACTGAAACGAGTGAAAAGCCGCCCTCATATACGAGATATTCGTATATGAGGGCTTTCACTTGCTTAACTATAAAAATGTGTTTTTTTTTACTATGTGCTTTTATTACATCAGAAAGTTTAGAATACCTACCTTCGAGATTTTTTTAATCACCGATTTTAGCTCGTTAAAATGTGGACGGAAATAGAGGTGTTATGTCTTAAATTGGTTAGTTAACACAATAAAGAAACGATAATTTTTCACTCAGACTATTCTATGTCTAATATTTAAAACCTTAAGCCAACTCGATTGAAGTTGTTGAAGCAAAGAATTTACGATCAGCTGCAATATCGTGACGCAGCACTATTGTGATAGATAGTAAGTTAATGCATTATATCCAAGGCTTCACATACTTGCACGATTTTCCCATAAACAGAACACATATGCAGCCTAATCATGGTCAAGTAATGCACACAGCCGTGCAAAAGTATTAATCGCTTTTACATACATACATACATAACGTCACGCCTTTTATCCCCGAAGGGGTAGGCAGAGGTGTATTTCTACAACCACTTTTCGCCAGATATACTTTAGTCCCACGTAATAAGGGGCGAGCCTATTGCCGTACCGGGCACATTTCCAGACTCCGTGCTGCTACTGAGAATTTCGTGACAGAAACATCCAATAACACTGCCCGACCCAGGAATCGAACCCGGGACCTCCCGATCCCACGCGCACATTTATGCCGCGAGACCAACGAGGCAGTCGTATAGGGTTTGATGTCGAGTTTTCCGTCTCTACGCAAAAATGGTATTTGCATCGTGTTATCCCTTAGTCGCCTCTTACGACACCCACGGGAAGATAGGGGGTGGTGACACTTGTATTCTACGCCGTCAACCACACGGCATCGCTTTTACAAACGTTATAAAAACTTAAGTGGCGATAGTCTAGTGGTGTACGAAACGGACTGCCGAGACGATGGTCTCGGGTTCGATCCCCAGGTACCCCGGGCACACACCTCTGACTTTTCGAAGTTTGTGTATCAAAAATATCGCTCGGTTAATAATGTGCCTAGTAGATGGCAATAGGCTCGCCTCTTATTACATTGGGACCGAAAAATATTTTTTGGGTTGTAATACACCTCTGTCTACTCCCTCGGGGATAAAGGTGTCAAGACATGTTATGTTAGAAAAAAATACTTCCAAAGTTACACATATCTACAATCATAACATAAATAGTTGCCTACATAAGTTATCCAAATACAGTGACATTTATTTGTCTGAGCCGTGACTGAACAATCGACAGAAATAATATTGTGGCCTAGTTTTCGAATCAATGTCTCTGAAAACATGTCTAAAGGTTCTATCTTTATAAGTAAGTTACTAGTATCTAATATATTTTTATTGAGAGCAAATACTATTCAAACTTTTGCGATTTGTTCACATTTTAATATTTATCTAATGGGTCTCGATCTTGTAATTATACGAAAGAGAAAGTAATTATCTGACACGATTCTAGTCTTGCAACTTTCAGCATCCCTCGTCCAGCTCCACTTGGGAAGTAAGCAACGAATTCAGTGCGTTAAAGTGCCAGAGACCAAACCCCTATTTTTAACATCTTTTGGGTTGAGTTGGCAGGTTAACACCCCGCGAGACGAAGCTCGTTTGATATCTTTATTGAATGAATAAAGCGTGCGCTGTTACAACGAATTTGATACGACTGTTTAGCAGTCTTATAAGGTATTTAGGGAATATAGGGCAAACCTTCCTTCTCCACCAAACAACGCAATATAGTGCATTTACTAACAGGTAGTAGAGCCTTGCTGATTTCGGCATGAATGGGCCGGCTCGACCGGGGAAGTACTACCCTCTCACAGAAAATCGACGTAAAGTAACAGTACATAAACTGTTGCGTTTCGTTCGGTGAGTGAGAGTGCCGGAGGCCCTATCTCCCATTCCTTCTCCCTCATCCCATCCCTTTTCCCAACCCAAAGGGGCGGCAACGCACTTGTGACTCCTGAGGTGTTGCTTGTGCTCATGGGCGGCGGTAATTGCTTACCATCAGGCAATCCGTCTGCTCGTTTACCGCCTATTACCATAAAAAAGATTTGGTATCTCTGTCGAAATACATTGAAAAGACAACTGACCTTAACTGAGATCGAAGTCGAATACGGTTCGATCGCACACAGACAACGAACGCCAATTTATGCTCCGAGACGTATGTGATAGTCGACGCATTATGCTCAATGCAATACATTTCCACAATCCTAAAACAACCCCAGTTCCCTACCGGTTCTACAAGTAAAGAATCTACCCATAGAATTGGCGAATACACAAACACATTTGGCAAAGAAATAAAAAGTGTAATGTGCAGCAATAAACGGACTCAAGTGTAATTGAGTTATTTACGTGAAAACAAGTGTAATTTCGTATGGCATGGAGTTCACTAAATCGTTTCTTTAATGCTTTTACAAGAGGTGGAATATTAACGACGCAAGCAGTTATGCGAGTGAGCTGTGTTTTGTATTATGTTATTAGCTTTTAGAAAGGGGCAGTAAGGAGAAATATTTTAAGATTAAAAACAAATAGGAGTAAAAATATTTTTTTATATCGTCTTCTATCCCTGAAGATGTAATATTACCGCTACATATTGCCTTATGAATTTTTAGGTCTCACAAACACATTGCTGGACTCCGTGCTCCTACTAAGAATCCGGATAAAATCTGTAACAGTTTTTGCCGAACCTGGGTATCGAACCCGGGACCTCCGGATTAGTACGATAGAAACGCTATCCAGTGGACCACGGAGGCAATATTTTCAAGGGTTTATCTTGTACTTATATAAGCACTTGAGAAGCTAATGGTGTCGACTAACATCGTTGTTAAATTATTTATCTCATGACCCTGTTACCTAACAACACTAACAAAACAGCTATTATTCCTCAGCTTGACATCTTTACTCAAACAAAACATCACAAGTCATCCCAAACAACTACGAACATCCTTCAACAACTAATTAACTAAAATAACATCGTAAGGATAGTGACACACAGAGAGCGATATGCAAATTGCAGTGTTTACAATGAATCAACGAACGCAGCTGCACAAATATCGCGCGTAAATATGAGCTTTAATTGCGTCGCTAGATGGCGTTGCGCCGAGCGGGATTAGAACGCTAATTGGATGAGTTCTGGTACGTGTTTAGATGATTTGATGGAATTGTGCGTGAGACTAGGGTAAATATTTGGACCAATGTCATAGTAGTCCAGTTGTCCTCAACAGAAGTATATTATTTACGCATATAAGGATGTAATGGGTTATTTAAATTAATTCTACAGTTTATTTTGATAAAATACTGTTCATATGTAAAGGATTTGACACACTTGGAGTGATCTTAAGCCTATTTTTACGCGATTTCATCAAATGTGGAGATATGGCCATTCGTTGTAGAACTCTGTTTTGCCTTAGAGTTCGGTGGGGAGGGCTCACTCAACGTGGGGTGGAAGGTTAGTATCATTAATTTATGTAATGTGCATTTGGATAGCATTTTATTCTGTTTATGGTATTACTTACATTTTATTCATCATGCGAAGTTTTTACTGTGCTACTACAAATTTTTAATAAAAATGAATAGGTAAGTGTAACAGTTGGCTGTTTAATTTGGTATTATTTTAGATTCATCTCAGTTCTATGATCTTAAAAATGTCATTTATGATATTTGCAATATTTGTTTTCTGCATTGTTACACTCTTATACTTAACCCTTATAAAAGGCCTACTTATTTTACCACTTTTAAGCTTCCTCGTTATAATCTTAAAGTCTCCAAACATTGGCTTTACGAAATTCCAAAGAGGATGCAAGTGCATCAATCCACGACAGCGCCGATGCATAATGCAGTATGCAAATCCGCAACACAAACTAGCGAGCGACTGATTGCTAGTTCTAACGAATTTACATTTTTTCCACGTCTCGTGCGTAGCTGATGGTCGTTTGAAACAATTGTATTATTAGATTTGTACTCGGTGTGCCTGTTATTTATATGTAATGTTACCATACAAATTTTCTGACGTCATTCCGATAGAAAATTGAGTATATATATTATTATTTATTTCGGTTCACAGCCACAGCATAATCATTACACTTTGTATAAAAATAAATTAAAACAATGGACGAAAATAGCTTAGCGACACACAGCTGCCATCATACATGCTCGTTATGACAGTATACTTAAAAGTTGCATACTTATCATATAAACGAATCGGCCAAGTTAAAGTAGGTAAACCATTTCGGCAAAAAACTAAATCTGTGAAAGATGAATATACATATTGAGTTCGTGGGTTCATGAGGTACAGTAAATTTTATTATTAGTGAGACCTCAGAAACAAAAACTATAATACCTATGATATTTCTAGAAAATTTGTCACATATCGCTTGGTTACCTAAAACTGACACACTAACCTCCACGCAAACATAGCCTACTCCCAAATAAAACATAGAATTAATTCTCACACAGTAACCTTCCACAATCCATACCACACATCGATAAATTCCGTATTTGGGACCGTTATCTCTCACATTTTTGCCAATGTGTCGCATAAAGATGTGACACTATACAATATTGGTGCTATTAAAACGAGTTAGTAAATGTATCGTTTTTTCGGTTAAGGAGGCTTCACATTTGTGCCTAACGTTTCGCAGGTAAATCACACAGATTAAACGAAATAAATACAAGATATATGTAGCTGATTTTGCATAAATAGAATGTTATGATGGAGTATGCAATTTGTGTGATGGGTTGGGCACATCTGAGAAACTTACGCGTAGACTTAGGCCCAGTTATACTACCTCTGGATAGGCCTTATCTTACAGATAAATTCAAAATTGAATGAAATCTAGTACTAATCTATAAAGCTGAAGAGTTTGTTTGTTTGTTTGGTTGAACGCGCTAATCTCAGGAACTACCGGTCCGATTTGAAAAATGATTTCAGTGTTAGATAGGTCATTTATCGAGGAAGGCTATAGGCTATATAACATCATGCTATGAGCCGCGGGAGCGGTGCAGTAGCCTTAAATAACGCGGATGTAACCGCGGGCATCATCTAGTTTGTACATATTAATAATAATCTCACAAATTAATTTAAGAGGAACTAATCAAACAGATGTGAAATTGGCCATAACACTTTAAAAGTCATTCCAGTCACCTCGTAGCCACGACTGTAATGGCAAAACGTCAGGGTAATTAGTAGGCATTTCACCTTTAATTTACAAATAGATTTTGTAAATTATATAATAGAGTTTGAGATTCGTTGCATATACATTTATATGTACCTTTAAGAGGCCATGATAAGCAACTCCAGTAGGTAAATTTTATGTTATCTTACAAAAAATCTAATGATATACGACTTTAATAAGCTCATATGCAAACTGTACCCTTTTTATACATTTTAAAATAGGCACACAATATTGCCTTCCATAGTTTGACTCTTCAAAGACTCTTAAGTGCATCGACCAAATTCCACATGAAATCGTTGCGGCTGATTGCGGAGTAAAAATCTAACGACTGACGAGTGTGTTCAGTCTCTAAGGTCGTTCAATGTGACTAGGTGCGTGATGGAAGTCAATACAGACAGAATTACTTTGCAAAAGGTTAGGAACATCGTTCGCAATCAGATTGGATCTGATATGGAGCCAATAAGATACGACGCTTTCTTTTGTAATATACGACGATTTTATCGCATAAAAAAAATTTGGGTAAAATATTTTAATGTGTGTTTTATATACGACTGGCTTGACGCAAGTTACCGATTAATGGTGACATTACTGATTGAACTGTTAGTCACTGAAGGCCGGGATTTTCTGATACAAAAAATCTGAGTATCAACATGGAGGACAGAAGGATATGGCAAGTATATCACAATAGATGAGGTCTTAAACGGAAAATATGCCAAGTGTGATGATTTTCCTTGGCTATGAAACAAGCCAAGGCGATTTCTAGTAAATTTTTTTCGCTGCTTAATAGTGAAATAGGGCTATACCCTATTTCTTTTATTATATTTATACTATATTTTAAAAAACTAGTTGGTATCGAAGACTGGAATTGTACTCAAGACCGTTAAATAAAATATACAAATATGGTACGGTAATTCTGACAGCGATACTTTATTTTTTAAGCCTAAAATATTAGCATTATTTTTAATGTTTTCCACGCGATTTTCTCGACTAGAACATTACTCTAATATTTTATGGACTACGCCCTGTCAACCGTGTTTAGGGCGGCGATGAATTAAAGTAAATGGTAAAAAATGGTACCGTGTCCCGGCCAATTTGTATTTGAAATATAGTCCTCTCTTGTCCCATTTTAATGTAGCGCACTTTCTATGTAATGGGCTATTTTTGGACAATTTTCCTCATGTATATAGGTGAACTTTCCTTTTGAGTTGACACATACAATTGAAAGGGGATATATAGTGCCTCAGGCTTGCATAGAAATGTGAATGGTGCGAAGGTTGTTCAGTTTTGTAAGTATAAAGTGACAAAGCTCCAGTCAGAATGTAACTATCTTCAAAAATGTAAATTTTACTTCGATTTAATATATTTTGTTATTTTTGTGCATAAAACATATTATAACAAATGTTGATATAAGTAAAAGTATGGGGAACTCTCAGACAAGCAAGTTTATTCAGGATGTTTGCCTTTATCAAGCGACAATAAAAAATGTAAGCGGCGATAGCCCAGTGGTGTACGTAACGGACAGCCGAGACGATGGTCTCGGGTTCGATCCCCAGGTACCCCGGGCACACACTTCTGACTTTTCGATGTGCGTATTAAATATGTTATTTATCGCTGGCAGAATAATGTGCCCGGTAGATGGCAATAGGCTCGCCGCCTATCACATTGGGACCCAAACAGAACTGGCGAAAATGTGGGTGTATAATACACCTCAACCTATTCGGGGATAACAGGCGTGAAATTATGTTATGTGTTATGTAACCGTAGGTTTGAACCCGAGAATTTCGTCGTAGCAGTGTGTTTGTTTTTCTACTAGTCTGACATTAGTAAGACAGTGGCATATGGGCTTTTTAAAGAGTTGACGAGCGTGTCATACTAACCTAAGCACCAAGCAGGTTACATTCCTATTGTTGCCTCAGTATAATAATCTTGCTGCTATTATAAATGTGCAAACTTCAGTGAAATTGGATGTATAGGTGTTTGTTGCTCTTTCATGCAACAAACTATTAAACAGATTTTGATTAAATTTAGCAGTAATACAGTTTATACAGTTGTATACTTTTTATCCTATCTACCAACTTCACGAAGCCAGTAAACAATTTCCTTTCTTCTAAGAATCACACAAGTAATATAAATGTTCCAAGAATAGGTAGTAGGAGGCTAATGCGCCTGCCTCCGTCACATCGCTTTTGGCAATGTCTCACGGTTTGTTTTGGCTATGAAACTACCGAGCGTCGTCAAAGAACTAGCCTGACTAATGGACTCTGTTTTCACATTAAAAAAATTTCATGAAAACCGTAAAATTCTTTGATAGTTCCGTTTACATTTTATAGTTTGTTGGAGACTGTGTATTCAAGAACATGTTGTAGGTGATATGCGTTATGTGTTTTTAAATGATTAGTGGTTTAGTAGTAAAATCAATGCATTTAGAACTTTATTTTTTTTCGAACATAGCTGCAGTATACTAAACACAAGATGATAAAAAGTAAATAATTCAATAAACTTTGTAAAATAATGAGTTTATTGAATTGAAAAGTTGCCTTCATACTTATTAGGTTATTTTTATTATATGAAGGAAATTTATAAAATTATAACCAAGATATTTATCTTGTTTATTCATATACTAGCAGTAAATACTCCAATATCCAGCCATGTAAATTATCTTGCCGCCACAATGTTCAGAATCACCCCACATTTTATTAAGCCGGGTACCTCACTAATCAGATTACGTCATTTTATTACTCCTCCTAATCAAAAGGCGGGCATGATTAAAATCCAAAACAGCCAAGAATTAATTAAGGGAGACATTCAAAATCCTTCATAAAACCGTGAATTTGAAGGTCCAAAATAAAATTGTGATTTTAATAAAATGCAAATGCCGTCTCGTTGCGGCGACACCTAGTGCAGACATTTTCTATGTATTATTTTGTAGATGTAGCTTATATGTATTGAGATAAACTGTTATGTAAATTTGCTGTACTGCTTGTTTCGGATGGTCCGCTTGTCGGTAGTGGTACTTTGTGGTTTCTGCGCATATTTCTACGGTGTATTTATAGAACAACTAGCTTTTTCCCGCGACTTCGCTCGCGTAAATTCGGGGTTCTCTAGTTATAGTATATCATCTATGTTCGGGGTAACACAAATCTCCTTTATTGGGAGGATACTTCTATAAATTATGGTCGTTTTAACTGTTTAGGAAATATAACTGCAAAACGTATTTACACATACAAACTACTTAGTACTAAGACTTTGAAGTACTCAAAATGTTATCCGGTATCTGTGCTTGGTGACGTTTCGCTAGAGTGGCCAATATGGCGACTGCGATTTGTCTGTCAGAACCATTAGAATTTAACAAAATACTCGACAATCCGAATTTTGCGGATATATGTTGTCGACTGAAATCTTTATTTTTTAATGTTTTATTATTCAGGTAAAGTTTCGATGTACTCCTTGACGAAATTATTAATATATAAGATTTGACACTGCGATAGCAGCGCAGTCCGTCGATTCTAATGTGAAACATTCCAAAATCCACAACTACTTACAAATTATAAATTAAGTAAAAAAACATTTTCCAGTGGAATAAATTGTGAATCTAAACCATTCTCAAGTCCCCTTGAATACACACTAAAAATTTCATCAAGATCGGTCCAGTCGTTTAGGAGGAGTTCAGTGACATACACACGCACACAAGAAATATATATATTAAGATATCTTCTTTAAAAATGTCATCCTTACAGTAGAGCATTGAGCATTAGACCTGGTAACAAGTGTACAGTAATTTCGCCCTATGTCCTTGACTGCCCTTCCCTTTCCCTTCACCTTTGTATATCAGAGGCTAGCGTCGTCATGAGTTCGGCGATGTATTGAGCTGTGGTCGGGAAAAACATGGTTCTTCTTTTCGTGTCAATGGCAACACTTTTCATACCGTTTTAGCCCCAGTACTCGGCAACGCGTATCGCATTTGGCCTTGCTTGATACGTGTTGTCAAGTGTTCACGAGTCTGGGCTTGTGGTGCACGTCAGCATATGGCTCATTGTCTGTGCTGATACGCCGCAGTCGCACTTATTTTCGTTGGGTGGATATAGCCCCACCTTGACAGATTATCTTTGGATCTGCCGACCTGGGTGCGCAGCCTGTTGAGTGCCTTCCAAGTTGGCCAAGGAAGTTTATATCCTGGAGGTAACTGGGGAAAAGCATGGTGACACTACCGCATACCGCGAACTTCGTACCAGCATATTTTTTTAATAAACCATTCTCAAGTCCCCTTGAACACACACAAAAAAAATCATCATAATCGTTCAGGAGGAGTTCACATACACACGGACTCAAGAAATATATACTTATACAAAAGATATCTCCTTGGTCAGCATTACTGCCTTGATGAAGGAAATGTCAGCATTTCCGGCGTCCCCCCTTCCCCTTCTCTATCGACCGTAGCCGCCCTTAGACCGCATCATGTAAAACAATGCAAGCAAAAGACAGTAAAAAACATTATAAGTTCATCTTCAAATACGCTTTGCATGTCCTAACATCAACGTCTTTAAGTCACTAAGCCAATATTCTAAAACACTTATCTACCAACACCCTCACTCGTATGAATACAGATAGAGATAGACATACAGGAACATTTTGAAGTTGTCACTTAGCTGTGTTTAACTAAGGCTAGTTCTATGTGTACTGAGCTTATAACAAGCGCAGAGGTCAGAATAATATTGAGAGAGGACGGCTAAAAGGGTTTTTTAACTTTATGTTTGTATATGCAGAGTGGTTGTGTGTGTACACAAAAACACACTCACACATTCACACACAATCGACTTGATTGTGTGTGAATGTGTGAGTGTGTTTGTTTGGGTACGTTTTAACGGTTATGAAAGTAAGTAGTTAGAGATAAATTTAATGTAGAATTCAAATATTGTTTACTGGGTGAAATAACTTCATTGATATGAAAACTTATTTATTGGCTGGTCTAGTGATTATCGTGACTGCTAAGCCGGAGATCGTGAGTTCGATTCCCGCCTAATACGAAGTGTTTATGCAATGAATATGTAGCGGCCAGCTACATAACATCCGCACAGCGCCATCTACCCAATGACAACGAAACAACTACGACACACTACAGCAACGACTACTAACAAGGCGGGAAACATTCAAACAATCCTGAACCGCGATATCAACTTTCGCGAGCCAAGCGGCATATATACAAGTTCCAAAGTATGTCCGTCGGCCTGCAGGCCACCAAGCACGACCACCCAGCTTGGTTAGAGGCTCCTCCCTCTAGTTGGAGGAACACCACACCTTTATCCTCCACATTGGTGACCCCGACGTGATCTGAAGCAACCTTCACCGGTCAGATTACCAGCAGCTCCCGACGTGATCTGATGAAGCCTTCACCGGTCAGATCCAGCAACAGCGTCGTCATCTCCACCTCGCCTCACTACACACTTCACCTGATGGTCAGCAAGCAAGTCGCCCCAGCCAACCTCTCCAGCGCCACGGCACACCTCACTGCACACACGGTCCTCCTAAGCAGCGCCCATCGCTCCCGTACACGCAGCAGTGCCACTACGCAACCGCTCCGCAGCAACTACGCAGCCACTACGCAGCAACTCCCCGACTCACTGTGGGACACTCACTGCTCAACTCTCACTGCTCATCGCCTACTGCTCATCACCGACTGCACATCACCTTCGCAACCTCTCCCCGACTCACCGTGGGACTTGCGAAGCACGCTGCGGCAAGCGACTACAGACTCCACTGGCACTCGACAACTGACCCCATCAGCTTCAAGAACGACCTCCGGTCTTGGGGGGGAGTGATGTAGCGGCCAGCTACATAACACCCGCACAGCGCCATCTACCCAATGACAACGAAACAACTACGACACACTACAGCAACGACTACTAACAAGGCGGGAAACATTCAAACAATCCTGAACCGCGATATCAACTTTCGCGAGCCAAGCGGCATATATACAAGTTCCAAAGTATGTCTGTCGGCCTGCAGGCCACCAAGCACGACCACCCAGCTTGGTTAGAGGCTCCTCCCTCTAGTTGGAGGAACACCACACCTTTATCCTCCACAAATATGACCATTTGTTTTGTGTTCAGCATCGCAATTTATGTCTAAAACATCCGTAGATTACGATAATAATAAAAATAAATAGCCTGCCTCCGTGGACCAGTGGATAGCGTATGCGACTGCTGATCGAAGATCCCGGGTTTGATTCCCGGGTCGGGCAAACGTGTTACTGGGTTTTTTCCGAATTCTCAGTAATAGCACGGAGTCTGGTGATGTGCCCGGTAACGGCAATAGGCTCGCCCCCTTTTACGTGGGACCTAAAAATTCATGGCGAAATGTGAGTGAGTAATATTATACACCTCTGCCTACCCCTTCGGGGATATAGGCGTGAAAAAAATATAAATGTAAACTTAAATATTATATTATAGAGGATATGGAACGACAGCCTATTGAGGAGACTGACAGACTGCTATACGGAAAGGATCTCAAGTTCAAACCCAAGGTGTGCACCATGGTGTGACTTTATTATAATATGTGACACGAGCTAAAGGAACACATCGCCAGGACACCTATATGTCTGAGTGCGCCACATTTTTCTCTAAAGAGATATATATATCTTGAAATAAGTCTGTCAAACCACATTTGACCAGCGTGGTGGACTATGGTCTTACCTAACTCTTATCATAATTGGCAGAGATTTGTGTGACATGGCTCGCTTTGAAGAGCACTATCACAACCAAATAACTGATATCATCCTCCTAGCGTTATCCCAGTTTCAATCTGGGGTCCGTTTACTAGTCTAACCGGATTTGGCTGAAAATTTGCATTTCTACAGAGCGACTGCCTGTCTGACCGACTACCTGTCCGCAACCCGAAGGGATAGCAATATTCCATGGTTTAGACCAGTGTCAATTTATTTAGAAGGTACTGACGCTCTATAACGGCTGTCAAAGATCTTTCTGACAACCGGGGCCGACGGATAAACGTGCTCTCCGAGGCACGTGGCAAGCGATGTAATACGCACAATAGTTCGAAAAGTCATTGGTGCGCGCCGTAGCTTCGAACCCGATACCCTCTGCATGGCAGTGCGGTGGCATCTCCACTAGGCTATCACTGATCTTTTTTTAAACCAGATAACTAATAAAGATACTTAAATAAATATGTTATTGACAAATTACACCTAAACACAGAGCAAATAGTATATACAGAACACTAGATCAAGGGGCCACGTAAAAATAAAGACATTGTGATTTAAAACGGGTGGAGCCCCATCAACAAATTATATTAAAAAGCCACTACCAACTCATTGCTTAGCTCGACATTATATTTAAAAACTGTTATCTGTCAATTTGGAGCAACAACGGTAGTAGTTAGTAAAACTAATTGATTGGAAAACTTTACACGAGTTGTATTAAGTTGGGACAGATACAGACGTCCGCTCCTACGAGTAACTTACAGCATCGTAGTTACCTCTTTTGTAGCATCTTCAAATTTAACTTTGAAATTAACAAGAAAATAATGAGCATTTTAGCGTTATATTCCTAATAATTTGCCAAAAGGGCCTTTGCTAAGACATTTTAAATTATATTATTAAATATCTGCCAAGTCATGCGCAATGTCCAGGTTTGGGTTCCACAAACAATTAATTGGGAATCTGAATGAATGATGAATTGGAACCTACAACACCTATTTAACGGACAAATGACTTCCAGACTAGAAAAAACTAATTTTTAAACACAAAGTGTTTTCATTTGTAAATCATACTCACAACACTAGATGCAGTTCCAAACAGCAAAACAACCACTTAAACCACTACGCCTTACGTGCTGTCACACACACAATGTGGATAGTCGATTTTGGCACGCATTTTAGCAACTGTGGTCACAGGATGACCAGAGAGGTTGGACTAGGTTTAGACTAGAGAGAACATGCTCGCTATATTTCCTTATACCGAACGTGCAACATGTAATGTCAGTTGGTCTTAGTTGGTTAATCATAACGTCAAATTAAGCGACTCATTTAAAGAGGCATAGACTCCTTACAGACTCATATCTTTGACTGCATTCTCTAAATAGCCGTGCTGTCAAATCCCATTACTAAGGAGTGATGGGATTTGACAGTGAAAGGAGATATCGATGTTTTTTGAATGAGGGATAAATACGGAAACAAACTATCGGACATGAATGTAAAACTGTCGCTTCCACCTTTGTTGGCAATAAACAACGACGTCCAACGGTCTTATTTTCTATCACGTGTTTGATAGTAAGCGCAGTTTAATTACATAATTTACTTAGATAACTAATTACCTACCCATAAAGTAGCGTCTATTGACCTAAAGCCTTGTACGGACCAAGCGTTCCAGTGTACGCGTAATCTAGGTATGTTTTCTACGCGTACAGGATTATGATAGAATACTACGCTTTGCTGCAGTTACAGACTATAAAAGCATACACCAGTGGCGTCTGATAATTTGGCTCCACTTTAAATATTTAGAATACTGATACACTGGTTGTGCAGTTATTCAAATTATGGAAATTACAGTTTCACTTATACGGCTTTGAATCGTTATGGCCTGCATCATATTGGAATGTAAATCGCATTCATCACGCAGCAAAGGAGATAATACAAAAAAAATCTGTTATTTTGACGTGACAACGTCTTATAAATTGGTTTGCCGGGTGACACTTCAAGAAACTGCGTTACGCTCCGCTCACGTTACGCGCTCACAATGAGAGCGAGTGAGAGGCACGCGTCCCGCCTAAGAGCGAGAGAGACAGTCATAAAAAGTGAAAGGCACGCGTCTTTCATCCTTCTTCCTACTATACGAATGAATATTCACATTAAAATTATTTTACCACTCAAAGTCGTTGTCACGTAAAACTTTCGCCCGTATACCGACTTTACAGGCAACCAATTTTTTCTATTAACTGTCTTACTAGTTATCTTGTTTCTAATGAAGGTATATTATGTGAATAAATAAAAACAAAACGAGTGTAATTTTTGTTTGAAGATAGATATTAATAAAATATAATAATTACAACGACATTTGACCAAAAATATTTATTGATAAATCATCACTGTTACGAAAAACACTCGGTTTCCTAACTCTATGTTTTGTCTACAGTCTGGCTACCACACAGCTATAAGAGCGTGCTGCTAAACCTATCGATAGCTCTTTCTATCATACTGCATGTGCCATTAGAAAGAAGATATCAATAATAGCAACCGCTGTTGTTATTTTGAGAGTTACTTCTATGACTTAATAAGGTTATATTTCTTATTTCTTTGAGGATGACTGTTAACACACCCAAATCAACCCAAATACAACAATATTGCAGACAGTGACAAGAGAGGATGACATAAAATGATTGATAATATGTGTTTTATATTTTACAAATGGATAAATAGGAAAGCTGTTTAAGACAATTTATGTTACTGGAACACCTATCTTCTTAATATATAAAATCCTTGCGTTACTTACTGACTGATAGACACGCTACAGCGGAAACTATTGGGCGCAGGAAGCTGAAATTTGGCATGTATGTTCCTTGGGGACCTTAAGGGTGCACTAAGAAGGTATTTCCCGAAATTCCCACGGGATCGGCCAAAACGGGTAAATTTAAAAAAAAAATGCTGTCGTAGCTGCTGGCGTCTACTAGTCTATCATATTTCTTTAAATTCCAGTAATCATTTTTTAGAGTAAAACCGTACCAACATCCTTATCAAAATCCTTTCATCTAGATGTGAATAAGAAAGTTCAACCACTTGAAAACCTAGGCGATGCGCGCATCAAATGATCTCGGTGGTGTGTATGGGTAATTAATTAGAAGGGTGAAGCGTCTTGCGAGGTCTTGAGATTCCCCAACTATCGGCTTACTCGACTGCCGCTGACCTGGAATGTTCGGGATATTAACCTCTCAGGCAGCGGTGCAAGGTAGAAACTGAAGCGGGTCTGAAATTATACTCGAAAATTTTCATGAAAGTACAGCCAAATGTCAAAGCACATAGCTTGAAGAACCGATGGCCATTGGGGCAGGAGCGTTCTAGGATCGCAGCCACGTACTGGAGGCACAGGGGTAAGCCCGCCCTTTTAACAGGTGCACGCTTCATACTTGCTTAACTTTACCGACCAGTGAAAGTAGAAGAAACATGGTTTTTGATAGGGAAGGGGGGTCCAAAACTATGACACTGGCTATCATCTGTAATTTTATTTTTGCATTACTTACTGGCTGACTGACTAACAACACGCAAATAAAATGAATGGACGTAAGATGTTGAAATTTGGCGTGCATGATGCTTGGGTAGTATAATTGTAATTCCCAATTTAAGGGGGTAAAACAGTCCTACGCGGGTAGAGCCGTGGTCGAAGTCTAGTTAAATAATAAAGGAGATAAAAACGTTATATCACTCCGTGCTCGACTTTTTGCCCCGCTTACCGCTTGTAAATTGTACCTAGACTTAATAATTCCATAACTAACACTAGATCGCCATGGTACTCTATTAAAACACGATAAATTGTTGATCAAGTTGCCAAATTTTACAACTATGCTGATGCAATTATCTCGCATGAGACGAACGTGGAACATACTATATATATGAACATTACTTAGTCTTTTCAAATACAAACATATTATAATGCTAAAGCATGCTGAGATGTCACTGTCATGTCTCAGCCAGTTCAGTAGGTAATAGAGGCGAGTTTACTGCTACCTAATAGGCACATTTGGAAACTTAGAACAGGTTATATTAAAGAAAATTCATTAAAAATATATTAAAGTAATAGTTGTTCTCTGCAATCAAATAAATCAGCTTCAAAATCAGCGAGTCTTAAATAAAAACATTTGCTAACGTCGTCAAAGGAACGCACTTACCAAATGTGTTTCGAACTTCAGTAGTTTAGGTTCTGCACTGATATCATCATCAGCCGTGAATATAAACTGTCCCACTGCTGAGCAAAGGGCCTGTTCTCACTTCTAATAAGAAGGGTAAGGCCATAGTACACCACGCTGGCTTAGTTCGGATTGGGAGACTTCACATGTCTTTCGAGAACATTATGGAGAACTCTCAGACGTGCAGGTTTCCTCACGATGTTTTCCTTCACCGTTTAGCAAGTGATAATTAACAATTTAATACGCACATAACTCCGAAAAGTCATTGGTGCGCGCCGTGGATTCGAACTCGGACTCTCTGCGTAGCAGTCTGCACTGATATGCTATGATAATAACATGATGATCGCTGTCATGTTAATTGCTAAAGATTGCCCTGCTTTGGGTATCCCCAATCTTATCTAATAGATATCAAGTCAACATGCCTATCGACAAAGTCTGTAGGTATAATGTTCCATTGAAGAACCTCTTGTTCTAGAGTAAATTCTGGATCAAGAATGTGAAGTAATGCATATCATAAAATAGTATTGGTATCGAAATAAATTCAACGTGCATTCTTTCTTGACCCTGGCGACGCGACGGCAGATTTTACCAAGGGAAATACTACAAATTATTTGTCAAGGGAGAAATCGGATGCCCTTGGAAGGGTTTGCTACGTTAAAATAGTTATAAAAAATTTGGTAAATGACCTCATCCGTTATACTTTATATTCTCTATGATCGTATTTGTTTTATGAAATAAATTTGTCCAGTCGTTGACTGATGGTTGCCTTGAATGTTTTTGTTTGTGATTTAAGATTTTCTGAGATTTTTTCAAGATTCTGGTATTTTACATAGCAGATTAGCATAAGACTGCAGTGAACAATTAATCTATAGAAGTTCATCGATACACTAAGGTTTTTGAACGGTGACATTCAGACGCACAGTTTTAAAATCAAAGTAATTTGAATCTTCCTTTCTAACCCTTAAAGTCTAAAATACTTATCAAATCTCGAATTACACGAGCGATTCTTAATAGCAAATAAACCACAAAGAACTTAATTACTCAAACCAAATGTTTCTGAGGCACGTAATTGTAACTGGTAATTACCGTAAGACTATAATGTAAAGTAAAAACCGAATCAAATATGTTTTTAACACGACATAGGTGCATTTTTATACGTGAGACGTTATAAGGTTGGCGACTTATTATGTGGTATAATAGTGGTGTAAAACTTAAAGTTTATGATAAGGCACTTTTAATGTGGTGTGTGATAGCGTTGCATAACATTTTATAACTTTTATATCGTGTTTTGCTTTATATAAAGTGCATTTTTTACTTTGCGCCTGTATCCCCGAAGGCGTAGGCAGAGGTGTAATATTACACCCACATTTTGTCTTATGGTCCCACGTAAAAAGGGGCAAGCCTATTGCCATTACCGGGCATATTGCCAGGCTCCGTGCTGCTTCTGAGAATTCGGAAAACTTAGTAGGTAACACTTTTGCCCGACCCGGGAATGGAACACGGAGGCGAACTTCAATTTAAAAAATACAATTCATCGTGTCGATCTCAGAAATATTTGGCCAGATGGGCTTTGAATTCATGATTTCCGGCATTGCAGTCTTATTAACTACTGGCACAGGAGACTTTTTGTCACAAGTTATTGTATTGCACCAAGGGAAAACCAAACTCCCGACACACGACAAACTACAACCTTCAAAGTTAAGACATTTGCGGCAACTTCAGCTTAGATTGAAAGTCATTATAAAAGCTGCATCTAAATAAAGGTTAAAAAATATTTCGAAATCGTTAATCCCTTGGATATCTTCTGACATAAATATGAAGATTAAGATAATAAAACAGATTAGGTACTTTATAAAACCAGAGCTTGTTACCCACTTTTTTCAAGTTTGCAGACTTCTGACACCTGGGACATTATTCATCAGGTGCGAACGCGAACCTAATTAAAATTTTTAATAGATATCTTGCACGAGATCTCTCGCTTTTTCTTAAAAACTTATGATTCAGACGATCTTACTTAAGAAGTTAGTCTGATTCATGAAAAGCAAGTAACTTTGATGAGATACTGAGAAATACATGGAGTAAAGCAGACGGTCGAGTACTATTCAACGTAGTGTACTTATTATCAAAAAATAAATTACATCTTTGAATACATAGCTTATAAAAACTCTAATGTGAATTATATAATGTTAAAACGGGTAGCAGAGCCTTGGTCATTTCAGCATGAATGGGCCGGCTCGACCGGGGAAGTAGTACCCTCTCACAGAAAATCGACGTAAAGTAACAGTACCTAAACTGTTAGGTTTCGTTCGGTGAGTAAGAGTTCCGGTGGCCCTATCCCCTATTCGTTCTTCCTCATCCCATTCCTCATCCTATCACTTTTACCAACCCCAAGGGTCGGCAACGCAATTGTAACTCCTGTGGTGTTGCTTGTGTCCATGGGCGGCGGTAATTTCTTCATCAGGCGATCCGTCTGTTCGTTTGCCGCCTATTACTATAAAAAAATAGGTTTGAAATATTCAATTTTGAGTCACTGTACTACCTAATTATGATATAGTTGTGATGTATATTATCAACTGACATACATACATACACATACATAACGTCACGCCTTTTATCCCCGAAGGGGTAGGCAGAGGTGTATTTCTACACCCACTTTTCGCCAGATATACTTTAGTCCCACGTAATAAGGGGCGAGCCTATTGCCGTACTGGGCACATTTCCAGACTCCGTGCTGCTACTGAGAGTTTCGGAATAGAAAAACCCAATAACACTGCCCGACCCAGGAATCGAACCCGGGACCTCCCGATCCCCCGCGCACATTTATGCCGCGAGACCAACGAGGCAGTCGTATAGGGTTTGATGTCGAGTTTTCCGTCTCTACGCAAAGATGGTATTTGCATCGTGTTATCCCTTAGTCGCCTCTTACGACACCCACGGGAAGATAGGGGGTGGTGACACTTGTATTCTATGCCGTCAACCACACGGCATATGTATTCTATGCCGTCAACCACACAGCATCAACTGAGTTATGTAATATTCAATCATGTAGCTACGAGGTCTATCGACTAATGTTGGTTGTATATTTTTATTTCAATGACGCTCTCTCTTTAGTGACAGGCCAGACAAGTAATGGTTTAAGCGTTCGCCTCGCTGGGTTGTGTGTCATCCATTGAATTACTGTTTGTAAAGTGCCCCGCGACACAAGATTTATTTCTGGTGCGGGCATTGATTTTTAATCATCATCATCAGCCCTGTATATACAGTATATACACTGCCCCACTGTTAGGTACGAGCCTCTTCTTCCCATGAGACTGGCTTATATGGCGAACTTCACATGTGTTTCGAGAACTCTACAGAGAACTTAGACATGCAGGTTTCCTCAAAATGTTTTCCTTTTTCTTTCTCTTTTATCTTTACATAAAATAAAAAGATTTCTTTATATAAATCGCTATATATATATATATATATATATATATATATATATATATATATATATATATATATATATATAGCTCTGTATCGTACAGCCTTACGTTAAACTTTATTCCACGATTGTATCTCAGCGCACAATACCTTGAGCCTCTACAATACGGCCTCTTGGCACTAATACACAAAAATTCTGCCAAGACGTGCATACGAACTTAGAACATATGACACGTGATGTAAAACAAGTTAGGCCAAGTTCCGAACAAGTTTATTGAGTGTAACTACCTCGACGGTGAAGTGACGTCATGTGAGCTCATGCGTGATATCGTACTGGGTTCGGTTTTCAGTTGAGGGAGATCTATATCTATAGTGCCATGATAAAATTATAAATGCGAAAGAGTTTTTGTTTGTCCTTTTTTTTCTTCGTAATGGAGTGAAGTTAGGATATTATTTTTGATTGTGGAGTTAACGTTAACTGTAGTAATTAACAATAGTGACACTTAAGCTTAGTTTCATCACCCTTGGATAGGCCTTATTTTCCTTATTGAATAAATTTTAAATCGTAACGAAAACATGACTTATTTGATAAATTGATTTAACGGAAACTTAGCGGACAATAGCGGTAAAATTTGTCATTAGTGAATGCCGTCACCGTCATACGAATCGAATGGCATCTTTGGGAAGAGGCGGCAAACTCAACATCAAACATTGTACTAACCCTTATAATTAAATACACTTATAATTAACCCAATATCTAATATTTATGTCGGTGTCTGATATTTTTATTTTCCCTTACAAACTGTCAACTGTCACTTACTCCGTCTCCTGTCAAATCAACTATCTGTTTGGGTACAAGGCTTTTTGGACTGTTTTATTTCTTTTTTCTTTTATACCCTTTTCTTGTTCTTGCGATATACTTTGTTTCCTTTTACCACTGACTCTTAACATTATTTTTGTATTGTTTTGTTACTACCCGGACCAATCTTAGTTTTATTTCCCAATCAATTTATTTTATGAAATCATCTTTATTCTTGTCTCAATGTTACCTGATGTTTTTTCTACTCTTGGCTCTACTGGCAGGTGGTGTATTATTGGTAATTTAAAAACTTTATTTTTGTTTGTATATTTGTATATATATATATATATATATATATATATTTAGATTATATTTACATATTTAAGTATTGTACTTGTTATCATTGATAGCCGAGTGGATATACCAACAGACTGCCATGCAGAGGGTATCGGGTTCGAATCCACGGCGCGCACCAATGACTTTTCGGAGTTATGTGCGTATTGAATTGTTAATTATCGCTTGTCCCGTGCCTCGGAGAGCACGTTAAGCCGTCGGTCCCGGCTGTCATGAAGATCTTTGACAGTCGTTACAGGGCGTCAGTACCTTCTAAATAAACTGACACTAGTCTAAACCATGGAATATCGCTATCCCTTCGGGTTGCGGAGGTCAGACAGGCAGTCGCTCTGTGGAAAAGCTAATATTCAGCCAAATCCGGTTAGACTAGTAAGCGGACCCCAGATTGAAACTGGGATAACGCTAAGAGAAAAAAAAAAAAAAAACTTGTTATCATTGATATCAATAATATTAGTGATAATGATAGTTTCCACTCAGTATGTAGTGTAGATGATAGTTTTAGCAGTATACCGTCACTTTCCGATTGTCTAAATTCACAGTTTTCTGTTGTACCTAAAAATTTCAATGTCGTTCATATCAATGCCCAAAGTATTCCGGCACATTTCACTGATATGCTGGCCAATTTAGACTGTAAGAGCATTCATGCTATCCTTGTTTCTGAGTCATGGCTTAAGCCCTGTCTGCCTTCTACATTATACTCCCTCCCTGGTTTTCAACTTATCAGAAATGATCGCGTGGTTGGGGGTGGTGGGGGTGTTGCCATATATCTTCGCTCTCATATCCCTTACAAAGTTGTAAGTATGTCTGCACAACCATCGCCATCGCCTTCAAATGAAGGTGAGCATTTATTTCTGGAAGTTGCATTAAACCACACCAAACTCCTTCTCGGCGTTTACTACTGTCCTTCATTACGTATAGATTATTTTTCTACTTTTGAAACCCTACTGGTTAATCTCGTGCCCTCTTACAGTCATACTATCATAATGGGTGATTTTAACACATGTCTGCTTAAAAATGATTCTCGTTCTTCGTCTCTTGTTTCTATTTCTATAGCCTGTAATCTTACAATATTACCCTTAAGTGCAACTCACCATTTCCCACATTCCACACCTTCCCTTCTCGATATAATCATGGTTTCTTCTCGGGAACATGTTGCCACGCACGGGCAATATCCAGCAGACATGTTTTCTTACCACGACCTGCTCTATATCTCGTACAAAATTCGTCCTCCTAAAATGAAGCGGAATGTACTAATGCAGCGCAATTTTGGTGGCATGAACACCGATTCTCTTCGTAGGGATGCCAGTGATATTAACTGGATTCCACTTCTCAGTGCCGAATCCATTGATGATAAGGTTAGCGTCTTTAAAACTCAAATCACTGAATTGTATGATAAGCATGCACCCATTCGACCGGTGAAGATTAAACACCCTCCCTCACCATGGCTTACTGAAAGCATCAAACAGCTTATACATAAGAAAACTGCAGCAAAATTCAGGTATAAAATTTGGCCCGACGATAACAACCTGCAAAAATATGTTGCGATTAGGAATCACTGCAATAGGGTGTGTAGGGACGCACAACGCCAACATATCCATAATTCTGTGAAAAACGGAGATCCAGCAAAGGTCTGGAAATTTCTTAAAACCCTGGGGGTCGGCAAATCACCTCAACTTACTACCCCTAATGACTTCAATATTGACTCGGTCAATCAACATTTCGCTGCCTCGTCCAATATTGATAGGACTACTAAAGAAAGCACTCTTAACTATCTTTCATCCCTGCCAACCCCTAGTTATTCACCATTCGTCTTTAATCATTTCACCGATAGTGATGTTAAGAAGAGCATAATGTCAATCACATCCAACGCAGCTGGTAGTGACTGTGTCAACCGTAATATGCTCCTTCCCATCCTTGATTTAATCCTACCCATCATTACTCACATCATTAATTACTCCTTATCCAGTGGTGAATTCCCATCGATGTGGAAGGATGCCCTAATAACTCCAATTCCGAAAAAATCACATCCTTTATCCTTTTCTGATTACCGACCTATTTCTATTCTACCATTCCTTTCCAAAGTCCTCGAACGTCTCGTTTACAATCAAGTCAACTCGTTCCTTTCTAAAAATAATCTCCTTAATCCATTCCAATCCGGTTTCCGTCCAGGCCATAGCACCGCTACAACCCTTATCAATATTACGGATGACATCAGGGCTGGTATGGAGGGCGGACAGCTCACAGTCCTTGCTCTGCTAGATTTTAGCAACGCCTTCAATACAGTGGATTTTGACATTCTACTTGGCCGTCTTTGCTCTCTTAACATATCTCCTATGGTGATTGATTGGTTTCGTAGTTACCTGTGTGGCCGCCGACAGCGTATACAAGTTGAAAATTCACTCTCTTCGTGGTGTAACACGACTGTTGGCGTGCCCCAGGGCGGCGTGTTGTCTCCTTTACTTTTCGCAATTTTTATAAATTCTATATCAAACAATCTTCGCTCTTCCTATCACCTTTATGCAGATGATCTCCAAATCTATACGCAGTCGACATTGGCTCAGATGTCACACTCTATAGGTACCATCAACAGTGATCTTGCACAGATTAGTAGCTGGAGCAAGTCCTATGGACTTATAGTGAACCCCTCGAAAACGCAGGTCAATGTTGTTGGTAGTTCGAGAATGTTATCGAAGATCGACTGGTCTCAACTTCCTGATGTTACATTTAATGGCACTGTTATTCCTATACAGGATAAAGTAAAAAATCTGGGCTTAATCATTGATTCTATCCTTTCCTGGCGCTCACAGGTCCAAGAAGTGAGTCGTAAGATATTTGCTTCGGCAGGTTCATTGCGAAGACTTAGGAATTTTCTTCCTACTGCCACCAAAATTGCACTTGCAAACTGTCTTCTATTACCCATTATTGATTATGCAGATGTCAGCTATCCAGATCTCACCGAAAACCAACTAGACAAACTTGAGCGCCTTCAAAATCTCTGTATACGATTCATATTTGGATTACGCAAATACGATCATGTCTCACAATTTCGAACACAACTCAAGTGGTTACCCATACGATTTCGCCGGAATACTCATATACTTTCTCTACTATACAACATATTGTTTAACCCTTCAACTCCCTCCTATCTTAAAGGAAGATTCGAATTCCTACATGATACGCATAACCGTTATTTAAGGTCATCAGAAAATTTAAAGCTGAAGATGCCGGCTCATTGCACGGATTTTATTGATAAATCATTTTGTGTCACTGCTGTTCGCCTATGGAATGCACTCCCATCACATATAAGACAGGCTCAGACGGTAACAAAGTTCAAATCCTTAGTCAAGGATCACTACTTATCACTATGATATTTCCGTTCTAATATTATTTTATGTGTTATTTATGTATGTGTATGTATGTATGTTGTATATATGTATGTATGCATGTATGTATTTATGTTGGTATGTATAAGTATTTATATATGTGTAGTACATTATTATAATATTACATAAATGTATATATTTAAAGTATTATCATCTATTACTGGTACACTTACAACTACCATTTCTTTCCTACCAATAATATCTCCATCCAAAGGTTGCCTGGTAGAAATCGCTGTTAGCGATAAGGCCGCCCTTTGTAATCTATTTAATATAAAATTTCTGTACATATGTTCTTAAAAGTGTACAATAAAGTATTAAATAAATAAATAAATAAATAACCCATCTGGCCAGTGTTGTGTAATAGGCCGAATCCACCTATTGAATCAAAATTCTATTCTGACGCAAATTCGAGTCGAGGACTTTGTCCAGCAGTGGAATACGAAAGGCTTTATAACTCACTTATCATATTAACCAAAAAACTATCAAATCATCTTTCACCAACCAATTTCATCCCCGTTTCTCATCTTTAAAAGAAACATATTTTTAAATTTGGCCTACTTGTTAATCTTCTGTGAAATAAAACGATAACGCGCGGCACACAACACGTTGCCAAACCGCCAAGAAAGAGACATGGCTGTTTGAAAATGTGCAGCTTTATGTGATAAATTCTTACAACAAAATGGTAGGAAGCCAGGAATTTGAAATACTTTTAAATATAGTTTTGATTGCCTGTAATAGTTTAGCTGAGTTTTGAGGCAAGGATACCCTAGTTTAGATATATACCTATTGCTATGCAGAAGGTATCATAAGTCACAAAACCATGAGACCCTTCGAAGATATGTGCATAGGTATTTAGATTGTTAATATTTGCTTGCACGGTGACTCAGAGAGCACATTAGCCATCAGTCAAGGCAAGTACAAAGAATACAGTCCCGAAACAAAAAAAGTGGACCATGCAAACTATATTGCCGTGCGGGGATCAAACCTCCTGGCGCTAAAACAACTACGCAGGTTGTGCAGGTAAAATACATGCAGTGTAGACCGAGAAACTTCCTTCGCATACCTTCAATAATATTAAAATAACGCATTCATGCCTACGGCCACAGTTATCACTTATCATCAATTAGCGTTATCAGTTTATAAGCTGCATACCATGAAATAAAAACTTTCAAAAACTACTCTTAACCAAAATAACATAATCCCGAAATAATATACTCAAAAGGAAACCTAACCGTAATAAATAACCTTTAAAAAAAATATTAAAAACCGCAAATAATCGGTGCCAAAAAAGTAAAGTTTGGAACACTTTTATACGTTTTGCGGTGTACATTGGGCTAATACGTCGAGGTTGTCTCAGTTGCCAGCAAGTTTCGTTATAAATCGCTGCAAGGAGTGCGGGAAGAGATAGCAGGCGTTTTGGCAGCTTCCCTAGCCAGCCACCAATAAGGGACCACGTTTAGACAAAGTCTGACTTGGCTAGCAAGCGTGCAACTGTTACAGGCATGTTGTGGCGAATTGAAAATTTGCTTTTATTGTAATACGCCTGCTTTGTGTTGTGTCACGGACGCTTGAGGGTTAAATGTGTTACTGTGTTGCGACTAGTTATGATATGCGGGCTGTTGCGTCTATGTATTCGGAGGTAACATTGCTACGCAGGTTATCTTAGATAGAGCTGTGTTTTTGTCAATGACAACAAACGTGATTGTTACTCCAGGATGAGCATTTCTATTTCTTATGCTTCTTAGTTTATTTTTCTACGGTGGTAGTTTATTCTTCGATGGTGTTATGTGTATTTAAAAGACGGCACTATCTAATTCCATAATAAATAACAACTGTAAAATGGATTCTAGAAAATAGATAAACTTACATGTCATGTATCCTTACTTTATTGTCAATACGAACATGTTATGCATACCTACCTAGATAACATCCATATTCACGCACACAAATGTTTGATTCAGCGGGAATCGTAATTGCGACCTTTTGCGTCATTTGCAATGATATCAGTGGCGCGGCAGAGACACATAAGTAAATTTTCTCTTAGGTAGATAAAAGTTTTTGGTAGAACTACGCACTTTAAAAATGTACGTGGCAGTCGGCGGTAGGCTTATTATTTATTATGTATCGTTAGTGCCTACCACTAAAACACTAAAACCGGTAGGCGAAAGGTTAGTGCAATACGCAATGCAAGACGTATTTTCGGGAAAAGACCTCGCAATCACTTTTAGGAAAAGGAAGCATAACCAACATATTAGCACTTTTAAAGACACCATTACACCATTAAAAACATCAAAAGTTTAAATTACCTTTTAAAACAATAATATTGCGATGTCATCGTAGCATCTGCTACGAGCTCTACGCAAGCTACGGGCGCTACGCAATATGTGCTACATCATTCACGCTCCGCCGTGTCACAATCAGATGTCAATTTAAAAATGGAATGTCATATTTTTTAATAATGTTATATGCATTGCACAGGTTTCAAGTTTGCTTTAATACATTCGGTTTATTTACTGTACTGTATTCGTATTTAGCTAAAAATGTTGATTTTTATTTCAGAGTATCATTTAGTGATTAAAAAGAACAACAGAGTATTTTTACCTGTTCTTGATCACGGTTCCACGTCCTCACAATATAAACGTAGCTCTGAATGTAAAAGCAGAATAATTGAATAATTGATCTGTTTGGCGACCATACGCGTCTTATTACAAGGTTAGGTTTACAACATAAGGTTTGATTTTTCGTTAAACTTATTTCTTTTTCCGGAAAATATTTCAGGTAACCAAAACTCGTAAGTTTCATAAATAAACTTTGATTTTTTATTTACTATTTAAATAAAACAATCAACAATTGTTAACGAAATGAAATGAAAGTTTAGACAAAAACCCGTATAAAATACACCCCTTAAACAAAACTACATAAAACTCAAAAAAGCACAGCAGAATCAAACCAAAACGCGCAATCCCGTTATGACTGCGATGCCCCCCATTACCGAAGGATGAAGGTATGAAGCAAGAGTCAAGATGTGCTCATGAATAATTCCGAAGCTTTACGACGACCGAGTGCCAACCATTCATTTGTGATGAGACGCTTATTGATGATTGGTATGATTTCTAAGGCGTTTAGGAAACAGCTAGAAGTGTTTGCTAGAATCTAGGATTAGGAAGTGTGTGCATTGCACATTGGTGTGTATATAGCGTTGCTAACTCAAAACCTTAGTACGAATTGGTTCAAATCGACGACTGGTTAGCGCAGTGGGAGTGTAAGCGACTGCTACGCCGAAGGTTGCGGGTTCGATTCCCGCTCAAGTCAAACATTTGTGTGCATGAACATGAATGTTTGTCTTGGTCTGGGTGTTTCTATGTATAATATGTATGTATTTACAAAAAGAAGTATATATGTATGTTTATCCATTATCTAGTACCCATAGTACAAGCTTCTGCTTATTTTGGGACTAGGTGGTGTTGTGTGAATGTGGTAGAATATTATTATATTATTATTATTAATTAAAAATAAATATATCTGTATCAAATTCGATGATTATTTTTTGTTCTACACCTCAAAGAAAAAAAAACCTTTCTTTCATAATTCATTCTTGCAGTTACGAAAAAGAGGATTTGAAAAAGCTAAAGACGTGAAATGAAAAAAACTGAATATTCAAAAAGCCAAGGGGTCGGTTTAAAATCGATATCAGTAATTTTGCGACCGTAACCAACTAGGCTAACACCAAAACATTAAGATGTCACAAACAACGGTATAGAATTATACACTATTCAGTTGTGTTTAACGGTTCATATTTTTATAGAATTCTAATACAACTGAATAAAAAATTTACATTCCTATAGCCACAAGTTTTACTTACATTACTTATGAACAGAACTGGCAAACATTTCCTACAACTAGATAGTTTCATCATTTTAAAAATCCTCATCTAAAACCCAACCATTTAACGAATACATCAATACCATTACATTTGTAGTAATAACATTTTCACACACAATTCGGTAATGTAATCCTGTCTGAATTATTCCTCAGGCTAGGTGATACGGAGTGGCGGTCGGAGATAGCGTTTAGGCCGATTCTTGGCAACGCGCCTTCTATAACTGGTGCTTGGCCGAACCCGACGTATTCTGAGAGTCAAGCGCTTGATAACTTTGAGTGATTGGTTTTAGAAATATTTGGCTTTTTCGGTTTGTAACTTGGAAGTTTGAGGAATTCGATTTCAAATATTTATGACAAACTAGAGGACGCCAGCAGCTACGCCTGCATTTTTTTTAAATTCACCCGTTTTGGCCGATCCCGTGGGAATTTCGGGAAATCCCTTCTTAGTGCACCCCTACGGTCCCCAAGGAACATACATGCCAAATTTCAGCTTCCTGCGCCCAATACTTTCGGCTGTAGCATGTCTGTCAGTCAGTCAGTAACGCAAGGATTTTATATATTAAGATAACTGACTGTATTCTATATTATTTTGTAGTTTGATTTCTATCTTTGGCTAGAGGCTAATAATTCCCTTTAGTTTAGGTTGAGATACTGTTTTTGTTTATTGTGTTTCCTTATTGCACATTAAATTTTGTAAAATTTACAATATTTAATGTGCAATAAGGAAACAATTAATGTTTCTTATTTTATTATTTTTCTCTGCGAAAGAAAATATGTCATTTTCGTAAAAAAGGTTATCTCTTAAATGTGACAGAATTTGTAAGTGAAACCTTAAGTGCTCCAAGTATATAATGGGGCCATTTTTGTTATCAATATGACGCAACAACTGATAAAAGTTAAAAAAACCAGCCAAGTGCGTGTCGGGCCACGCGCAATGAAGGGTTCCGTAGTTGCCCATAATGACTTGCTGCAAAGGGTATTAATGTACAACAAATCTGACTCTATATTTTGCTGAAAAAATAATTTTAATAACACTATTATAAGAACCTAAGTTTTGTTTAGAAAAATACTAGTATGTATATCCAGTTATGTATTGTAAACATAAAATGTAAGCCGTGTGGTTGACGGCATAGAATACAAGTGTCACCACCCCCTATCTTCCCGTGGGTGCCGTAAGAGGCGACTAAGGGATAACACGATGCAAATACCATCTTTGCGTAGAGACGGAAAACTCGACATTAAACCCTATACGACTGCCTCGTTGCTCTCGCGGCATAAATGTGCGCGTGGGATCGGGAGGTCCCGGGTTCGATTCCAGGGTCGGGCAGTGTTATTGGGTTTTTCTGTCACGAAATTCTCAGTAGCAGCACGGAGTCTGGAAATGTGCCCGGTACGGCAATAGGCTCGCCCCTTATTACGTGGGACTAAAGTATATCTGGCGAAAAGTGGGTGTAGAAATACACCTCTGCC
Source organism: Euclidia mi (assembly GCA_944739405.2). NCBI lineage: Eukaryota > Metazoa > Arthropoda > Insecta > Lepidoptera > Erebidae > Euclidia > Euclidia mi. The sequence continues at coordinate 2,963,457 of OX123183.2, read as the reverse complement.
TACCTCTTCGGGGTTATAGGCGTGACGCGCCTATGTATGTATGTACATAAAATGTGGTTTCCAAGATATATTACTACTATACATACGAAGTACCGTAGTACATTACATACCAAAGTACGTATATCTTTAAGATTAAGCCAGCGCGCCCAATGTAAACTCACAGAAATAGGTATTTATAAGTTAACCGACGATTACTCGTAAACTAGTGATATCTACTTAGCCGTGATAGTTTTCCTCTTAAATTCGTTATATGTACTACATTTGTGATTGTTTTCACCTCTTCCAAATTAATAGTTTAGCCGGCAGAGGGGGGGGGGACACTTGAGTCTAACAATTTTTTTCACTTCAAAGCTTGATATTTGACAAACCAATCACTTGATCGAAAAATGATTTGAGCAAACTAATAATATTTTTTTAAAACCTATCTAATGATACCCCACATGATGGGGTACTCAACCAAAAAAAAATTCAACCCCACTATATATGTAGGGGAGATACCCTTAAAAAAATTATTTTCCTAAATTTTATTCTACAGTTTTATTGCAATGTCTTATGTCTATATTCATGTCAAATATCAGCTTTCCTTTTTTTCTTTGTCCTTGAGCTAGGCTGCGGACGGACAGACGGACGGACATGACGAAACTGTAAGGGTTCCTTGTGGATTACGGAACCCTAAAAAGGAAAAGTTTTCAGGCTCTGAATGACTTGTTATTAATAATTTACAGTATCTTAGGCGACGTTTTATTTTTCTAATGAAGTCTAGCTAACTTTTGAGATAGCTCGCAAAAATATAAAAGAACTACTGAAAGACCTTGTTCACATGGTCTGTCATGCCTAAAATATTAACGACCAATAATGACTGCGTCACCATTCTGCACCTAAGAGGAGCATATGACATTTGGAGCGATTTCTTTTATTAGGTGGATGCGACATTCGAGAGGTGTATAAAATAATGGTTATCATTAAAACTTGTCACTTAATACTACAAGTTAAGCCACAAACTGAAACGAAAAGAAGACTTCAACGAAACAAAATAACATATCACTTAAGAATAAAGATAAAGCAATTCTGTTGAAGCTCTCCAACTGTAAAATGTTATGTAACGAGAGAAAATTAAAAATACAGTAGGTTTAATTTTGAGGCGATGAGATACCCCAATCAGGGCGGCTCCGGTATAATTTTTGCCACCAAGCCGAAGTACGCCTATTCGTACTTTCAAGACAACTGAAATTATACTCGTAGGAAATTTTATTCAATGTCTTGTTTTAAAGGCTTTTACTTTTTGTTTGAAGCGTATTTAAAAAAAAAAAAAATTAAATGAGAATGATGATTCTCTTCAAAGGTTTTCAAAATGTGAATAATATCTATTTGACTTCGATTTTCAAACACATAATTCGCCAGCTGCATTTAAAATCGTATGTAGGTTGACTTTTGTGGAATGCCCGACCGAGGCAGTCAGCTATAATAAAATGGACGCTATAAAAATGTCAAAAACGTTATAGTCGATAGATGTTGTAGTCGTCATGATATGTTTGTCCTTTTGCATATTAATCTAATGTATAAATTATATATATGAATGATAAGTAATTTAAAAAAAAAAGATCTTGTAGTAATCATACAGTGTAAACTTGACGTTCACAGAATTTTAGTTTCGAAACTTGTAACCCAACTTTGTGTTAAATGATTTACAAAGTGTTTTTTCGAATTTATGTTAATTGTTGTCGTTTTCTGCTGCCATAAGAATAATTCAAAGTCGTTACGAGGAGTTAAGATAATGGCTATGCTTTGGGTTCTGAAGTTCAAGAGGTCGTAGCGATCAAACGGTAGTCACGCCAAAGAAAAGCCAATATTCTGGTAAATCTGGAAGCGCTAGAACTAGGACCTTGGCAATTTGGTCAATGCTAAGATGATGATAACGCTGTAGCAAACCCCTTCGCAGGAACTTCATTCTAGAGTCCCTATTTCAAAATATTGCTGAAAATCTTTCGTGCTCCGAAAAACGTACACAAGTTAAATTTTTAAACAATAATTTTTAAAATCATTTTCGGGGCTCTCCAATATACCGCCATCCGACGAGATGTGCTTTTTGATTTCTTTATGTTTGTAGGTTGTCTGGAATTTTTAAAACGATAAGGCAGCTGATCGATGATTATCTCGACCATTTGATGTTATCTTGTGAAGAAAAATCTAAAGTTACGTTATGCGTCAGAAAACAGCCATATTTTAAAAACTAAAAGAGTGCCATCTCTCTTATTCCCATCATGAATTCTCCAGGCTGGCACCGAAATACTTATTACCTTTTTAGCAATGATGATGATGAATGAAGCAAGAGAGATATGTCATGATCGTTGCAAATGGCGTTCCGTATTCTCTACCTACCCCTCCGGGTAACAGGCGTGAGTCTATGTATGTATGTATACCTACTTGCAGGCCGAGACTATTATGTATTTAACACGTATGTTTAGCATTTTTAGGTTAGCTGCAATGTAAGATGAAACAATCTCATATTTTTCTAAAATTAGGGTTTGGGCAATTTTTTATTCATTGCTTTATATTTTCGGGTTGGTACCAAACCAGACGTTACAGACTCAAATAAACCCGTGCCAGTCCGTCAGGTGCAATACTACGGTTGGTTCGCATGGTTTAAGCACGTTCGATAATACGAACGTGTCACCAATGTTTGTGCATGTTTGTGCAAACAATAACACAGAATTTGAGGGGACAACCGACATATACCACTATTATAGATGGAAGATTCGATGTTTATTCGTCTGCTACGTTTTCACGGAAAATCGCGATTGTTTTGATGAAAGGTACAAAGTAAGCAGATAACCAAGTGAATATACTAAAGTACTCTTACGCAGATGGTCTCCGGTTTAAGCCCACGGCATGCTCCACTGACTTTTCGAAGTTATATGCGATTTCAATAATGATCGTTTGCTGAATGGTAAAGGAAAACATCGTGGGCAAATCTGCATGTCAGAGATATTTCCATTATATTCTGAAAGACATGCGTAATACCTATTAGTATCTTTCTCTGTTATCTCCCTGTTATATTACAAGTATAATATATTTTTAGCTCAGACATGAAGCAGTGCCTTTATGTATTAATTGGTAGTATATTGAATATACTGAGAATATAAACGGCTCATGTTAATGGTATTGACAACTATGTTCGACGTCCTGACATATCCTCCTGGCCCTAGTACTAGGCTCTAAATGCATACCTGTAATGGGATCTCGCAGACATATAGTGAAACGAGTGAAAAGCCGACCTTATATACGAGATATTCGTATATGAGGGCTTTCATTTGTTTAACTATAAAATTGGTTTTTGGCACTATGTGCTTCTATTACATCAGACAAGTTTAGAATACCTTTGATATTATTTACATCACCGATTTCAGCTAGTTAAAACGTGGAAGGAAATAGGAGTGTTATGTCTCAAATTGGTTAGATAACACAATAAAGAAACGATCATTTTTCACTCATACTATTCTATGTCTAATATTAAAAATCTTAATGCTAAAGCCAACTCGATTGAAGTTTTTGAAGCAAAGAATTTACGATCAGCTGCAACGAGATTGCAGCTCGCAGCACAAATGTGATAAATAGATAGTTAATGTATTATATCCAAGATTTCACATACTTGTATGGTTTTGCTATAAACAACATTCACACATACACAGCCTAACAATGGTTAAGATTTGCACACAAACGTACACAAAGTATTAATCGCTTTTATAAATATTATAAAAAAAAATTGTGGCGGTACTCCAGTGGTGTACGAAACGGACTGCCGAGACGATGGTCTCGGGCTCGATCCTCAGGTATCCCGGGCGCACACCTCTGACTTTTCGAAGTTATGTGTGTATTAAAAATGTTAATTATCACTCGGTTAATAATGTGCCCAGTAGTTGGCAATAGGCTCTCTCTTTATTACATTCGGCCCGAAACATATTTTTAGCGTTGTAGTACACCTATGCCAACGACAATCCAGCCTACTAGACGGCAGACGTAAGGCGAACACTTTCTGACAACACGTTAGACTTGTACGTCTTAGATAAGACCAATCCCAACACTAGTTATGAATTATGACGTACCGCAAATTTGAACCGGCCAATTAGAATGCATTTTTGTAGCCCCCTTCGCCCCGCATACCTCACCGCTTTGACAGAATTGTTTGTTTGTAGAAATTAAAACATTAGGTGTCTAGTAGGATAGGTTGTCGTTGACCTATGCTTACTCCCTCGGGGAAAAAGGCGTCCAGACATGTTATATTAGAAAAAAAATACTTCAAAAGTTACACACATCTACAATCATAATATAAATAGTTGTCTACATAAGTTATTCAATTACAGTGACATTTATTTGTCTGAGCCGTGACTGAACAATCGACAGAAATAATATTGTGGCCTAGTTCACGAATCAATGTCTCTGAAAACATATCTGAAGGTTCTTTATTTATATTACTAAGCTACTAGTATCTAGTATATTTTTATTGAGTACAAATAGTCTTCAAACTTTTGTGATTTCTTTACATACTTTATGTAATGTAATATGCGAATGTGTTAGTGAAAATTTGACATTACTCTAGTCTTGCAACGTTCAGCATTCTTGGGCTACCTCCACTTGGGAAGCAAGGCAAAACTCCTACAAATAATAAAAAACTGACCAAGTGCATGTTGAGCCTAGCACAATATAGGGTTCCGTTAGCCCCTACCTAGTGTTCTGAGGATAAAAGGACTTGATCACAATATTCATATAATCGCTTGCTAATGTAAGTTCAAGTTAATTGACTCGTTAACAGTGAAGCCTAATGAGCCGTTATTACTTTAATTGTAAGTTCATTATGTATGTCACTGAAAACATAATTAAGACACACCCAAATAAAACTGTTTAAAAGATAGAGTGGACAATTTTTGCAATTGATGGTTTTTGTTTCTTCGCAGTCGAATCCCTAGGAAATTAATTCTACAGAGCGAATTTTCCTTCTCCACCGAACTACGGCATAGGGTGAATTTTATATCCCTGCTAGATTCCCTGTAAAGACAACTGACCTTATCTGAGATGAAAGTCGAATCTTATACAGTTCGATCCCAGATAGACAACGAACGCCACTTTATGCTACGAGACCTACGTGATAATCGAAACATTATTCTCAATACAATACACTTCCACAATCCCAAAACAACCCCAGTTTCCTACAATTTCTATAAGTAAAGAATCTACCCACAGAATCGGCGAATACACAAAAACATTTGGCAAAGAAATAAAAAGTGTAATGTGCGGCAATAAACGGCCTCAAGTGTAATTGAGTTATTTACGTGAAAACAAGTATAATTTCGTACGGCATGGAGTTCACTAAATCGTTTCTTTAATGCTTTTACAAGAGGTGGAATATTAACGACGCAAGCAGTTATGCGAGTGAGCTGTGTTTTGTATTGTGTTATTAGATATTAGAAAGGGGGAGTGAAGGGCAAATATTTTGAGATTTAAAACAAATTGGAGTAAATACATTTTTTATAGCGTCTTCTATCCCTGAAGATGTAATATTACCGACACATATTGCCTTATGAATTTTTGGGTCTCACGTACACATTGCTGGACTCCGTGCTTCTACTAAGAATTCGGATAAACTCAGTAACAGTTTTTGCTGAACCTGAGTATCGAACCCGGGACCTCCGGATTAGTACGATATATGTATACGCTATCCATTGGACCACGGAGCCAATATTTTCAAGGGTTTATCATACTTATATAAGTACTTAAGAACCTAATGGTGTCGACTAACATCGTTGTTAAATTATTTATCTCATGACCCTGTAACCTAACAACACTAACAAAACAGCTATTATTCCTCGGCTTGACATCTTTACTCAAACAAAACATCACAAGTCATCCCAAACAACTACGAACATCCTTCAACAACTAATTAACCAAAATAACATCGTAAGGATAGTGGCACACAGAGAGCGATATGCAAATTGCAGTGTTTACAATGAACGCAGCTGCACAAATATGAGCTTTAATTGCGTCGCTAGATGGCATTGCGCCGAGCGGGATTAGAACGCTAATTGGATGAGTTCTGGTACGTGTTTAGATGATTTTTGATGGAATTGTGCGTGAGACTAGGGTAAAATATTTAGACCAATATCACAGTAGTTCAGTGGTAGCTCAACTGAAGTTTAGTACTACGCATTTATGGATGTAATGGGTAATTTAAATTAATTTTACAGTTTATTTTATTAAAATGCTGTTCAAGTGTAAAGGATTTGACACATTTGCAGTGATCTTAAGCCTATTTTTACGCGATTTCATCAAATGTGGAGATATGGCCATTCGTTGTAGAACTCTGTTTTGCCTTAGAGTTCGGTGGGGTGGGCTCACTCAACGTGGGGTGGAAGGTTAGTATCATTTATCTATGTAATGTGCATTTGGATAGCATTTTATTCTGTTTAGGGTGTTACTTACATTTTATTCATCATGCGAAGTTTTTACTGTACTACTACAAATTTTTAATAAAAATGAATAGGTAAGTGTAACAGTTGGCTGTTTAATTTGGTATTATTTTAGATTCATCTCAGTTCTATGATCTTAAAAATGTTATTTATGATATTTGCAATATTTGTTTTCTGCATTGTTACACTCTTATACTTAACTCTTATAAAAGGTCTACTTATTTTACTACTTTTATGCTTCTAGTGGTATACCCTGAGCAACCAATAAAACCTTACTTTTCAAAATATCCTTATTATAATCTTAAAGTCTCCAAACACTGGCTTTACGAAATTCCAAAGAGGATGCAAATGCATCAATCCACGACAGCGCCGATGCATAATGCAGTATGCAAATCCGCAACACAAACTAGCGAGCGACTGATTGCTAGTTCTAACAAATTAAAATTTTTTTCACGACTCGTGCGTAGCCGATGTTCGTTTGAAACAATTGTATTATTAGATTAGCACTCGGTGTGCCTGTTATTTATATGTAATGTTACCATACAAATTTTCTGACGTCATTCCGATAGAAAATTGAGTTTATATATTATTATTTATTTTCACACTTTATTATTTATGTTCACAGCCACAGCATAATCATTACACTTTGTATAAAAAGAAATAAAAACAATGGATGAAAATAGCTTAGCGACACACAGCTGCCGTCACACATGCATGTTTATGACAGTATACTTAAAAGTTGCACACAATTGTCATATAAACAAATCAGCCAAGTTAAAGTAGGTAAACCATTTCGACAAAAAACTAAATCTGTGAAAGATGAATATATGTACATACATATTGAGTTCGTGGGTTCATGCGGTAAATTATATTATCAGTGAGATCTCAAAAACAAAAACTATAATATGATATTTCTAGAAAATTTGTCACATATCGCTTGGTTACCTAAAACTGACACCCTAACCTCCACGCAAACATAGCCTACTCCCAAATAAAACGTAGAATTTATTCTCACACAGTAACCTTCCACAATCCATACCACACATCGATAAATTCCGTATTTGAGACCGTTATCTCTCACATTTTTGCCACTGTGTCGCATAAAGATGTGACACTATACATTGTTGGTGCTATTAAAACGAGTAAGTAAATGTATCGTGTTTTTTCGGTTAAGGAGGCTTCACATTTGTGCCTAACGTTTCGCAGGTAAATCACACAGATTAAACGAAATAAATACAAGATATAGCTGATTTCGCATAAATAGAATGTTATGATGTTATGTTTTGCCGTGTGGTTGACGGCATAGAATACAAGTCTCACCACCCCCTATCTTCCCGTGGGTGTCGTGTAAGAGGCGACTAAGGGATAACACGATGCAAATACCATCTTTGCGTAGAGACGGAAAACTCGACATCGAACCCTATACGACTGCCTCGTTGGTCTCGCGGCATAAATGTGCGCGTGGGATCGGGAGGTCCCGGGTTCGATTCCTGGGACGGGCAGTGTTATTGAGTTTTTCTGTCACGAAATTCTCAGTAGCAGCACGGAGTCTGGAAATGTGCCCGGTACGGCAATAGGCTCGCCCCTTATTACGTGGGACTAAAGTATATCTGGCGAAAAGTGGGTGTAGAAATACACCTCTGTCTACCCCTTTGGGGATAAAAGGCGTGACGTTATGTATGTATGTAATGTTAGGATGGGGGTTTTTTTTTAATAACTCCCGCATTAGGACTAAATCCTGTGTCGCAGGGGACTTTACAAACATACAACTAAAGGATACAAAGAACACGCAGACTCGAAACAATAATTTATGATCACACAAAGTGTTGTCTCGTGTGGGAATGGAACCCACAACACCCGGCGCAGTGTCAAGCAGCGAGGCGGCCGCTTAAACCACTACGCCAACCGTGCATCAATTTGTGTGATGGGAAGTTGGGACACATCTGAGAAACTAACGCGTAGACTAAGGCCCACTTACACTACCTCTAGATACGCCTTATGTTCCAGATAAATGTACATATAAATAATCTGACAAATTAATTTAAGAGGAACTAATCAAACAGATGTGAAATTGGCCGTAACACTTTAAAAGTGATTCCAGTCACCTCGTAACCACGACTGTAATGGCAAAACGTCGGGATAATTAGTAGGCATTTCACCTTTAATTTACAAATACTACCTATTTGTTAGTTTTTCGTTCGAGAGATTCGTTTGAGACTCGTTGCATACACATATATAAGTACCTTTAAGAGGCCATGATAAGCAACTCCAGTAGGTAAATTTTATTTTACAGAAAATCTAATGATATACGACTTTACTAAGCTCATATGCAAACAATACTCTTTTTATACATTTTAAAATAGGCACACAATATTGCCTTCCATAGTTTGACTCTTCAAAGACTTAAGTGCATCGATCAAATTCCACATGAAATCGTTGCGGCTGATTGCGGAGTAAAAATCTAACGAGTGACGAGTGTGTTCAGTCTCTAAGGTCGTTCAATGTGACTAGGTGCGTGATGGAAGTCGATACAGACAGAATTACTTTGCAAAAGGTTTGGAACATGGTTTGCAATCAGATTGGATCTGATAATGTGGAACCAATAAGATACAACGCTTTCTGTTATAATATACGACGATTTTATCGCATAGGAAATATTTGGGGAAAATATTTTAATGTGTGTTTTATATACGACTGGCTTGACGCAAGTTACCGATTAATAGTGACATTTCTGATTGAACTGTTAATTCACGGAAGGCTGGGATTTTCTAATAAAAAATTCTGAGTATCAACATGGAGGACATAGGATATGGCAAGTATATCACAATAGGTGAGGTCTTAAACGGAAATTATGCCAAGTGTGATGATTTTCCTTGACTATGAAACAAGCCAAGGCGATTTTTTGTATTTTTTTCGCTGCTGAATAGTGAAAGATAGTATAGACATTAAAAAAATACTAGTTGGTATTGAAGACTGGAATTGTACTCAAGACCGTACAATAAAATATACAAATATGGTACGGTAATTCTGACAGCGATACTTTATTTTTTTAGCCTAAAATATCTGCATTATGCTTAATGTTTTCCGCGCGATTTTCTCGACTAGAACATTACTCTAATATTTTATGGGCTACGCCCTGTCAACTGTGTTTAGGGCGGAGATGAATTAAACGAAATGGTAAAAAATGGTACCGTGTCCCGGCCAATTTGTATTTGAAATATTAATCCTGTCTTGTCCCATTTTAATGTGGCGCACTTTCTATGTAATGGGCTATTTTTGGACAATTTTCCTCATGTATATAGGCGAGCTTTCCTTTTGAGTTAACGGTTACAATTGAAAGGGGATATATAATGCTTGCATAGAAATGTGAATGGTGCGAAGTTTGTTCAGTTTTGTAAATATAAAGTTAGAAAGCTCCAGTCAGAATGTAACTATCTTCAAGAATGTAAACTTTACTTCGATTTAATATATTTTGTTATTGTTGTGCATAAAACATATCATAACAAATGTTGATATAAGTAAAAGTGTGGGGAACTCTCAGACACGCAAGTTTATTCAGGATTTATTTTATTTTTATTTATTTATTTACTTCAAATTAAACGGCATTCGCCAATTACATTAAATGAAGACAGACATAACAACTTAAGGTTAACACATACAAAATACATAAAACTCAAAATATTAACATAAAAATATAAAATTTGGAAGAAGACAAAAAATAAAAAATTGTTACTTACTTTAATAAATTCGTTCATACACTCGTCTCACAGTACTCCAGACACACTGACATAATTTCCTTCCATTCGTCCGCAAACACATCACATTTAGGTTTGGTGATCAACAGAGCACTGAGTGCAGAAAGTGTACGAGGCACAGGTGATTGCGGTGATTGCAGAATGTCTGCCACACTCAGACTTGCCAACTGGCTTATGTTTAGCGTCCTGCTATTGGTACGCCTATAACATATCTACTTCTTTTTACTTTTGTAACATCATTGAGGCTGACATTATTAAGACAGTGGTATAATATGGGCTTTTTAAAGAGCTGACGAGCGTGTCATACTAACCTAAGCACCAAACAGGTTACATTCCTATTGTTGCCTCAGTATAATTATCTTACTGCTATTATAAATGTGCAAACGTTAGTGAAATTGGATGTACAGATGTTTGTTGCTCTTTCATGCAACAAATTACTGAACAGATGTTGATGAAATTTAGCTGTAATACAGTTTATACATTAGTAAGTAAGTAAGTAAGTAATTTCGTTTATTCTCACATCAAAACAACTTACAATTATTAGGTACATAAATAAATAGGTACATCTAAATAAAGTAGGTAGGTAGATAATTACATAATGCCATTTAATACATCACCCACGACAATTTTCATCCATACCCACATACAAAAAAAATAAAAAATAATAACTGTACGCCGCCGATGTGACAATAAGGCAGACATTCAGCGTTGCGTCGTTCGTGACGTTAGCCGCGATACGACTTGCTGGTTTTCAATGCCTGCCCCAAGTGACGTCAGTGACGCAATAAACGTAAAGTATATAATTTTAAACTTAACTAGTAATTAAAAATAAAATAAAAGCAGCTTATACACGTACACAATAAAGAAATACAAAAACGTTAGTACTTAATAAGTAATGAGTTATAAAGGTACAAGTTGTTAATATACCTAAAGTTACAGTGATTTGTTTACAAATTGTATCTACTAAAACCGACCACTTAGGTACTCGTGTTGGCCGGTGGTGGCGCTGCGGCAGCAGCGCGCGCCAGCGAGCGTATAATAAACAAGTTTTTAGCTCAGTGTGGTCACGTGATGTAAACAACTAAACATTGCATCATTTTTATTAATCAATATCATACACCCACAGTTTGATACATAATGCTGATTAAATACCAGGGTTATGTGTGGATATCAACAGTCCACCGAGCGTAATAACAGGTAAGTAATTATAATTATAATGACAATAATATTATACTTTTTTTTTACTTTAATATACTTATTAGGTACATTTTTATTTAAGTACACAAATTATCAACCAAACCAAAAACTATTTGCTCAATTCATATCAAAAACCAAATAAAACAGCAAACATCGTAATTTAGGTGATTTTTCTATACCCACAGCTCGCGTGCCTCCCTATGTTATTGTGGAATTGTGGATTTTGGAAGAAGCATCTTCAAACAAATACCCAGAACCAATCGGCTGAGAATTCAGTATAGGTATACCTATTTTGCCTGTAGGTCATAAACGTTGCGTAAGTGTTAATTTGTTATATTATTCTGTTCCTCCAAAAGATATCTTTTGAAGGCGAATTTAAAAGTATTTTTTGTTTTTAGAGATCTTATGGGAGGCGGTATATCGTTCCAGCAATGAGTGGCAGCATATCTGAAATATCCCCGGAAGGCTGTGGTTCTGTATTTGGGTATTGAGAGTGGCCTCGACGACGAGCGAGCGGGATACTGGTAATGGTCCTGCCTCCAACTCAGTTTCTGGAATAAGTATGTTGGCTTTCTTGTATTTATTATACCGAACAATAAATTGCCTAAATGAAGTCTTCTCCTTGCTTCCATTTTAAGTACATTGTTTTGTATCAAAAAGGGTGTTATGCGACTCCTGCGGGCTATGTTGAAGCAGTATCGTGCGCATGCATTTTGGACTCGTTGCACTAAGCGAGCCGTGCGAGACAATAAGCATGGACCGTATACCGTGTCACAATAATTTAACTTTGATAAAACTAGACTTTCAACTAAACGTTTTCTTATATCTATGCTGAGGAAATTTTTAATGCGATATAAAACTTTAAGTCTATAAAAACAATTTTTGATTAAATTGTTAATGTGTTTTTCGAATCGCAGTTCGGGGTCCATAAGTAAACCGAGGTTATTTGCAAGTTCCACCCTTTCAATATTTACACCCGTTACCTGGATTGAGGGATGTGCAGACATTATTGAGCGAATTTGATTTTTACTCCCCATAATTATAAATTTGGTTTTTAAGGGATTAAGCACAAGTGAGTTATCTAAGGACCAGGAAGCTACCCTATTAAGCTCCTCATTAATCGTTTGTACGGCTGCTATTGTGTCATGTGGCTTAAATGAATAGTACAGCTGGGTATCATCTGCGTACAAGTGGAATTTACAGTGTCGGATGCAGGTGGATACGTCGGCACTATATATTATATACAAAAGTGGTCCCAACAGGGATCCCTGAGGAATTCCCCTAGGCACCTTCCGGGGTGAGGATGATGCTGTTGAACCGTCTTTCCTTCGTATTTCTACTGACTGTAATCTATTCGTGAGATAGCTGTCAAACCACTTTAGTGTACTTGTGTCGAAACCGTAGTACGCAAGCTTTGACAATAGTAGGTTGCCATTTATGCTTTCGAATGCCCGGGAGTAGTCCAGTAGCGTTAAGATGGTCCCCTCGCCACGATCACGTGCCTCTAAAATATTGTCAATGACGTCTGCTAAGGCTGTGGCCGTCCCTCTACCCTTTCTAAAACCTGACTGTAAGTCCGGCAGGATACTGTTTGTTTCCAAAAAATCAGTAATCTGTAAATATACAACCCTCTCCAGAACCTTAGATAAGCACGGTAAGATACTTATGGGACGCAAATCCTTAAAACTTTGTGGGTTATTATTTTTTGGTAAAGGTCGCACTATAGCTTTGCGCCATAATTCCGGAAACTTACTAGTATAGTATATCTTTTATCCTATTTACCAACTTCAGGAGGCCAAAAAACCCACGGACGCAATCTAGTAAACAATTTCCTCTCTTCTAAGAATCACACAAGTAATATAAATGTTCCAAGAATAGGCAGTAGGAGGCTAATGCGCCTGCCTCCGTCACATCGCTTTTGGCAATGGCTCACGGTTTGTTTTGGCTATGAAACTACGGAGCGTCGTCAAACAACTAGCCTGACTAATGGACTCTGTCTTCACATTAAAAATTTTTCATGAAAATCGTAAAATTCTTTGATAGTTCCGTTTGAATTTTATAGTTTGTTGGAGACTGTGTATTCAAGAATGTGTATTGTAGGTGATATGCGTTATGTGTTTTTTGATGATTGGTGGTTTAGTAGTAAAATCAATGCATTTAGAACTTTAACCTTTTTTCGAACATAGCTGCAGTCTACTAAACAAAAGATGATAAAAAAGTAAATAATTCAATAACCTTTGTAAAATAATGAGTTTATTGAATTAAAAAGTTTCCTTCATAATTAATAGGTTACTTTTAATATATGAAATTTATAAAATTATAACCAAGATATTTATCTTGTTTATTCATATACTAGCAGTAAATACTCCAATACCCAGCCATGTAAATAAACTTGCTGCCACAATGTTCAGAATCGCCCCACATTTTATTAAGCCGGGTACCTCACTAATCAGATTACGTCATTTTATTACTCCTCCTAATCAAAAGGCGGGCATGATTAAAATCCAAAACAGCCAAGAATTAATTAAGGGAGACATTCAAAATCCCTTCATAAAACCGTGAATTTGAAGGTCCAAAATAAAATTGTACTTTTAATAAAATGCAAATGCCGCCTCGTTGCGGATGACGGAGCGACACCTAGTGCATTTTCTATGTATTATTATGTAGATGTAGGTTATATGTATTGAGATAAACTGTTATGTAAATTGGGTGTTCTCCGGCATTAAAGAAGAATGCTTGTTTTGGATGGTTCGCTTGTCGTTAGTGGTATTTTGTTGTTTCTGTGTATAGTTCTATTGTGTATTTATACAACAAAATCTTCTTAAATAATGTCATCCTTACAGTAGGGCATTAGACATAGTAATAGGTCTACAGTACATAAATGCAAAATATTGTAATTTCCATAATGGGCATCACAAATCGCTACAACGTACGTCTTAACCTCGAATTCTTGAAGTCACCAAGCTGGTTAGTCTAAAACCTTAATCTACCAATACTATACATATAGAGGAACATTTTGAAGTTGTCACTTTACTGTGTTTAACTAAGGCTAGTTCTATGTGTACCGAGATTACAACAAGCGCAGAGGTCAGAATAATATTGAGAGAGGACGGCTAAAAGGGTTTTTTAACTTTATGTTTGTATATGCAGAGTGGTTGTGTGTGTACATTTAAGTTGATTGTGTGCGAATGTGTGTGTGTTTATTTGCGTACGTTTTGACGGTTATGAAAGTAAGTAGTTCGATATAAATTTAATGTGAAATTCAAATATTATGTTTGCTGGGTGAAATAAATTCATTGGTATGAAAACTTATTTAATGGCTGACTATTACTGTGATATGACTTATATACTGCCCTGTTGGTCTAGTGATTATCGTAACTGCTAAGCCGGAGAGTGTGAGTTTGATTCCCGGCCATCACAATATGCTTGCAAGATGAACACCTATACAGGATCGAATTATTTCATATATTAATCACAGTGTATTAAAACAAGCATAAGTTTTTTCAAAATTGTAGCTTTCTATTTTTGACAGCAGTTTCGTTAAGGCCAAGGAACTGTAAGCTGTAAAAATATTAGAACCTCTGTATTGTGATGCGATACGGGTGAAGCCGTGTCAACAAGTATATATATATTAAAAAGCAACTACAAACTCATTACTTCATAATCTTCATCATCATCATCAGCCTGCCGTAGGTAGTCCACTGCTGGATATAGGCCTCACCAAAGGCACGCCACTGAGCCCGATTTTCGGCTTTTCGTGCCCAGCCGCTGCTAGCCACTTTGCGTATATCGTCACTCCACCTAGCTGGAAGGCGTCCTACACTACGTTTGCCAAGGCTACAAAAAATCATCAACATCCTCTTAGCGTTATCCCAGTTTCAATTTAGAGTCCGATTACTAGTCTAACCGGATTTGGCTGAATATTAGCTTTTCCACAGAACGACTGCCCTCTGCAACCCGAAGGGATAGCGTTATTCCACGATTTGACTAGTGTCAGTTTATTTCGAAGGTACCTACTGACTACTCTAAAATAAATATAAATAAATATAATGTCGGGGTACATCATACAATATTATTTAGCGGGGCTTAGTCGCGATAATTTACTTATTTAAAGGCATAAATACCTCTGTAATTCTCCTACGTTTCTACTGGCTTGCAACGGTTGTGGTCGCGAGGGACGGATATTGTACGATGTATACAAATCGCGAAAGTTTAAAATCGATTAATGTCGGGGTAACTCATTGCTTAAACCGACATTATATTTCAAAACTGTTATCTGTCAATTTGAAGCTATAACGGTAGTAGTTAGTAAAACTAATTGATTGGAAAACTTACCACGAGTTGTATTAACTTGGGACAGTTTTATTCAGACGTCCGCTCCTACGAATAACTTACAGTATCGTAGTTAGTTACCTCCTATGTAGCATCTTCAAGTTGAACTTTGAAATTAACAAGAAAATAATGAGCATTGTTACATTATATTCCGAATTATTTTCTGAAGGGCTTTTGCTGTGTAAATTATATTATTAAGTTCTTCAAATGAATCGATCAAAGACTCAGCTCATGACCAACAAGACAAAACGTAGGGTCCTGGCAGATGGGCAGATAATCATCATCATCGGCCCTGTAACTGTCCCACTGCTGGGCACGGGCCTCTTCTCACTATGAGAAGGTAAGGCCATAGTCCACCACGCTGGCCTAGTGCGGGTTGGCAGACTTCACATGTCTTTCGAGAACATTATGGAGAACTCTCAGACATGCAGGTTTCCTCACGATGTTTTTCCTTCACCGTTTAGCAAGCGATAATTAACAATTGAATACGCACATAACTTCGAAAAGTCATTGATGCGCGCCGTGGATTCGAACGCGAGACCCTCTGCATAGCAGTCCGTCGGTCTCTCCACTGGGCCTGCTGCTGCTTAACTGGGCAAATAATACATACTATAATATACTGAATTTGGGCAGATAATACATACTATAATATACTGACTTGAGCCAGATAGTATCCTTCGATAACAGGCAAAACAAGGAGACACGGAGAATTGAAAATGCCTGGAAGACTTTCTGATCCATGAAGCAGATGATGAAGGGACACCTTCCAATATCACTAAAGCGGAAACTCGTTGACATGTGTATACTGCCCATCCTAAATTATGGTGCTCAAACATGGTCCCTGACCGAGATTCAGAAGTCCAAGTTGAAGATTTGCCAAAGAGCCATTGAGCGTAGCATTCTGGTTGTGAAGAGGACTGATCACGTCCGTAGCACTACGCTGCGCTCCACGACGGGCTTAGCCGACGTAGGAGCCAAATCAGCCCGACTAAAGTGGGACTGGGCCGGACACGTCTGCTGCATGCACCCGGATAAGTGGGCACATGCAGCTACAAATTGGGTACCAGGCGGTCGGCGGCGACGGGAACTTCCCAAACGGAGATGGTGGGATGACCTAGACGCTTTTGAGGGCGACTGGCCAGAGATTGCCAATGACCGCGATGTATAGAAATCCAGGGGACAGGCGTTTGCCTACAATGGAACACCATAGGCTAATAAAAAAAAAGTTTTATTTTAATTAAGTATCTGCCACTTCATGTGCAATGTCACGGTTGGGGCTCTACAAACATTTAATTAACGGACACAAATGACTTTCAGACTAGAAGTAGGTAACTATTTGTTGATCACTCACCCACTCCCCTCTTTCTAAATCGAACTCAAAACACTGGGTGCAGTTCCAAACAGCAAGACAACCGCTTAAACCACGTCTCGATCGATCTACGCCTTACACTACGCAGTCACTAAATTAAAATCACTGTTAATTATCTGTGAATCCACCCACAATATGGGTAGTCGATTTGGGATTGGATTCCACCAGCCATGGTCAACTGACCCTGTCGACAGCGGCAGAAGAGGATGACTTGAAATGATTGATACTATATGTTTTATATTTTGCAAACGGATATATATTTAGTAAATCTGACAAAGCAAACGTATGTTTTGTGAAAAAGTCTCTAGTAATTAATTTTACTTCGAGCAAAAACGTACCTACGTCCTTATCAAAATTCTTTCATCTAGATGTGAATAAGAAAGTTCAAACCACTTCAAGAGCTAGGCGACGCGCGTATCAAATGATCTCGGTGGTGTGTACTGGTAACTAATTAGAAGGGTGAAGCGTCTTGTGAGGTCTTGAGATTCCCCAACTATCGGCTTACTCGACTTCCGCCGACCTGGAATGTTCGGGATATTAACCTCTTAGGCAGCGGTGCAAGTTTAAAGCTGATGCGGGTGTGGAAGATAGTAAAATTTACATGTAAGTACTACCAACTGGCAGCGCACATAGCTCGAAGAAATGATGGCTTTTGGGACAGGAGCGTTCTAGAGTCGCAGCCACGTACCGGACGCATAGGGGTAAGCCCGCCCATCTAATCGGTGCATGCTTCATACGTTGATTAACTTTACCGACCTGACTACCATCTGTAAATGTCTTTTTGTATGACTGGTCGACTGTCTGACAACACACAGTCAAAACAAATCGGCGCAAGAAGTTGAAATTTGGCGTGCATGTTGCTTGGGTAGTATGGGGGTATAGTATTGCGAGAAGATTTTAGAAAATTTCCAATTTAAGGGGGTAAAACAGTCCTACGCGGGCAGAGGCGTGGTCGAAGTCTAGTTAAATAATATAGGAGATAAACACGCAATATCACTCCGTGCTCGACTTTTTGCCACGCTTACCGCTTGTAAATTGTACCTAGACTTAATAATTCCATAACTAACACTAGATCGCCATGGTACTCTATTAAAACACGATAAATTGTTGATCAAGTGGCCAAATTTTATAACTATGCTGATGCAATTATCTCGTATGAGACGGACGTAGAACATGCTATATATGAGAACATTCCTTAGTTTTTTCATACAAAACATAATATCATGCCCGTATATTGAGTAAGGGATAGGCAGAGATCATGTTTTAGTTGCTGAGCTCAGAGAACAGAAGTAAGAGGCCAGTTACGAATTGCTTCTAAAATTAAAAAAAATCTTTACATAATACAGGATGAAAAAAGCGAATCGTAGACATGTCATATTTAAACGTTTTTCTAAAATCGTGTTTAAGTATAATCATCATATCAGCCGAAAGACGTCCACTGCTGGACATAGGCCTCCCCCATGGCTCTCCACATAGACCGATCCTGAGCCGCCCGCATCCATCCGCTGCCTGCGACCCCAACAAGGGGGCCAATTCTGCTATTTTTATATGACATTGATATCATATGTTGAATGGATTTAAAAGCGATATTCTGATAACCTAATGTCATTATCGTATAATTTAAAATAAACAGTTCGTCGTTGACACATACGATCTCGTTACAATTTCATTCAAATATCATATAATTTAGAAGAATACGCTTTTTGTGACGTAAGTATGACACTGACATGATATTGCGACTATATTTATTTAGCGGAATTGGGTCCAAGATCGTTCACCGGTTCGTCCACCATGCGGGAGGCCTAGCTCTGCTAAATATAAAGTAATGCTTATAATTAAACAACCAGTAGGTATAGAATCAACATACAAAATTGTAACCCAATAAGCTCATAGGAAATAGTTGCAGAGTATGTAAGTGAACTATGTAATTTTTCATCACGAGTCTTTTACATGCTTAAATATACACAGCAGCAGACTGCAGTGAATAGTTGTACGAATAAAGTTCATCGAGTCTGTAGGGTATTTGAACGGTGGCATTCAGACCTTCAGTTTTCTAAGCAAAGTAATTTGAACCTTCCTTTCTAACCCTTAAAGTCTAAAACACACATAAAACCTTGAAACACACGAGCAAAACTTAATAGCAAATAAACCACATAAGAACTTAATTACTCAAACCAAACGTTTCTTAGGCACGTAATTTTAACTGGTAATTACCGTAAGACTATAATGTAAAGTAAGAACCGAATCAAATATGTTTTTAACACGACATAGGTGCATTTTTATACGTGAGACGTTATAAGGTTGGCGACTTTTTATGTAGTATGATAACGGTGTAAAACCTTAAAGTTTATGTTAAGGCACTCTTTATGTGGTATGTGATACCATTGCATTACATTTTATAGCCTTTGCACGTCGTTTTTAGTGTATATAAACCTTTTTTATGCTAGAAGATAGGCAGGCAATGACAGGGACAGCCTAAAGAAATCACCTGCCATGCAGCGGGTATCGGGTGCGAATTCACGACATGCCAGCAAGTGAACTTACACTCGGTCATCTGGAAAATCAATGTACCTACATGTTTCATGTTTTATACTAATATGATAAATGCAAGAGTATGTGTTTTGTTTTTTGGCCCTTCTTTCATGTCACTACGGTTGGTACGATTTTTTTACATGGAGATAGTAATTGGGTGTGTAATACACCTCTGCCTACCCCTTCGGGGATAAAAGGAGTGCAGTTATGTTATGTTTATGTTTATAGTATGTTTATAGTTAGAAGACTACTTTAAGGCCAATAACCGACTCCATGCAGGTAGAACCGCGGAATTCAGTTACAAATCAGTTATTCGTCGTGTCCATCTCAGAAAAATATGTCCAGGTGGGAATTGAATTCATGATCTCCAGCATTTCAGTCAACGTTATTAGCTCAGTAGCTCAGTAGTGTACAGCACAGTAAACATCACAAGTTATTATACCACGTGCACACTGAACGTACGACACACTACCACCGTCAAAGGCATTGGTGGCAACTGCAGCTTAGATTAACAACTATTACTAAACCTGCATGTAAATCACTACATAGTATAAAACAAAGTCTGTCTTCTGTCTGTCTGTCCCTATGTATGCTTAAATCTTCAAAACTTCGGAAAATTCTACGCAACGGATTTTAATGCGGATTTTTAAAGATAAAACAATTATAGAGGAAGGTTTATATGTATAAAACAAATATGGCGGTATAAAGTTCACCATATCAGCTATAAAGAATAAAAAATATTTCGAAATCGCAAATCCCTTGGATAACTTCTAACATTATAAAGATTAAGATGATGAAATAGATTAGTTTATAAAACCAGAGCTTGTTACCCACTTTTTTCAAGTTCGCAGACTTCTGACACCTTTGACATAATTCATCAGGTGCGAACGCCAACCTAATTAAAAAAATTAATAGACATCTTACACGAGATCTCTCGCTTTTTCTTTAAAACTTATGATTCAGACGATCTTACTTAAAGAAGTTGGATTTATGAAAGGCAAGTAACTTTGATGAGATACTGAGAAAAACACAGAGTAAAGTAGAAAGACGGGTTTTATTTAACGTACTGTATTTGTTATTAAGTAAGATGTTATGTTCAGTTCATAATTAAAAACAAATATAACTATTGATAACCAAATTGTGCTAAAATTAGTAAGAAATGTAATTTTGAGCCAAATTATGCTGTCAATTAATATACGTTGCAAAGCGCAGGAGTCTTTTCTTACAAGACGCACTTTTGCTAGTGGTACGTATGGAGTATACAGATCGCTTAAATCACTACGACGTGGTTTAAGCGAACGCTTTGCCGTTTGGTGTGTTGTCCATTGACTTTTGTAAAGTTCTCCGCATCATTGGATTTATTCCTAGTCCGGGAATAACTTTTAATCATCACCAACAGTGATTTTTAATTATTATTCTACCCTAATACTGAGCAGCAGCCTCTTCTCACTATGAAGAAGGGTACGGCCGTAGTTACCACGCTGGCCAAGTGTGCGTTAGTGGGTTTCACATGACTTTCGAGAACATAATGGAGAACTCCCAAACACGCACTTTCCTCACAATATTTTCCTTCACCGATAAGCAATCTTTCAATAGATGAAAGAAAAAAGATTTCTATATATAAATTGCTTAGTATCGTACAGCCTTACGTTAAACTTTATTCCACGGTTGTATCTCAGCGCACAATACCTTGAGCCTCTACAATACGGCCTCTTGGCACTAATACACAAAAATTCTGCCAAGACGTGCATACGAACTTAGAACATATGACACGTGATATTAAACAAGTTAGGCCAAGTTCCGAACAAGTTTATTGTAACTACCTCTACGGTGAAGTGAGGTCATGCATGATTTCGTAGTGGGTTCGGTTTTCGTTTGAGGAAAATCCATATCAATACTTCCATAATAAGATTATGAGTGCGAAAGTGTGTTTGTTTGTGTTTCTTCCACCTGCCAAGTGAAATTTAGGTCCAGTTTTACGAGGTGGTAAAACACCTAAGTTATCTGGGAAATAAGGACTATCCAGAGGTCTTATTTTGCAGATAAATTTAAAATCGGAACGAAAGTATGAGTTATCTGATAAATTAATTTAACAGGAACTTAGCGGACAGCGGTGATATTATCCATTATTCTTCTTAATCTGTCACCATCACACAAATCAAATAGCATCTTAGGGAAGATACAGCACACCCTGTACCAACCCATACGGCCGGCGTTTTATAGAGAGGTAGGCAAAGGTATATTGCTACACCCACTTTTTGCCAGGTTAATTTTATTCCCACGTAATAGGGGGCAAGCCTATTGCTGTACCGGGCGTATTACCAAACGCCGAGCTGCTACTGAGAATTTCCTAACGGAAAAACCCAATAACACTTGGCCCGACCCGGGGATCGAACCCGAGACCTCCCAATCCCACGCGAACAGTTATGCCGCCAGACCAACGAGGCGTTTTATAGAAAGCAAAAACCTCCTTTTTACTCATAATACTATTGTGAAGCAAATAAGGCGAGGCCCATGTCCAGCAGTGGACTGCGAAGGACTGTATAAAGCTCTTATTTACCAACAAAAGATTATACCATATTTCACCAACCAATTTTATTCTCGTTTCTCATCCTTAAAAGAAATATTATTTTTAAATTTGGCCTACGTGTTAATTTTCTGTGAAATAAAACGATAACGCGCGGCACACAACACGTTGCCAAACCGCCAAGAAAGAGACATGGCTGTTTGAAAATGTGCAGCTTTATGTGATAAATTCTTACAACAAAATGGTAGAAGCCAGGAATTTGAAATATTTTTAAATATATTTTTGATTGCCTGTTAAGCTGAGTTTTGAGGCAGGGATACCCTAGTTTCGATACTTATTGCTATGCAGAAGGTATTAGTCACAAACCCACGAGATCCTTCGAAGATATGTGTATATTTAGATGCCGGTGACTCAGAGAGCACATTAGCCGCCAGTCGAAACAAGTACAAAGAATAGAGTCCCGATACAAAAAAAGAGGACCATGAAAACTATATCGCCGTGCGAGCATCAAACCTCCCGGCGCCAAAACAACTACGCAGGTTGTGCAGGCTAAATACATGCAGTATAGACCAAGACTTTTTATTTATTTATAAAAATAAATATAGACTAAGAAACTTCCTTCGCATATATTCAATAATATTAAAAGAACGCATTCATGTCTACGGTCACTGTTATCACTTATCATCAACTGGCGTTATCAGTTTTTAAGCTGCATACTATGAAATATAAACGTTCAAAAACTACTCTTAACCAAAATAACATAATACCGAAATAATATACTCAAAAGGAAACCTAACGGTAATAAATAACCGTAGAAAAAAATATTAAAAACCGCAAATAACCGGTGCCAAAAAAGTAAAGTTTGGAACACTTTTATACGGTTTTGCGGTGTACATTGGGCTAATACGTCGAGGTTGTCTCAGTTGCCAGCAAGTTTCGTTATAAATCGCTGCAAGGAGTGCGGGAAGAGATAGCAGGCGTTTTGGCAGCTTCCCTAGCCAGCCACCAATAAGGGACCACGTTTAGACAAAGTCTGACTTGGCTAGCAAGCGTGCAACTGTTACAGGCATGTTGTGGCGAATTGAAAATTTGCTTTTATTGTAATACGCCTGCTTTGTGTTGTGTCACGGTCGCTTGAGGGTTAAATGTGTTACTGTGTTGCGGCCTGCGGACATTGCTTCGCAGGTTACCTTAGATAGAGCTGTGTTTTTGTCAATGACAACAAACGTGATTGTTGCTCCAGGATGATCATTTCTATTTGCTTCTTAGTTTATTTATGTACGGTGGTAGTTTATTCTTCGATGGCGTTATGTGTATTTAAAAGGCGACACTATTTAATCCTATAGTAAAAAATAACTGTAATATGGGTTCTACAAAATAGATAAAATAAGGATACTTATAATCAATCAGTACCCTTACTTTTTTGTTAATCCTCAGCCTTTATCAGTCCACTGCTGGACTAGGCCTCTCCTTTGAAAGGAGGAATTGGCCTACTATACCACGCTGGCCAAACGGGTTGGTTTTGTTTATACGAACATGTAATGCATACGTGCCAAGAAAACATCCATATTCACGCACACAAATGTTTGATTAAGCGGAAATTTAAAATGCGATCTTTTGCGTCACTTGCAATGATATCAGTGGCGTGGCAGAGACAGGTAAATAAACTTTCGCTTAGATAAATAAAAGATTTTGGTAGAACTAGGCACTATAAAAAGGTACCTGGTAGTCGGCGGTAGGCTTATTATTTATTATGTATCGTTAGTGCCTACCAATAAAACACTAAAACCGGTAAGCGATAGGTTAGTGCAATACAGATGTTTTTTCCAGAAAAGATTTCGCAATCACCTTATAAATAAGGACATAATCATCAAATCATCATAATCAACATATTAATTTAAATATTACTACTAATATAGTATAATAATACCTCTCTCTGTTCTGCTAAAAAGAAAAATAGAATAGAAAGATAACAGTTGTTAACTCGTTATTTATGAGCTATTATTAATCATCACCATCATCAGCCTTGAATATAAACTGATCCACAGCTACACACAGGCCATGTCTCACTATAAGATTTGTAAGGCCCTACGTTCACCACGCTAGCCAAGTGTAGTTTGGTAGACTACACATTTTCAAGAACATTATTAAAGGCGCACGTATTAATTTTCGTTAATGTTAAACAAACCACGTTTAATGATAATAAAATCATAATTTTCGCTATTAATTATCGTAAAATACATAATTAATTAGCGACCATTCAACAGGTCAATATGATAAGTATTGGTCATTATTCAATATGCAACGCAAATATTTCTGCAAAACATTCATATTATTCTATGTTGACCAATAAATAATTTTAATTTAGTACCTTGAAGTAAATATTTTATCGTTTAAATTGTTAATTACACTCTGACCGCTGATATCAAACATTGAGTTGAATTATAATCAATCAGTATTTAAATAAAATTGCACACAGCCGAAACAACGGGGCTCGAAAACCTGAAATTTGGCATTTATGTACTCTGAGTAGTGTATGGGAACACTTAGATACAATTATTTGAAACTCCCATCCCAAGAGGTAATACGTGTGCGCTCTATGCCGCCACTTTCCTTAAAACCTAATGCACCGACTATGAACACAGTTAGAAAATAGGTTTTCAAGAAAGTTTTAAATTATCTAGTAATAGCCGTATAAATAATGCACTTTTAAAGACATCATCACACCATTAAAAACATCGAAAGTTTAAATTATCTTTTAAAATAATAATATTGCGATGTCATCGTAGCATTTGCTACGAGCTCTACGCATGCTACGCGTGCTACACAATATGTGCTGCATCATTCACGCTCCGCCCGCCGTGTCACAATCAGATGCCAATTTAAAAATGGAATGTCATATTTTTTAATAATGTTATATGCACAGGTTTCAGGCACATTATTTACTTACGTGTTTCAGGTTTGCATTAATACATTCGGTTTATTTACTGTACTGTATTCGTCGTTTGATAACAATGTTGATTTTTATTTCAGAGTATTATTTAGTGATAAAAAAGTGTGACTGCGTATTTTTACCTGTTCTTGATCACGGTTCCACGTCCTTGCAATATAAACGTAGCTTTGAATGTAAATGCAGAATATATTAATCTGTTCGGCGACCATAAGCGTCTAATTATTGCATAAGGTTTGATTTTTCGTTTGACTTATTTCTTTTTCCGTAAGTTTCATAAATAAACTTTGATATTTTTTTAGTATTTAAATAAAACAATCAATAATTAATAAAGAAATGAAATAAAAGTTTTAACAAAAACCCGTATAAAATACATCCCTTAAACAAAACTACATAAAACTCAAAAAAGCACAGCAGAATCAAACTAAAACGCGCAATCCCGTTATTACTGCGATGGCCCCCATTACCGAAGGTTGAAGGTATGAAGCAAGAGTCAAGATGTATTCATGAATAATTCCGAAGCTTTACGACGACCGAGTGCCAATCATCCATTTGTGTTGAGACGCATATTGATGTTTGGTATGATTTCTAAGGCGTTTAGGAAACAGCTAGATGCATTTGCTAGAATCTAGGATCTGAAAGTGTGTGCATTGCACATTGGTGTGTATATGGCGTTGCTAACTCAAAACCGTAGTACCAATTAAAAATAAATATATCTGTATCAATTTCGATAGTTATTTTTTGTTCTACACATCAATGAGAAAAGCCTTTCTTTCGTAATTCATTCTTAGAGTTACGAAAAAGAGGATTTGAAAAAGCTAAAGACGTGAAATGAAAAAAAAAACAGAATATTCAAAACCCAAGGGGTCGAAAAAGGCCCAACTAGGCTAACACCAAAACATTCAGATGTCACAAACAACGGTATAGAATTATACACGATTTAGTTGTATGTAAATGTTATAGAATTCTAATACAACTAAATAAAAAATAATTATATTACTTGACATTCCTATAGCCACAAGTTTTACTTACATTACTTATGAACAGAACTGGTAAACATACCTACAACTAGATAGTTCCATCACTTTAAAAATTCTCATCTAAAACCCAACCATTTAACGAATACATCAATACCAACACATTTGTAGTAATAACATTTTCATACACAATTCGGCAATGTAATCCTGTCTGAATTATTCCTTAGGCAAGGTGATACGGAGTGGCGGTTGGAGATAGCGTTTAGGCCGATTCTTGGCAACGCGCCTTCAATAACTGGTGCTTGGCCGAACCCGACGTATTCTGAGAGTCAAGCGCTTGATAAGTTTGAGTGATTGGTTTTAGAAATATTCCGCTCTTTCGGTTTGTAACTTGGAAGTTTGAGGAATTCGATTTCAAATATTTATGACAAATTACTGAATGTGTTCTATATTATTTTGTAGATTGCTTTCTATCTTTGGCTTTAATAGCTCTTTCAGGGGATATATAGAGACTAATTCCCTTTAGTTTAGGTTGAGATACTGTTTTTATTTATTATGTTTCCTTATTGCACATTAAAATTTGTTAATGTTTCTTATGTTATTATCTTTCTCTGCGAAAGAAAATATGTCATCTCTCGTAGAAAAATTCATCTTTTAAGTGTGACAGAATTTGTAAGTGAAACCTTAAATGCTCCAAGTATATAATGGGCCTATTTTTGTTATCAATATGACGCAATAACTGATAAAAGAATTCCAGTTTTCAGGCTCTGAATTACTTGTTATTAATTATTTACAGTATCTTAGGCGACGTTTTATTTTTCTAATGAAGTCTAGTTAACTGGTGTATGCTATTCACCGATGACATTGTGTTAATTGCCGAGAGTGGCCTTGAGGTCCAGAGCAGACTGACAGATTGGTGGCAAAGACTGGAGAGTGTGGGCCTGAAAGTCAGCAAGGCAAAACTGAAATACATATATGTAAGGCAAGAGGGAGAACAAAGAAAATATGGATAGATTGTGTGAAGGATGAAAGAAAACACATGAAAGAAAAGGGAGTGAATAATCAGATGACGTCTGATAGGAGAGAATGGAAGCGAAAGACATTCTGCGCCGACCCCAAGTAATATGGGAACAGGGCAGGCAAAAGAAGAAGAAGAAGTCTAATTAACTACTGAAAGACCTTGTTCACATGGTCTGTCATGCCTAAAATATTTACCACCAACGTCACCGTCACTGTTCTGCACCTAAAAGGTGCATATGACATTTGGAGTGATTTCTCTTATGAGGTGCATGCCACCTTCGAGAGGTGTATAGATTGATGGTTATCATTAAAAACTCATCTCTTAATACTACAAGTTGGCCACACACTCACACAAAAAGAAGACTTATACCAGACAACGAAACAAAATAACAAATCATTTAAGAATAAAGATAAAGCAATTCTGTTGAAGCTCTCCAACTGTAAAATGTTATGTAACGAGAGAAAATTAAAAATACAGTAGGTTTAATTTTGAGGCGATGAGATACCCAATCAGGTCGGCTCCGGTATAATTTTTGGCACCAAGCCGAAGTACGCCTATTCGTAGTTTCAAGACAACTGAAATTATATTTGTAGGCAATTTTATTCAATATCTTGTTTTAAAGCCTACTTTTTGTAGGAAGCATATTAAAAAAAAACATTATTTAAATGAGAATGTAGTGAGTGAGTAATGAGTGTAGAGGAAGCGCGTGAGCTTTGTAAGGATAGGAGCAAGTGGCGTTCTGTTGTCTCTGCCTACCCCGACGGGAAAAAGGCGTATATGTATGTATGTTTGTTAAATGAGAATGATGAATCTCTTGAAAGGTTTTTAAAATGTAAGGAGGAGGAGGTTTTCCACCCCGGAGCAGCTGTGTCTATTATACAAGACTCAGGTTCGCTCCTGCGTGGAATACTGCTCTCATCTCTGAAACGGCTCCGCTCAGTACCTGCTAGATGCCCTTGATAGGTTGCAGCGGCGTGCTGTCCGTATCATAGGTGACCGTGAGGCTACTAAGACCCTTGAATCTCTGCAATTACGCAGGGAAGTAGCTTCAATGGCTGTCTTTTACCGATTGTATCACGGTGAGTGCTCAGAAGAACTCTTTCAACTCATCCCACCCTCTCCTTTCCTATCCCGAACAACACGTGCTGGGTTAAGGTGCCGCTTACACGGTAGAACAGATACCGTCACGTACGAAAAGGTTCGGTACATCTTATCTTTGCCCTACCATAAAGATGTGGAACTCACTGCCAGCTAACGTTGTTTCCTTCCTCCCTTGCTCCTGGATCTTTTAAGCGGGGCGTGAAAAAGTCTCTCTCAAGGCCGTCACAGTGAGGGCCGCCATGTCACATTGCTTAACCAGCAATTGGGGATGGTGGCCTTCACAATAGGACTTCACTGTCAGCTTATCATCAGGCAGCGTGAAGTCAATTTGACAGGATTTTTTAATAAAAAATAAAATTAAATAATATCTATTTGACTTTGATATTTGAACACATAATTCGCCAGCTGCATCTAAAATCGTATGTATGTTGACTTTTGTGGAATGCCCGACCGAGGCAGTCAGTTTTTTTTTTAGTTAATATAGTTTCGCATTTGGCCACTATCATGCCAGATGGTAAGCACTGATGCGATCTAGGATGTAGCACGCTTACTCGGTTGACCTGCCTCGGACTATCTTATCTAGGATGTAGCTATAATAAAATGAACATTATGTTATTATAAATCAGAAAAAAATGAATTTAAAATGTCAAAAACGTTGTAGTCAATAAACTTTGTAGATGTCATGATAAGTATATTTGTCCTTTTGCATATTAATCCAATGTATAAACCGAACCGAAAAGCTCATATGTATCACTTTTAATAGGCAGCCTACAAACGATCAAATCAAACCGTTCGCAGAATAGGTACATGCCGCGGTTGAAATTGCGTTCGAGCGAAGCAAAAAATTAATATTATGAAATTTAGCCGCCGGCCACTGGTATAAAGTTGGAAGTTTGGTACACAACAAAAACGCTACAAAAAGAGGCCGAATTAGAGTGGTTTATGAGTTCCAATAGTGACGGGACCTGGTCAGTGAATGGAGGGATTTATTTTGCAACTCGTTAAATCTTTATTGAAAACTATCTTTATTTTATTCTGTTGTCTCTACCTACCCCAAAGGGAAACAGGCGTGAGTATATGTATGTATCTTTAAAATTTTAAAAAGGATTCCTTAGTGTATTTAAAATTAAAGTTGTTGTCATATCTGAACTGTAATAGTAGCTGTAGTCAGCGCAGGTTTAAAACAGATGAAATTGCAATTGATTAATTAAAAAAAAGATCTTGTAGTAATGATACAGTGTAAACTTGACGTTCACAGAATTTTAGTTTCGAAACTTGTTACCCAACTTTGTGTTAAATGATTTACAAAGTGTTTTTTTCGAATTTATGTTAATTGTTGTCGTTTTCTGCTGCCATAAGAATAATTCAAAGTCGTTACGAGGAGTTAAGATAATGGCTATGCTTTGGGTTCTGAAGTTCAAGAGGTTGTAGCGATCAAACAGTAGTCACGCCAAAGAAAAGCCAATATTCTGGTAAATCTGGCAGCGCTAGAACTAGGACCTTGGCAATTTGGTCAATGCTAAGATGATGATAACGCTGTAGCAAACCCCTTCGCAGGAACTTCATTCTAGAGTCTCTATTTCAAAATATTGCTGAAAATGTTTCGTGCTCCGAAAAACGTACACAAGTTAAATTTTTAAACAATACTTTTTGAAATCATTTTCGGGGCTTTCCGATATACCGCCATCCGACGAGATGTGCTTTTTGATTTCTTTATGTTTGTAGGTTGTCTGGATTTTTTAAAACTATTAGGCAGCTGATCGATGATTATCTCGACCATTTGATGTTATCTTGTGAAGAAAAATCTATAGTTACGTTATGCGTCAGAAAACAGCCATATTTTGAAAACTAAAAGGGTGCTCTCTTATTCTCATCATGAATTCTCCAGGCTGGCACCGAAATATTTATTACCTTTTTAGCAATGATGATGATGAATGAAGCAAGAGAGATATGTCAGGATCCTTGCAAATGGCGTTTCGTATTCTCTACCTACCCCTCCGGGTAACAGGCGTGAGTCTATGTATGTATGTATACCTACTTGCAGGCCGAGACTATTATATATTTAACGCATATGTTTAGCATTTTCAGGTTAGCTGCAATGTAAGATGAAACAATCTAATATTTTTTCTAAAATTATAAGGCTTCGTGAAAACTTTTATTAGCCGTTACAGACTCCAATAAATCCGTGCTAGTCCGTCAGGTGCAATAGTACGGTTCGTTCACATGGTTTAAGCACGCTCGATAATACGAACGTGTCACCAATGTTTGTGGATGTTTATGCAAACAATAACACAGAATACACTAGCACAGAATTTGAGGGAACAACCGACATATACCACTATTATTGATGGAAGATACTCTGTTTATTCGTCTGCTACGTTTTCACGGGAAAATCGCGATTGTTTTAATGAAAGGTACAAAATAAGCAGTGATATCCTAGTGAATATACTAATAGTACTGTTACGCAGATGCGATGAGCAGCGATAGCTGAGCTAGCAGCGATAGCTGAGTGGGGAGACCGACAGACTGCTATGCAGAGGATCTCGGGTTCGAATCCACGGCACGCGCCAATGACTTTTCAGAGTTAAATGCGTATTAAATTGTTAATTATCGCTTGCTAAACGGTGAAGGAAAACATCGTGAGGAAACTTGCATGTCTGAAAGTTCTCCATAATGTTCTCGAAAGACATGTGAAGTCTGCCAAGCCGCACTTGGCCAGCGTGGTGGACTATGGCCTTACCCTTCTCATAGTGAGAAGAGGCCCGTGCCCAGCAGTGGGACAGTATAAAGGGCTGATGATGATGATGACTGTTACGCAGATGGTCTCCGGTTTAAGCCCACGGCACGCTCCACTGACTTTTCGAAGTTATATGCGATTGAAATTAAACTACAGTTTACGGATTTTATCGCGTTATATTACTTTCACTGGTTATTTGTTATTACATTTAAACCGAAAGATCTAGAAACTACATTTTTATTACTAGCCGACGTTTCGAATTCTTTACAGGATTCATGTTCAGGACAGACTATGGTGATATTTGTCTTTGTCTTGAATTTAAAAGTTATCTCAAAGTACCCGAACATTTTTCAACTATTGGTGTTACTATCTACGCAGAATGTGCTCACTGTGTCTTGATGTCTTCTGGTGACTTTGTCCTTTTTGGGTTTCATTAGCCTGATAACAGGGTCCCAAGCTGGAGGTACAGTCCAACCATCTTCCCTATTGAAATTAGGATGTTTTTTAATTTCAATAGCTTCACGTATCATTCTTGGAATAAAGCGGTGTTCTTTTGCGAGTATCTGTGGTTTATCAAATCGCAGGTAATGGTTAGTTCCTTGTTCTACATGTTCACACACAGCAGACTTCGTCGAGCGTTTGTGTTTAATGTCAGCTATATGTTCCTTTAGTCGAATGCCTATGCTTCTCTTGGTTTGTCCAATGTATGAGAGCCCACACTCACAGTCTATCTTGTAAACCCCGGCCTCTTGTAAGGGTAAATGACTCTAAACAGATGGTTATAATTGGCTTATCTTCGTTGGCGGCTTGTAGAAAGTTTTGATTGAAGCTCGCTTCAAGATGTAGCCAATCTTGTCGGTCACGCCCTTGATGTAGAGAGACAACCTGCTGTCCTCCCAGCTCTTTGTAGAACAAGGAACCAACCATTACCTGCGATTTGATAAACCACAGATATTCGCAAAAGAACATCGCTTTATTCCAAGAATGATACGTGAAGCTATTGAAATTAAAAAACATCCTAATTTCAATAGGGAAGATGGTTGGCATGTACCT
Source organism: Euclidia mi (assembly GCA_944739405.2). Classification (NCBI taxonomy): domain Eukaryota; kingdom Metazoa; phylum Arthropoda; class Insecta; order Lepidoptera; family Erebidae; genus Euclidia; species Euclidia mi. The sequence goes on along the minus strand of OX123183.2, from coordinate 2,931,445 downwards.
CCAGCTTGGGACCCTGTTATCAGGCTAATGAAACCCAAAAAGGACAAAGTCACCAGAAGACATCAAGACACAGTGAGCACATTCTGCGTAGATAGTAACACCAATAGTTGAAAAATGTTCGGGTACTTTGAGATAACTTTTAAATTCAAGACAAAGACAAATATCACCTCAACCTGTCGTGAACATGAATCCTGTAAAGAATTCCAAACGTCGGCTAGTAATAAAAATGTAGTTTCTAGATCTTTCGGTTGAAATGTAATAACAAATAGCCAGTGAAAGTAATATAACGCGATAAAATCCGTAAACTGTAGTTTAATTTCAATGTGTAACATTCGCGTAAACCCAAGAAAATATTAAGTTATATGCGATTTCAATAATGATCGTATGCTAAATGGTAAAGAAAAACATCGTGGGCAAATCTGCATGTCAGAGAGTTTTCCATTATATTCTGAAAGACATGCGTAATACCTATTAGTATCTTTCTCTGTTATCTCCATGTTATAGTACAAGTATATGTTATATATTTTTAGCTCAGACATGAAGCAGTGCCTTTCTGTATTAATTGATAGTATATTGAATATACTGAGGATATAAACGGCTCATATTGTTAGCAGCTGACAGCTCTGTTCGACGTCCTGACATATGCTCGAGGCGCTAGTACTAAGCTCTAAATACATACCTGTAATGGGATCTCGCAGACATATATTGCGAATATGTTCAAGGAACATTTCAAGGTTCAGTCCCCACTCGGTTCTTCAAGCTTGATGAACAATGCAGAGCTCAGCTGTCATGGAGTAACACCTCTCATACACTTTTCAGCCAAACAAATAAGAGCAGTCATATGTAATATGAGTAGAGGCAGATCTCCAGGGCATGATGGGCTCAGCATTGAGCATTTAAAGTACGCTGGTGTGCATCTGCCGCGAGTGTTGTCTATGTTCTACACAATGTGCATTAGTCATGCGTACCTACCAGACAATCTCATGAAGACCATCATAGTTCCAATAGTGAAGAACAAAACAGGTGACATCGCGGACAGGTGTAATTATCGTCCCATTTCCCTTGCGACGATTATTGCAAAGGTACTGGACGGTATGCTTGATTCTTGTTTAAATAATTATATACATCTTCACGATGCGCAGTTCGGTTTTCGTGCCGGACTTTCAACTGAAAGTGCTATTCTAAGTCTTAAGCATACCGTTCAGTATTATACAGATCGCAAGACGCCGGTGTACGCCTGTTTCCTTGACCTCTCCAGGGCATTTGATCTTGTCTCGTATGATGTGCTCTGGAGGAAGATGGGAGACAGGGGTATACCTGCGGAAGTATGTAAGCTGTTCCAGTATTGGTATGGTAACAAAACCAATCATGTGAAATGGGATGGTACATTCTCAGACCCGTATAGGTTAGAGTGCGGGGTAAGACAGGGGGGTCTAACGTCTCCCAGGCTCTTTAATCTATACATAGATGGCCTCATTACTGAACTCAGCAGCTCACGTGTCGGATGCAGTATTGATGGTCTTTTTATTAATAACATCAGTTATGCGGATGACATGGTGTTGCTGTGTCCATCGGTGGGAGCTATGAGAGAGTTAATTAAAATTTGTGAAGCCTACGCTGCCGCACATGGTTTAATATATAATGTGAAGAAGTGTGAGTACATGGTTTTTAAGGTCGGCGGCAAATGCCGCGAAGATGGGCCCGAGCTGTCAATGTACGGTTCGCCAATTAAAAGGGTGTCCACCTTTAAATATCTGGGGCATTTCCTTGCCGACGACCTTAAGGACGATGTAGACATCGAAAGGGAACGTAGGGCTCTAGCGGTGCGGAGTAATATGTTGGCACGTAGATTTGCCCGGTGTACGGACCTAGTTAAAATTACACTCTTTCAGGCCTACTGCCAGAGTCTGTACACGAGCAATCTATGGGTCAACTGTACGAAGAGATCGCTGGACGCCCTGCGCATCCAATATAACAATGGTTTCAGGATGTTGCTGGGATTGTCTCGTTACTGCAGTGCGTCGGAAATGTTTGCACAGGCACGAACCGATGGCTTTTACGCTATTATTCGTAAAAAGACAGCCTCGCTACTGAGAAGAGTGAGGGACAGTCCAAACAGCATCCTGAAAACAGTTGCAGAGGATCTTCATTCCCCAATTTTAAAAAAGTTTGTCTCTAGGTTAATCTATACTAACAATAGGAAATAAGTTTCAAATTATATTACTAACAGTTTATGGATTTTAGTAGTCCGAAATAAAAGTATTATTATTATTATTATATTATTATATAGTGAAACGAGTGAAAAGCCAAAGTATACGAGATATTCGTATATGAGGGCTTTCACTAGTTTAACTATAAAATTGTTATTTTGGTACTATGTACTTTTATTACATCAGACAAGTTTAGAATTTTTTACATCACCGATTTCAGCTAGTTAAAACGTGGAAGGAAATAGAGGTGTCATATCTTAAATTGGTTAGTTAACACAATAAAGAAACGATAATTTTTCACTCAGGCTATTCTATGTCTAATATTAAAAATCTTAATAAAATAATAAATAAAAAACAGTTTATTGCCATTAATCATATCAGCGGCCCTACACTAGGCATAACCTGTCCTGTGGGTGCCAGGTACGATTTCCTTAAATTTTTAACAATTTTAATGCTAAAGCCAACTCGATTGAAGTTGTTGAAGCAAAGAATTTACGATCAGCTGCATTCTCGTGACGCAGCACTAATGTGATAGATAGTAAGTTAATGCATTATATCCAAGGTTACACATACTTGCACGATTTTCCCATAAACAGAACACATATACAGCCTAATCATGGTCAAGTAATGCACACAGCCGTGCAAAAGTATTAATCGCTTTTACATACATACATACATAACGTCACGCCTTTTATCCCCGAAGGGGTAGGCAGAGGTGTATTTCTACACCCACTTTTCGCCAGATATACTTTAGTCCCACGTAATAAGGGGCGAGCCTATTGCCGTACCGGGCACATTTCCAGACTCCGTGCTGCTACTGAGAATTTCGTGACAGAAAAATCCAATAACACTGCCCGACCCAGGAATCGAACCCGGGACCTCCCGATCCCACGCGCACATTTATGCCGCGAGACCAACGAGGCAGTCGTATAGGGTTTGATGTCGAGTTTTCCGTCTCTACGCAAAGATGGTATTTGCATCGTGTTATCCCTTAGTCGCCTCTTACGACACCCACGGGAAGATAGGGGGTGGTGACACTTGTATTCTACGCCGTCAACCACACGGCATCGCTTTTACAAACGTTATAAAAACTTAAGTGGCGATAGTCCAGTGGTGTACGAAACGGACTGCCGAGACGATGGTCTCGGGTTCGATCCCCAGGTACCCCGGGCACACACCTCTGACTTTTCGAAGTTTGTGTATCAAAAATATCGCTCGGTTAATAGTGTGCCTAGTAGATGGCAATAGGCTCGCCTCTTATTACATTGGGACCGAAAAATATTTTTTGGGTTGTAATACACCTCCCTCGAGGATAAAGGTGTCATGACATGTTATGTTAGAAAAAAATACTTCCAAAGTTACACATATCTACAATCATAACATAAATAGTTGTCTACATAAGTTATCCAATCACAGTGACATTTATTTGTCTGAGCCGTGACTGAACAATTGACAAAAATAATATTGTGGCCTAGTTCACGAATCAATGTCTCTGAAAACATATCTGAAGGTTCTATCTTTATATTACTAAGTTACTAGATGTCTAGTATATTTTATTGACTGCACGGTTAGCGTAGTGGTTTAAGCGGTCGCCTTGCTGCTTGACGCTGCGCGCAGTGTTGTGGGTTCGATCCCCACACGAGACAACACTTTGTGTGATTCATAAAATTGTTGTTTCGAGTCTGGGTGTTCATTGTGTCCGTTAGATGTATGTTTGTAAAGTCCCCCGCGACACAGGCTTCGATCCTAGTGCGGGAGTTGTCTTTTTTTAAACTAAACAATTTTTTTTTAAACTAAAACTAAACTAAACTAATTGAGTCCAAATACTATTCAAACTTTTGTAATTTCTTCACATACTTTATCTAATGGTGTAATACGTTATCTAATATGCGAAAGTGTAAATGAAAATTTGACATTACTCTAGTCTTGCATCGTTCAGCATTCTTGGGCTACCTCCACTTGGGAAGCAAGGAACAACTCCTGCAAAGAATAAAAAAATACCAATTGCATGTTGAGCCAAGCACAATGTAGGGTTTCTAGTGTTACCTAGTGTACTGAGGATAAAAGGACTTGATCACAATATTCATATAATCGCTTGCTAATGTAAGTTCAAGTTAATTGACTATGACTCGTTAATAGTGAAGCCTAATGAGCCGTTATTACTTTAATTGTAAGTTCATTATGTATGTCACTAAAAACATACTTAAGACACACTCAAATAAAACATTTTAGAAGATAGAGAGGAGGACACTTTTTGCAATTGATGCTTTTTGTTTCTTCGCAGTCGAATCCCTGAATAGGAAATTAATTCTACAGAGTGAACTTTCCTTCTCCACCGAACTACGGTATAGGGTGAATTTTACATCCCTGCTAGATTCCCTGTAAAGACAATTGACCTTATCTGAGATGAAAGTCGAATCTTATACAGGTCGATCCCAGATAGACAACGAACGCTAATTTATGCTACGACACCTACGTGATAATCGAAACATTATTCTCAATGCAATACACTTCCACAATCCCAAAACAACCCCAGTTTCCTACAATTTCTATAAGTCAAGAATCTACCCATAGAATCGGCGAATACACAAAAACATTTGGCAAAGAAATAAAAAGTGTAATGTGCGGCAATAAACGGCCTCAAGTGTAATTGAGTTATTTACGTGAAAACAAGTGTAATTTCGTACGGCATGGAGTTCACTAAATCGTTTCTTTAATGCTTTTACAAGAGGTGGAATATTAACGACGCAAGCAGTTATGCGAGTGAGCTGTGTTGTGTATTATGTTATTAGATTTTAGAAAGGGGCAGTAAAGGGGAAATATTTTTAGATTTGAAACAAATTGGAGTAAATACATTTTTTTATATTGTCTTCTATCCCTGAAGATGTAATATTACCGCCACATATTGCCTTATGAATTTTTGGGTCTCACGAAATAGGGGGCGAACCTATTGCTGCAACTGCAACGGGTTAGACCCCTTGGTGCTGCGTAGAGATGTAGCTTCGCTATGCATATTTTATCGCTACTGCTATGGGGAGTGCTCCGAGGAATTGTTCAGATTAATCCCTGCCGCGTCTTTCCGCCATCGCTCTACGCGACAGTATTGCCATCCGCATCATTTAGATGGTTGTCAATCCACAACGCTTAAAATCAGGCGATCCGTCTGCTCGTTTGCCCCCTATCCCGTAAAAAAAGAAACTGGGCACATTGCTGGACTCCGTGCTCCTACTAAGAATTCGGATAAACTCAGTAACAGTTTTTGCTGAACCTGAGTATCGAACCCGGGACCTCCGTATTAGTACGATAGATACGCTATCCATTGGACACGGAGGCAATATTTTCAAGGGTTAATCATACTTAGGTATAAGTAATTATATATTATATAAATACTTAAGAAGCTAATGGTGTCGACTAACAGCGTTGTTAAATTATTTATCTCATGACCCTGTTACCTAACAACACTAACAAAACAGCTATTATTCCTCAGCTTGACATCTTTACTCAAACAAAACATCACAAGTCATCCCAAACAACTACGAACATCCTTTAACAACTACTTAACTAAAATAACATCGTAAGGATAGAGGCACACAGAGAGCGATATGCAAATTGCAGTGTTTACAATGAATCAACGAACGCAGCTGCACAAATATGAGCTTTAATTGCGTCGCTAGATGGCGTTGCGCCGAGCGGGATTAGAACGCTAATTGGATTGGTTCTGGTACGTGTTTAGATGATTTTTGATGGAATTGTGCGTGAGAATCGGCTAAATATTTTGACCAATGTCATAGTAGTCCAGTTGTCCTCAACTGAAGTATATTACTTACGCACGGACGTAATGGATAATTTAAATTAATTTTATAGTTTATTTTGATAAATTATTGTTCAAATATAAGGAATTTGGCACACTGGCACATCTTGATCCTATTTTTACGTGATTTCATCAAATGTGGGAGATTGTCATTCGCAGAGCTCTGTTTTGTCTTAGAGTTACTCAGCGTGGAGTGAAAAGTTAGAATCATTAATTTATGCAATGTGCATTTGGATAGCAATTTTGTCACAATTGATTTATTCTGTTTATGGTATTACTTACATTTTATTCATCATGCGAAATTTTATTATGCTACTACAAATAGTTTATAAAAATGAATTGTAATTAAATCGTACAAGTGTAACATTTTGGCATCTTAAAAATCTTATTTATGATATATGCAGTATTTGTTTTCTACATTGTTACACTCTTATACTTAAACCCTTACAAAAGGCAATTTTTTATAGTTTTTAAGTCACTAGTGGTATACACAGAGCAATCACATAAGCCCTACTCTTCAAAATATCCTCATTATAATCTTAAAGTCTCCAAACACTGGCTTTACGAAATTCCAAAGAGGATGCAAGTGCATCAATCCACGACAGCGCCGATGCATAATGCAGTATGCAAATCCGCAACACAAACTAGCGAGCGACTGATTGCTAGTTCTAACGAATTTACATTTTTTTCCACGACTCGTGCGTAGCCGATGGTCGTTTGAAACAGTTGTATTATTAGCTTTGCACTCGGTGTGCCTGTTATTTATATGTAATGTTATCATACAAATTTTCTGACGTCATTTCGATAAAAAATGTTGTATTTTTATTTGTTTAGGTGCACAGCCACAGCAGAATCATTACACTTTGTATAAAAAGAAATTAAAACAATTGACGAAAATAGCTTAGTGACACACAGCTGCCATCACACATGCACCTTATGACAGTATACTTAAAAGTTGCTTACAATAGGGAAGTTTCCTGCAAGTGAAATAAATTATACCAGTATTTTTATCTAGTGAAACATGTCAAAATAATAGTAGTTTCATTCATCAATTAATGTTAAAACTTTATTTAACATTTTATATCGTCAATTTATTGATAATAAGTATTCTACTTGAGAGCAAAAAACTATGACGTCACTACGTCATATTTCATACAAAAGCCTAAGCAAAGGTCGTTTTTGACATTTCATTGAAAGTGCTTGATTTGACTAGTTGGAAACAACCCTATTGTCATATAAACAAATCAGCCCAGTTATAGTAGGTAAACCATTTTAGCAAAAAACTAAATCTGTGAAAGATATACACATTGAGTTCGTGGGTTCATACGGTACAGTAAATTATCAGTGAGACCTCAGAAACAAAAACTATAATATGATATTTCTTGAAAATTTGTCACATATCGCTTGGTTACCTAAAATTGACACACTAACCTCCACGCAAACACAGCATACAACGTAGAATTTATTCTCACACTGTAACCTACCACAATCCGTACCGCAAATCGATAAATTCCGTATCTCTCACATTTTTGCCACTGTGTCGCATAAAGATGTGACACTATACATTATTGGTGCTATTAAAACGAGTAAGTAAATGTATCGTGTTTTTTCGGTTAAGGAGGCATCACATTTGTGCATAACGTTTCGCAGGTAAATCACACAGATTAAACGAAATAAAGACAAGATTTTGCATAAATATAATGTTATGATGGGGTATTTTTTGAAAGACAACTCTCGCATTAGGACTAAATCCTGTGTTGCGGGGGACTTTACAAACATATAACTAACGGACACAATGAACACCCAGACTCGAAACAACAATTTATGATCACACAAAGTGTTGTCTCGTGTGGGAATCGAACCCACAACACCCGGCGCTGTGTCAAGCAGCGAGGCGGCCGCTTAAACCACTACGCCAACCGTGCATCAATTTGTGTGATGGGAAGTTGGGACACATCTGAGAAACTTACGCGTAGACTAAGGCCCACTTACAGTACCTCTAGATATGCCTTATGTTTCAGATAAATTCAAACTTGAATGAAATTTGTACATATAAATAATCTGACAAATTAATTTAAGAGGAACTAATCAAACAGATGTGAAATTGGCCTTAACACTTTAAAAGTCCTTCAAGTCACCTCGTAACCACGACTGTAATGGCAAGACGTCAGGGTAATTAGTAGACATTTCACCTTTAATTTACAAATAGGTAGCGTTTGAGACTCGTTGCATATACATTTATAAGTACCTTTAAGAGGCCATGATAAGCAACTCCAGTAGGTAAATTTTATGTTATCTTACAAAAAATCTAATGATATACGACTTTAATAAGCTCATATGCAAACAATACCCTTTTTATACATTTTAAGATAGGCACACAATATTGCCTTCCATAGTTTGACTCTTCAAAGACTCTTAAGTGCATCGACCAAATTCCACATGAAATCGTTGCGGCTGATTGCGGAGTAAAAATCTTACGACTGACGAGTGTGTTCAGTCTCTAAGGTCGTTCAATGTGACTAGGTGCGTGATGGAAGTCGATACAGACAGAATTACTTTGCAAAAGGTTAGGAACATCGTTCGCAATCAGATTGAATCTGATATGGAGCCAATAAGATACGACGCTTTCTGCTGTAATATACGACGATTTTATCGCATAAAAAATATTTGGGTAAAATATTTTAATGTGTGTTTTATATACGACTGGCTTGACGCAAGTTACCGATTAATAGTGACATTTCTGATTCAACTGTTAAGTCACGGAAGGCTGGGATTTTCTGATCAAAAATTCTGAGTATCAACAATTTAACATGGAGGACAAAAGGATATGGCAAGTGTATCAAGACTGCCTCCGTGGTCCAGTGGATAGCGTATGCGACTGCTGATCGGAGGTCCCGGGTTCGATTCCCGGTTTGGGAAAAAGTGTTACTGGGTTTTTCCGAATACTCAGTAGCAGCCCGGAGTCTGGTGATGTGCCCGGTAACGCCAATGGGCTCGCCCCCTATTACGTGGGACTTAAAATTAATGGCGAAATGTGGGTGTAATATTTACACCTCTGCCTACCCCATCGGGGATGTAGGCCTGAGACTATTAAAAAAATAATCTTAATAGGTGAGGTCTAAAACGGAAATGATGGCAAAGTGTGATGATTTTCCTTGGCTCTATGAAACAAGCTAAGGCGATTTCTAGTAATTATTTTTCGCTGCCTAATAGTGAAAGAGGGTAAAGACATTTAAAAAAAACTAGTTGGTATTGAAAACTGGAATTGTACTCAAGACCGCACAATAAAATAAACAAATATGGCACGGTAATTCTGACAGTGATACTTTATTTTTTTAGCCTAAAATATCAGCATTATTCTTAATGTTTTCCACGCGATTTTCTCGACTAGAACATTACTCTAATATTTTATGGGCTACGCCCTGTCAACCGTGTTTAGGGCGGAGATGAATTAAACTAAATGGTAAAAAATGGTACCGTGTCCTGGCCAATTTGTATTTGAAATATAGTCCTGTCTTGTCCCATTTTAATGTGGCGCACTTTCTATGTTAAGTGCTATTTTTGGACAATTTTCCTCATGTATATAGGCGAGTTTTCGTTTTGAGTTGATGGCTACAATTGAAAGGGGATATATAGTGCATCAGGCTTGCATAGAAATGTGAATGGTGCGAAGGTTGTTCAGTTTTGTAAGTATAAAGTGACAAAGCTCCAGCCAGAATGTAACTATCTTCAAAAATTTAAATTTTACGTCGATTTAATATATTTTGTTATTTTTGTGCATAAAACATATCATAACAAATGTTGATATAAGTAAAAGTATGGGGAACTCTCAGACACGCAAGTTTATTCAGGATGTTTGCCTTTATCAAGCGACAATAAAAATGTAAGTGGCGATAGCCCAGTGGTGTACGTAACGGACAGCCGAGACGATGGTCTCGGGTTCGATCCCCAGGTACCCCGGGCACACATTTCGGACTTTTGGAAGTTATGTTTGTATTAAATATGTTAATTATCGCTGTCTTAATAATGTGCCCGGTATATGGCAATAGGCTCGCCGCTAATTACATTGACCATTACATGGACCGAAACATAACTGGCGAAAAGTGGGTGTGTAATACACCTCTGCCTACCCCTTCGGGGATAACAGGCGTGAAGTTATGTTATGTTTCATGTAATATAAAATTAATACAACGTCACACAATCAGTAGTGAACCGTGGGATTGAACCCGAGAATTTCGTCATAGCAGTATGTTTGTTTTTCTACTAGCCTGACATTAGTAAGACAGTGGCATATGAGCTTTTTAAAGAGTTGGCGAGCGTTACATATTAACCTAAGCATCAAGCAGGTTACATTCCTATTGTTGCCTCAGTATAATAATCCTATAGTCTATGAAATTGGATGTATAGATGTTTGTTGCTCTTTCATGCAACAAACTACTGAACTGGGGTCCAATTCTCCTAAATAAATACAGTTTCGATATAATGTCAGTGTCATACTTACGTCACAAAAATCGTATTCTTCTATAATTGAATGAAAGCGTAACGAGATCGTAAATTGAAACAAGTGTCAAAATATGTGTCAACGACGAACTGTTTATTTCAAATTATACGATAACTAGAGGACGCCAGCAGCTACGCCTGCATTTTTTTTTAATTTACCCGTTTTGGGTGATCCCGTGGGAATTTCGGGAAATCCCTTCTTAGTGCACCCCTACGGTCCCCAAGGAACATACATGCCAAATTTCAGCTTACTGCGCCCAATAGTTTCGGCTGTAGCGTGTCTGTCAGTCAGTCAGTAACGCAAGGATTTTATATATTAAGATGACTTTAGGTAATCAGAATAACGCTTCTGAGTCAATTGAAAATATAATATTGTGACGGCCGATGTCATGTCAAACCGTCGTCACGAAACACAATAATTAGCAAAGAGGTTTGAAGACTATTTTATTATTTGGAAATGAGTTTTTAATTCGATGACGTATACATTTTGTCAAGTGTTCGCCAAATTCACCAGTCATTGACAACAAGGCTATGGCCGTGCGGATAACACATTCCGTTCACGTTCTGAAGGCGTGGGTTCAAATCCCAGTCATAACTGTTATGTGGATTATGGTTTTTATGAAATTTGGAAAATGTTTATGAATATTTGGCAAATATTTAAAAGATTATTTAAATATTTCGCATAAAAATTAGAAAATTCTAGAAACTTCAGGAAGGGGAATGGAAAGGTTAAAAAGAGACAGGAGATGGAAACACAAATTTAAATATTTCGAATAAAGATTAGAAAATTCTAGAAACCTCAAGAAGGAATGGAAAGGTTAAAAAGAGACAGGAGATGGAAAAACAATTGAATAACGAAAAGACAATCGAAATTAGTAGACCTAGAACATTCTTAGGGGTATAGAAGGCGGTGTAGACGCGCTAAGCGCCAGTTTAAGTTAAAAAGTGGTAAAGTGAAGAAGAAAAGGAAGAAGTAAAGGAAGAAAGAAGAAGTAGTAAAAAAAGTGAAGTGAAAGTATAGTGCAGTAAAGTGCAGTGAAAAGTGCAGTGCAAAAGACGCTAGTGTTGGTGCTGTCTGCGTCGGAATTAAACGGCGTGTCGTGTGTCAAGTCGAATAAAGTGTCATCAGTGCTACTCGGTGTTTCCTTCCAATCCCGTTATCCCGTCCGTAACAATATTGTTACGAGCTGGGGTTCGACGATAAATTAAAACTGACTATGCCACTAAACTGTACTTTATTTTAACACACAAACACTAGATACACACACTTAATTTTCACTTCACTAATAAAACACACTACTAGAACAACACTAAACACTTCCGACTTATTTTCTTCGCTTCTTGTTGATCGCTTCGATATTCACTTGTTACTGTCCGTTCCGTTCGGTCGCGCTCTATTTATACTGGCCGGATAACATCACCAGCGCATTCTAGATGCTTCTACAAAACTGTCGAAATAATCTCGAACAGTCTATTACTCGATACAGTAACGCCATCTAGTACAGAGTAGCTGAATTACCTTTAAACCACCGATACATTCAATCTCTTTTAGTACCCCCATTCACCGATAGATGGCGTAACACTGCCCTCCTCTTAAACGTGTTCGTCTCGAACATCGTTGGACCCATAGTAACGAGCCAACCGGTTCACATGAACTATCTTCGGTGCACCTCGTGACCCCTTCTGGATTCGATAGGTGACGTCGTTCATCCTGATAATTATGCGATATGGCCCGTCCCACTTAGCTTGTAACTTAGGCGATTTACTGTTGCTTCGTACTGGGTTATGAAGCCACACCAATGATCCCTCATCGGAGCCTTTGTTGTTTGCCTTCCGGTCGTAGCGAGTCTTCATCTTCTCAGACATCTGTTGTCCAGATTCCCCTGGAGCTCCTACATTGTACGCCTTCAATGCACCTCTGCTACGAGTGTGTGGCCTCTTGACAGCCGCACAACTTGTGCATTTGCGGCACCAATCCTCGACGTCGTTCCGACAGTGGAGCCAATAAAACCGCTCTCGGACCTTAGTAAGCGTCTTCTTAACACCCATGTGACCTCCCGAAGCACCATTGTGATAGAGCCGCAGTACTTCCGGCACCTTAGTCTTGGGCACTACCATTTGCAGATGGCATTGGTTACCTCGAGCGTTTTCCCATTTGCGGCACAGAACTCCATCCTGGACAACCAAGCTTTCCCACTGTGCCCAATAACCTTTGGTGACAGGGCTCATTGCTGCGATATCACTCCATTTGGGCCTAGGAGCGCCTGATTTCTTCCATTCGAGAATCGGATGTACGTCCTTGTCTTCTTGCTGAGCACTCTGCAAAGCTTCTTTCCATCCGTCGCTCAGATCCGTCTTCAACATTCTCACTAGCGCTGCCGGCTTCGCTTCCTGTCTTGCACAGTGTTTGCGTTGATCGGGGTAAGCCCTACCTGTCAGAGCATCTGCGCTACGTTGCTCTTGCCGCCAGACAGGTACGTCAGGTGACCCCTTTGGTGGAGACAGGGTACCAACGTGCCGCTTACGCTTTGGGCAGCTCAAGCGGATATGGCCTCTTTCCCCGCAGTTGTAGCACCGTGGTGAAGAAACAACTTCCCTGATACGGTAAGGTCGATCCTCGTGACGCGCTGCTTCCACCTCCAGAGCGTAGGCCAAGGCTGCCTTCAGGGACTTGAAGTGCCCAAGTCTTACCGCTGCTCTAACTTCCAGGTCCCGGATCCCATCCGTAAACGCTTGTACGAGGTTCCCGTCAATGAGCGCAGGCGACGACTGGTATGCCTTCCTGACCAGCTTTTCCACCTCTAAAGCCCACTGCTGCAGAGTTTCTCCGGTGCGTTGTGTCCTGTCCTTCAGCTGAGCACGATACACATGTTCGAGGTGCGCGTCTCCGTACCTCGCCTCCAACGCCTCCAGAAGCTTCTCGTAAGTCACGTCTTGCCCGAGTGCCTCCAAAATCGTCAAGGCCTGATCACGAAGGCCCAAGGTTAGGGCGGTGAAGGCCTGTTCTTTGTTCCACCCATTCGCTCGCATTACGGCCTCAAACTGAACCTTGTATGCAACCCACGATGACGAGCCATCAAAGGGTGGAACCTTAAACCAACGAGGCGAGGGCGCCACAGCTGCAGGTGTAACGTCGTTGGTCTCAAGCCCACGCAATTTCTTCTCCAATCTGGCAATACGGGTCTCGAGCTGGTCGTGTACACGCTTCTCAATGTCGCTGATACGGGCCTCGTGCTGCTGGAGTTCCGCCTTGACTGCCTTCAAGTCCTTCCCCACTGCGGCGCTGAGGTCCTTCATGAGCACCAGTTGTTCCTCCAGACGGTGGGCGTGCTCCTCCTTGTCGCGCGGCAGCCGCTCCTCTAGGCGGCGCGCGTGCTCCTCTTGACGGCGAGCCTGCTGCTGTTGACGGCGGTCCTGCTCCTCCTTGTCGCGCTGTAGCTGTTCCTCCAGGCGGCGAGCCTGCTCCTCCTGACGGCGGGCCTGCTCCTCTTGACGGCGAGCCCGCTCCTCCTTGTTGCGCTGTAGCTGTTCCTCCAGGCGGCGCGCGTGCTCCTCTTGACGGCGAGCCCGCTCCTCCTTGTTGCGCTGTAGCTGTTCCTCCATGCGACGCGCGTGCTACTGCATGAACGCCATCAGAGCCGCGATGTCGGGCACCGCCACGGAGTGTGCACTTGCAGGCTCCACTGCAGCCGCGGAGTCGCCTGGTCCACCAGACGATGGAGAAGGAACGTCTCCGAAGCGTCTCTGGTCCAGGTCTTGCTGGCGCTGGTTCCTGGTACGCACACCTTCAGTTTCTTCCTTCGGCATAACCGGCATAATTTATCCCACTTCTGACACCAATTTGTTACGAGCTGGGGTTCGACGATAAATTAAAACTGACTATGCCACTAAACTGTACTTTATTTTAACACACAAACACTAGATACACACACTTAATTTTCACTTCACTAATAAAACACACTACTAGAACAAAACTAAACACTTCCGACTTATTTTCTTCGCTTCTTGTTGATCGCTTCGATATTCAATTGAACTGTGTGAACTCGCTCGCCCGCCGCGTATTTATACCGGCCGGATAGGCAACGAGATCCTTCTGGCATATTCCCGAACATTCTCATTTCAGACGAAAAATTCTAGTAAGTCGGGAACAGTCGACATAGTCCAACGCCATTTAGTACAGAGTAGCTGAATTACCTTTAACCCACCGATACATTCAATCTCTTCTAGTACACACATTCACCGATAGATGGCGTAACAATATCAATGTCATATAAAAATACGAAAATTGGGCCACAGATGTTGATGAAACTTAGTAGTTATACAGTTCATACATTACTATATCTTTTATCCTATTCACTAACTACACAAGGCCGAAAAACCCACGGACGCAATCAAGTAAACAATTTCCTCTCTTCTAAGAATCACACAAGTAATATAAATGTTCCAAGAATAGGTAGTAGGAGGCTAATGCGCCTGCCTCCGTCACATCGCTTTTGGCAATGTCTCACGGTTTGTTTTGGCTATGAAACTACGGAGCGTCGTCAAACAACTATCCTGACTAATGGACTCTGTTTTCACATTAAAAAAATTTCATGAAAATCGTAAAATTCTTTGATAGTTCCGTTTGAATTTTATAGTTTGTTGGAGACTGTGTATTCAAGAACATGTTGATGATATGCGTTATGTGTTTTTAAATGATTAGTGGTTTAGTAGTAAAATCAATGCATTTAAAACTTTAATCTTTTTTCGAACATAGCTGCAGTCTACTAAACACAAGATGATCAAAAAGTAAATAATTCAAAAAACTCTGTAAAATAATAGTTTATTGAATTGAAAAGTTTCCTTCATAATTAATAGGTTACTTTTATTATATGAAGCAAAGGGGTTTGGGTAATTTTGTATGAACCAGTGGCATGCTTTTTTTTTTGAGCGGCCACTTAATTTATTGTTGCTAACGTATAGTGATATATCTATACTAATATAATAAAGCAGAAGAGTTTGTTTGTTTGTTTGTTTGTTTGTTTGTTTGTTTGAAAGCGCTAATCTCAGGAACTACCGGTCGGATCTGAAAAATTCTTTTTGCATACGATAGCCCAGTTATCCCGGAAGGCTATAGGCTATATAACATAACGCCGAAGCGTTATGTTTTTAGCCTTTTGCCTGACCCCAAAGGGTCGAAGACCCTTTGGGGTCAGGCAAAAGGCTAAAAAGGCTAAAACATAATATCAGCTAATCTCAGGAACTAGCAGTCGGATTTAAAAAATTGTTATTGCCTATGATTGCCCAATTATTCCGAAAGGCTGTAGGCTATATAAAATTACGCCACAACTTTTAGGGGCCAGACAAAAATAATAAAATGGTCAAACGAGAAGGGGGAGGGTTGGGTCAAAGGCAAAAAAGGCTAAACGAATAGGATACAATCTATTTGGGTATCGTTTTCGAGATTTTCGGGACGCTGATTAATATGAAATTTATTTAGTGATCCAAGATGGCGGACGGGAAATCAAAGATGGCGGATGGGAAAAAATTTAAAAGTCAATATGGGTATCGTCTCCGATGATTTAAGGGATGGTGAATACAAATACAACATCTATTTCGTGATCAAAGATGGCGGATAGGAAATCAAAGATGGCGGACGGGATTTTTTTTAAGTCGATATGGGTATCGTCTCCGATATTTTAAGGAATGGGGAATTCAATATTATATAAAAATCTATGTTTGTTTTTGCATCATTTATAGACCCTGGAATGTTAGGAGATTAAGCGCTAAGTCAATGGTAACTTTGGAAAGGGGGCTTGGAAAAAAGGGAATTAAATAAAAACTCTTAAAAAGGCGATACGGAGTTCGCTGGGTCAGCTAGTATAATAATAATGACTCATAAAATAACTTTGCCCTAAGTAATATCGGAGCTGAAATGATATCGAAGTAGGAAGAATGTCAACATCATGTCGTCTAAATAAAGACGTAACCACGTATATGTATTGTGAAAAAATACAGCACGCATGGCACAATACATACATTCATAAAGTTACGCATGTTATTGGAGGAATCTGTACGGCTTTCAGCATCATCATATCAGCCACACGACGTCCACTGCTCCCCCAAGGTACTCCACACAGACCGGTCTTGAGCCACCCGCATCCAACCGCCTCCCGCGATCTTGACGAGATTGTCGGTCCACCTCTGCTGCGTCGTCCGGCACGTGGCCGCCACTTCAGAACCTTTCTGCCCCAACGGCCATCGGTTCTTCGAGCTATGTGCCCTGCCCACTGCCACTTCAGCTTGGCTATCCGGCGAGCTATGTCGGCGACTTTGGTTCTACTGCGGATCTCCTCATTTCTGATTCGATCTCGCAGTGAAACTCCAAGCATAGCTCTCGCCATCGCCCTCTGAGTGACCTTGAGCCTTCTGATAAGGCCCATAGTGAGCGACTACGAATCTGATCTGTAAGTCATCACTGGCAACACACACTGGTCAAAGACTTTCGTCTTGAGACACTGCGGGATATCGGACGAGAAGATATGTCGTAGCTTCCCAAACGCTGCCCAACCGAGTTGGATTCGACGATTGACCTCCTTCTAGAAGTTGGACCTACCTAATTGGACTACTGGTACCAGGTAGATATAATTGTTCACAACTTCGACTGTAGAGTTCCCAACCTGAATAGGAGCAGGTATTACATGGACGTTCGACATGATTTTCGTCTTGTCCATGTTCATCTTAAGACCTACTTGTTGGGAGACTCTACAGAGGCCATCGAGCATTGTGCCTAGGTCTTCCATGGTCTCAGCCATGAGTACGATATCGTCTGCGAATCGAAGGTGAGTGATGTACTCGCCGTCGATGTTGATGTTTATGAAGGCTATAAGATTTTCTTTGAAAATAATAGTTACTGCTTTTTTGCAAGTAAACGTATGTGCCATCTAGTATAATAATGGCTGTACGATCACCTATAGGGGCATCTGGATTTCCAAATAGAGCATTTGGAATGAATAGACATCGGGATATAACCTCTTCACGGGTCTGGGGTCATGTGGTTGAAACCCAAGTTATGTCGCAAGAATTCTGCGATTAAATCTTGTCTAACCAGTCGCATTGTCTTCAATTTTTAGCAAATGGCAATTTGATGATATCTCGGCTTCGATGAACGTGGGAAAGTAACGTTCATAGAAAAAAAATAGCGACTTAATGTGTTCTTCCAAACAAAAAACTTTTCATTAGTGGCCGCGTATTTAAAAAATCATGCCACTTTTACCCAAACCCCTTTATAAAATTATAACCAAGATATTTATCTTGTTTATTCATATACTAGCAGTAAATACGAATGACGAATATAATCGGCGTACAGAGCAGACGTGTTACAAGTTATTACAAATATTACTTTAATTAGGTTTTAAATAAAATAAATGTTAAGTTCTTGAAAATAAGTTACTTATTTAAATAAAGATATCGCTGCCTTTAACGACATTTCACTTTCTAACAAACTCGCGGCGCGACGAGGTAACCGCTCTTCACCCCCTGGGAGAAAAGAAACAGGAACATATTTCTAATCACTCATCTAAGCGCGTCGGCACATCGTGACGTATACATACACCGTACCACAGATCACTATGAGTGTAGTACGCCCACCGACTAGAAGTGGCTCAGATGTTGATGAGAATTTAAAAACTACTTCTCGTGGTACGCGAAAGTGTGCAGCTAAGAAAAATGCAGAAGACGATATTAAACAAGAACTGACTGAAATCCGGATACAATTATCACAAATGCTAACTAACCAGCAGGCATTTATGAACCAAGTAAGTGGCGATATTTCTTCTATAAAAGAACAAATGATTGATATAAAAAAAGCAGTCGACAACCTCACCGCTGAACAAAAGATCTTAAAATCTGATATATCATCTATTCAATCTAAACATCTGGCTACAGATAAAAAGGTTGACGAGCTACAATCTGAGGTGAATCGTCTTAAATCAAAAGCTCTGGTGACCCCTACGTTACCATTACCACTTGAGACGCATGGAACTATAGTCACAGAAATTAGAGATAGGGAAATCAGAAGCAAGAACATAATAATAGCAGGCATATCGGAGCCTGTATCTCAAGATATAAACCAAAGAAGAGCTATTGATATGGAAAGCGTATCTAAAGTAATGCAGATGATTGAAATAGATTGTCAGTATATAAAAATGTATCGGCTTGGTAAATATAATTCCAGCAAAAGTCGCCCGATAAAGGTATGTTTTAAGTCTCAGGAAATAGTTCAGACCATATTAAAAAATAAATATAAACTGAAGGATGATAATCTCAAGCTATACTCTGACCAGACACCATCACAGCAAGCTTTCTTTAAAAAGGTCAAAGAAGAACTCAGACGCCAATCTGAAAACGGTAATAAAGAGCTTACTATCAAATACGTAAAAGGTGTGCCGAAAATAGTAAAAAAACAGTAAAAAAACTGAAAATAATAGATGATAATGTTAAAATATCACCTAATACAAAAGCACAGATAAGTTATGATATAGTTACAAAATAAGAAGATATAAGAACGAGCAAACTTTCAATAAGAATTCTTTATGCTAACATTCGCAGCCTTGTAAAACCAGGTAAACTGGACGAGCTAAAATGCATAGTCGATTCATTCCCAAACTGTATTCACCTGATAGTGCTGACAGAAACTTGGATAAAATCTGATGAAGAAGCTAATACAATTCAGTTACCAGGATATACTCACTATTATAATTACAGAAATGATTCCAGAGGTGGTGGAGTATTCATATTTGCTACTTATAAATTTAGTCACTACCTCGATGAAGAACAAATTGTAAATAACTGCCACTTCTTATGGATTCACCTTCAGCACTACAGCTTAGATATTGGTGCAGTTTATCGAAAACCGGACAGTTCCAATATTAACAGTTTTTTGGAGACTTACGCTCGACATCTATATAAACGAAAAAAAGGGATTGTGTTCGGGGACTTCAATATTAATCTTTTAAAGGCAGAACAAGGAACAACGAATTATAAAGCGGCAGTAAAAAAAAATGGATACAAAATACTAAACAAAATCGATGAAACTTATAACACCCGAGAATCCGCCACTGCAAAGACAATAATAGACCATATATCATCAAGCCTAAAAAAAAACGAATTCCAACTAACTATTATCGACTCGGCTTTGTCTGATTATAAGCAAATCTATTGTGAGATAAAAAGACATCAACCAGAACCTTTAAGGAGAATAAAATATGAAGCTCTAAACTATGAAAAACTTTATAAAACAATGAAAGAAAACAAAAAGCCAAATATAGAAGCATCTTATGAACTATTTGAAGAAAAATTACATTCAAGCTTAAAGAATAGTAACATTTTTAAAACGAAAGTATTGAACCCACCGAGACAAGAATGGATAAATAAAAATATTATATCTGAAATAAATACGAGAAACCAATTATGGAGTAGATATAAAAGAGCACCGGAAGACGAATCATTGAAAGAAACATATATAATGAAAAGAAAAGACGTATCTAAATATATACAAAATGCTAAAGACTTATATTACACAAATGAGTTCAACAAATGTAAGAAAAATCCAAAGAAGATGTGGGCTCTCATAAACGATCTCTCATGTAATAAAATACGCAGCACCTTAGCACCAAGCAAACTACTCACTTCAACTGGATACATAACAAACCAGAAATATATTGGTGAAGCTTTTAATGATTTTTTTTCTAATGTTGGTGCTTTTTTGGCTAAACAAATTCCTGCTAACTACCATAAAAGTGTAACCCTAACTACCGGAATAAGCTCGACTACATCTCATACTAAACTTACACAATTAACACCTTGTACTGTAGATGAAATTGCCAAGCTAATAACCAACCTAGATAATAATACAAGTACAGGACTAGACGGTATAAACCCTAAAGCCATAAAATGTGTTCAAAAAATTATAGTAAAGGAGCTTGTTAATTTTATAAATAATTGTATGCAATGCGAAGTATTTCCCGATAGTCTTAAAATTGCAAAAGTCGTGCCAATCTACAAATCTGGTAGTAAACATGAACCCGGTAACTATCGTCCTATTGCAGTATTGCCTGTGATGTCTAAAATTTTTGAGAAAGTCCTTTATAACCGGCTAGAGGAATATCTTAATGCACAAAATGTGTTATATAAAAAGCAATATGGGTTTAGACCCAAATCAAATACACTTGCTGCTACCACTGACCTTATAACAAAAATTAAACTGAAGATCGATGAAAAACAAATAGCTCTCGGTGTCTTTATCGATCTGAAAAAAGCCTTTGATACCATAAGTCACGATCTATTAATAAACAAATTAAATGTCATTGGTATAGCAGGTTCAGCACTTAACATTTTTAAATCATACCTGACGAATCGCTACCAAGTCGTTAAGATAAATGACGTTCAAAGTAACTCAAAAAAGGTACATTTCGGCATTCCGCAGGGATCAATTTTAGGTCCATTATTATTCCTCATCTACGTTAATAATATTAAAGAAATCGGCCTAAAAGGTGACATTACCCTATATGCAGATGATACCGCATTGTTTTACTTTGGAAAGTCAATAAACACTATTATGACGGATGCTCAAAACGATTTGAGTCAGTTAAATGAGTGGTTTCTCTACAATCTCTTAACGATAAATGTTGCGAAAACAAATTATATTATATTCTCGGCAAAAAACAAAAATATTCCATCTTATCCAGTTCTTACAATAAATAACACGAAAATTAATGAAGTAGCTCAAGAAAAATATCTCGGCCTAATTTTAGATAAACACTTAACATGGAAACCACATATTAAAAAAATTCAGACCAAACTAAGTGCACTCACTGGATCCTTGCGTGGCACCACTGGCTGCTTTCCCAAGCTTATTAAGTACAACATATATAACACATTGATTAAGCCTCACCTGGACTATTTAATACAAATTTGGGGTTCAGCTGCTAAAACTAACTTACAACCATTACAAATTGCACAAAACAAATTAATTAAATCATTATTTAACTACGACTACAGTACATCAACAATAAAAATATACCAAGATACAAAAATAAAAAACATATCACAAACATATACATATACTATTTGTGTACTAATACGTAAAATATTACATAAAAACATACATACGCAAATAATTTTTACAAAAAACCATACTTTTCAAAAAATGCCATGCAAACAATATTCAATTATACAATCCGAGAACTAACTACGGCAAAGGATGTTTAATGTACGAAGGAGCTAGAATATACAATAAGCTACCAAATATCTACTATATTATATACACCTTACCTACACATTGACAACACTCATTGTGCATAGTAATATGCCTAGGTACGTTACATGTACATGACACTTCTTGTCGCTCTTATTCCGTGTTAGTTTACGCTGCGACTGTGCGGCTAATTGAATTTGTTACTTTATTCTTAGTGTTTTGTTGGCAATATTTAATAAGTACCCACACTGTGCGCCGATAAGTTATTTATATTTTGTTGTTTAATTTTAGTCATAGTGAACTTTCCATGTGAGTGAATTGTTAATTCTTATGGAAATAAAGAATCTCAAACCTTAAATACTCCAATACCCAGCCATGTAAATTATCTTGCCGCCACAATGTTCAGAATCACCCCACATTTTATTAAGCCGGGTACCTCACTAATCAGATTACGTCATTTTATTACTCCTTCTAATCAAAAGGCGGGCATGATTAAAATCCAAAACAGCCAAGAATTAATTAAGGGAGACATTCAAAATCCTTCATAAAACCGTGAATTTGAAGGTCCAAAATAAAATTGTGATTTTAATAAAATGCAAATGCTGTCTCGTTGCGGATGACGGAGCGACACCTAGTGCAGACATTTTCTATGTATTATTATGTAGATGTAGGTTCTATGTATTGAGATAAACTGTTATGTAAATTGGGTGTTCTCCGGGATTAAAGAAGAATGCTTGTTTTGGATGGTTCGCTTGTCGTTAGTGGTATTTTGTGGTTTCTGTGTATAGTTCTATGGTGTATTTATACAACAAAATCTTCTTAAATAATGTCATCCTTACAGTAGGGCATTAGACATAGTAATAGGTCTACAGTACATAAATGCAAAATATTGTAATTTCCATAATGGGCATCACAAATCTCTACAACGTACGTCTTAACCTCAAATTCTTGAAGTCACCAAGCTGGTTAGTCTAAAGCCTTAATCTACCAATACACTCACTCATATGTATACATATAGAGGAACATTTTGAAGTTGTCACTTTACTGTGTTTAACTAAGGCTAGATCTATGTGTACCAAGATTCAGAGGTCAGAATAATATTGAGAGAGGACGGCTAAAAGGGTTTTTTAACTTTATGTTTGTATATGCAGAGTGGTTGTGTTTGTATATATACGTATAAGTTGATTGTGTGCGAATGTGTGTGTGAGTTTGTTTGGCTACGTTTTGAAGGTTATGGAAGTTAGTAGTTGGAGATAAATTAATGTGGAATTCAAATATTATGTTTGCTGGGTGAAAAAAAATCATTGGTATGAAAAGTTATTTAATGGCTGACTATTGTGGATCATTTACTGGCCTGATGGTCTATTGGTTATCGTAACTGCTAAGCTGGAGAAAGTGAGTTCGATTCCCGGCCATCACAATATGCTTGCAAGATGAACACCTATACAGGATCAAATTATATAATTTATTAATCACTGTGTATTAAAAACAAGCATACGCTTTTTCACAATTGTAGCTTTCTATTTTTGACAGCAGTTTCGTTAAGGCCAAGAAACTATAAGCTGTAGAAATATAGCACCTCTGTATTTTGATGCGATACGGGTGAAGCCGTGTCAACAAGTATAGATATATTAAAAAGCAACTACAAACTCATTGCTTCATAATCAACATCATCATCATCAGCCTGCATCAGCCGTCCACTGCTGGATATAGGCCTCTCCATTGGCACGCCACTGAGCCCGATTTTCGGCACTTCGTGTCCAGCCGCTGCCAGCCACTTTGCGTATATCATCACTCCACCTAGCCGGAAGGCGTCCTACACTACGTTTGCCGAGGCTACCCTAAAATAAATATAAATAAATATAATGTCGGGCTAACTCAAACAATGTACAAAATTCTTATCTGTCAATTTGAAGCTACAACGGAAGTAGTTAGTTAAACTAGTTGATTGGAAAACTTTACACGAGTTGTATTAAGTTGGGACAGTTTTATTCAGACGTCCGCTCCTACGAATGACTTACAGTATCGTAGTTACCTCTTTTGTAGCATCTTCAAGTTGAGCTTGAAAATAACAAGAAAATTATGAGCTTTGTTACATTATATTCCGAATTATTTTCTGAAGGGCTTTTGCTGAGAAATTTTAAATTATATTATTAAGTTCTTGAAATGAATCAAAGACTCAGCTCATGACCAACAAGACGAAACGTAGGGTCATGACAGATGGGCAGATAATGGACAAATTGGGTACCAGGCGGTCAGCAGCGACGGGAACGTCCCAAACGGAGATGGCGGGATGACCTAGACGCTTTTGAGGGCGACTGGCCAGAGATTGCCAATGACCGCGATTATGGAAATTCAGGGGAGAGACGTTTGCCTGCAATGGAACACCATAGGCTAACAAAAAAAAAGTTTTTTTTATTAAGTATCTGCCACTTCATGCGCAATGTCACGGTTGGGGCTCTACAAACATTTAATTAACGGACACAAATGACTTTCAGACTAGAAGTAGGTAACTATTTGTTGATCACTCACCTCCCCTCTTTCTAAATCGAACTCAAAAGTGTTTGGGTGCAGTTCCAAACAGCAATACAACCGCTTAAACCACGTCTCGATTGATCTACGCCTTACGTGCAGTCACTAAATTAAAATCACTGTTAATTATCTGTGAATCGACCCACAATATGGGTAGTCGATTTGGGATTGGATTTTACCAGCCATGGTCAACTGACCCTGTCGGCAGCGGCAGAAGAGGATGACATGAAATGATTGATACTATATGTTTTATGTTTTGCAAACAGATATACACCACAATTTTTTTATTAGTACAAAAACTTTAAGGACATATTAGCGAAGGCATTATTATCATGTATGTGACATAAGAATTTCATAATATCTATAAATAGCCAAGTTATAATCATTTGTTTTTTGTAGAAAATCTCACCAAAATCATAGACATATTTTACAATCCATTCTCTCTACTTCATTGATAGTATTTACTTTCCGTCCTACTCTTACGCATTCTTTCCGTCGCACTTATAATGTAGGTAGCCTTAGACAATAAAATGAAGCAAAATAATCAGTGTAGGTAGATACTTTTTAATTTTCTTAATTCTACCCTCTCATTCATAGTTTATCCGGGCTTAGGACTGGCAAAATTTACCGTTTTACAAGTAATTAAATACGAAGGTATGTAATTAGAAAGCAAACACATATCAAAATAAAAGAAGGTATTCTGTAATAAAAGAAAACAGTTATTTTGGCGTATTTATGAAATTAGAATCATCTGTTATTTACAAATTATTTTATCCTCATCATGTCAGCCTAGAGACGACCACTGCTGGACATAGGCTTCCCTCAAGGTTCTCCACACAGACCGATTTTGAGCCGCCCGCCTCAAATTACTATTTACTTAAGTAGGTATTATTTACTAAACTTACAAGTATTTCCATTGTCCTTCAAAATGTCCACCACCATTGTCAATACACAGATCACAGTCTTTTCACTTCGTCAAAAGCGTCCAATATGCGCTGTTTTAATTGTTCGACACTAGCCGGCTTACTTTTGTACACTCACAAAATGATGTCCATGGGTACACCGCTGCACTCGCGATTCCTCCACTCAAAAAGTACGCACGAAGCATAGCTACATACTCCCGTGATATTATGAACTGATAAGCCACCGCGTCGGGAAAACGTAGACAAACAAATTGCAGCGAAAAAATCGATAGGTACGCTCTCGTCCGCTAGCAATTTAGCACTGTTTGTGGCATACGAGCGCGGCGCGCGCGCAGTGGGACAGGGCGGAATTTATCAATGGAATAGTTTACAACTAATAGTACAAGAGTCGGTCATAGTCTTAGTTATGCATTAACTAATTATTACGTCTTTTTGTGGACAGTTTTGAGATAGTTTTGGGACTTAGTGTTTTTATTTTTTTACTACATAAATATGATCAGTTAAAGATACTTAGTGCCCCATTAAATTTTTTGTACTAATTAAAAAATAGTGGTGTATATTTAGTAAAGCTGACAAAACAAACGTATGTTTTGTGAAAAAGGCATCCAATAAAACGTTTCTCAAAACTCTAGTAATTAATTTTACTCCGAGCAAAAACCTACCTACGTCCTTATCAAAATTCTTTCATCTAGATCTGAATAAGAAAGTTCAAACCACTTGAAGAGCTAGGCGATGCGCGTATCAAATGATCTCGGTGGTGTGTACGGGTAATTAATTAGAAGGGTGAAGCGTCTTGTGAGGTCTTGAGATTCCCCAACTATCGGCTTACTCGACTTCCGCCGACCTGGAATGTTCGGGATATTAACCTATCAGGCAGCTGTGCAAGTGAAAAACTGAAGCGGGTTTTAAATTATACAGTAAAATTTACATGCAAAGAAGAAATGATGGCTATTGGGACAGGAGCGTTCTAGAGTCGCAGCCACGTACCGGACGCATAGGGGTAAGTCCACCCTTCTAATCGGTGCATGCTTCATACGTTAATTAACTTTACCGAACTGACTACCATCTGTAAATGTTTTTTTGTATGACTGGCTGACTGTCTGACAACACACAGCCAAAACAAATCGGTGCAAGAAGCTGAAATTTGGCGTGCATGTTGCTTAGGTAGTATGTGGGTATAGTATTTCGAGAAGATTTTAGAAAATTTCCAATTTAAGGGGGTAAAACAGTCCTACGCGGGCAGAGGCGTGGTTGAAGTCTACCTAGTTAAATAATAAAGGAGATAAAAACGCAATATCACTCCGTGCTCGACTTTTTGCAACGCTTACAGCTTGTAAAATACTAGATCGCTATGGTACTCTATTAAAACACGATAAATTGTTGATCAAGTTGCCAAATTTTACAACTATGCTGATGCAATTATCGCGCATGAGACGAACGTGGAACATACTGTATATATGAACATTACTTAGTCTTTTCATATACAAACATATTATAATGCTAAAGCATGCCCGTGTAACCTCGAAGGGATAAGCAGAGAGATGTCACTGTCATGTCTCAGCCAGTTCAGTAGGTAATAGAGGCGAGTTTACTGCTACCTATTAGGCACATTTGGAAACTTTGAACAGGTTATATTAAAGAAAATTCATTAAAAATATATTAAAGTAATAGTTGTTCTCTGAAATCAAATAAATCAGCTTCAAAATCAGCGAGTTTTAAACAAAAACATTTCCTAACGTCGTCAAAGGAACGCATTTACCAAATGTGTTTCGAACTTCAGTAGTTTAGGTTCTGCACTGAGATCATCATCAGCTCTGTATATAAACTGTCCCACTGCTGGGCACGGGCCTCTTCTCACTATGAGAAGGGTAAGGCTATAGTCCACTAAGCTGGCCTAGTGCGGGTTGGTAGACTTCACATGTCTTTCAAGAACATTATGGAGAACTCTCAGACACGCAGGTTTCCTCACGATGATTTCTTTCACTTGTTTAATACGCACATAACTCTGAAAGGTCATTGGTACGCGCCGTGGATTCAAACTCGGACCCTCTGCGTTGCAGTCTGCGCTGATATGCTATGATAATAATATGATGATCGCTGTCATGTTAATTGCTAAAGATTGCCATGCTTTGGGTATCCCCAATCTTATGTAATAGATATCAAGTCAAAATGACTATCGACAAAGTCTGTATAATGTTCCATTGAAGAACCTCTTGTTCTAGAGTCAATTCTGGATCAAAAATGTGGAGTAATGCATATCATAAAATAGAATTGGTATCGAAATAAATTCAACGTGCATTCTTTCTTGACCCTGACGACGGCAGATTTTACCAAGGGAAATACTACAAATTTTTTGTCAAGGGAGAAATCGGATGCCTTTGGAAGGGTTTGCTATGTTAAAATAGATATAGAAAAATTAGGTAAATGACCTCATCTGTTATACTTTATATTCTCTATGATCATATTTGTTTTATGAAATAAATGTATCCAATCTTTGACTGATGGTTGCCTTGAACGTGTTTTATTTTAATAAGCTGATGCTGGACAGAAGCTGTGATTTAAGATTTTCTGATATTTTTTCAAGATTCTGATATTTTACATAGCAGACTAGCATAAGACTGCAGTGAAAAATTAACCTATAGAAGTTCATCGATACAGTAAGGTTTTTGAACGGTCACATTCAAACCCACATTTTTTAAATCAAAGTAATTTGAACCTTCCACTCTAATTCTTAAAGTCTCAAACTCATATTATAAAACTTGAATTATACGAGCAATACTTAATAGCAAATAAACCACATAAGAACTTAATTACTCAAACCAAATGTTTCTGAGGCACGTCATTTTAACTGGTAATTACCGTAAGACTATAATGTAAAGTAAAAACCGAATCAAATATGTTTTTAACACGACATAGGTGCATTTTTATACGTGAGACGTTATAAGGTTGGTGACTTTTTATGAAGTATAATAATGGTGTAAAGTGTAAAACCTTAAAGTTTATGATAAGGCACTTTTAATGTGGTATGTGATACCGTTGCATTACATTTTATAGCCTTTGCACGTCTCGATTTTAGTGTATATAAAATTGTTTTTATGCTAGAAGATAGGCAGGCAATGACAGCGATAGCCCAAAGAAATCACCTGAAGACTGCCATGCAGAGAGTATCGGGTGCGAATCTACGACTTGCCAACCAGTGAACTCATACTTAGTCATCTGGAAATTCAATCTAATGTACCTACATACTTGAAGACCGGTTGGCGCAGCGGGAGTGTAAGCGACTGCTACGCCGAAGGTCGCGAGTTCAATTCCCGCTCAAGTCAAACATTTGTGTGCATGAACATGAATGTTTGTCTTGTTCTGGGTGTTTCTATGTATAATATGCATGTATTTACAATAAAAAAGTATATATGTATGTTTATCCATTGTCTAGTACCCATAGTACAAGCTCTGTTTAGTTTGGGACTAGATGGTGTTGTGTGAATGTGGTAGAAAAGAAAAATACATACATACACTCTTGCTTCATTCTTTCCCATCAAATTTCTCATGCATACTCTTCGGTTTATACTTCTAACCAGTCCTTTTTTTAGGATGACTCCAATCTGGTCAGAGAACGTCCGTCTAGGTCTTCCCCTTCCTCCTGTCCCATTCACACTTGACTTATGTAACTTCTTGGTCAGTCTTTCGTCATCCATCCTCTCCATGTGTCCAAACCATCTTAGCATACCTTTCTCAATGGTTGTCACTACATCTTCTTTTACCCCACAACACTCTCTTATCACACAATTCTTTACTCTGTCGTTCAAAGACACTCCACACATACTTCTCAGTGCTCTCATTTCTACAGTCTATCATGTCAGTCTTTCATGTCTATTCTGCCATATCCAATTTCCACTACACTGTATAAGTGTAGGTACTAACACCCCTATGCACAGCCAAACGTGCCTTTTTGGACACGTTTTGACTGTTAATAAAAGCCTTTAAAGCTCCATTCACCCTATTACCTGCATTAACTCTTCTATCAATATCTTCTTCATTCTTACCATTCCTAGTAAACAGCGTACCCATATGTTTCTATATAATATTAATTTATACTAATACTAGCTGACCCAGCAAACTCCGTATCGCCTTTTAAAGAGTTTTTATTTAATTGCCTTTTTTCCAAGCCCCTTTTTCAAAGTTACCATTGACTTAGCGCTTAATCTCTTATCATTTCAGAGTCTATAAATGATGAACAAACAAACATAGATTTTTATATAATATTGAATTCCCCATTCCTTAAAATATCGGAGACGATACCCATATCGACTTTAAAAAAAATCCCGTCCGCCGTCTTTGATTTCCTATTCGCCATCTTTGATCACGAAATAGATGTTGTATTTGGATTTACCATCCCGTAAATCATCAGAGACGAAAGCCATATTGATTTTTAAAATTTTGCCCATCCGCCATATTGAATCATGAAATAGATGATGTATTTGTATTCCCCATCCCTTTAAACATCGGAGACGACACCCATATTGATTTAAAAAAAAAACCCATCCGTCATCTTTGATCACGAAATAGATGGTGTTTTTGAATTCCCCATTCCTTAAAATATAGGAGACGATACCCATATCGACTTTAAAAAAAATCCGCGCCATCTTTGACTTCCTATCCGCCTTCTTTGATCACGAAATAGATGTTGTATTTGGATTCTTCATCTCTTAAATCATCAGAGACGATACCAATATTGATTTTTTAAATTTTTCCCAGTTTTAAGTCTACAGTGCACGATAATGGTTCTCTGACAGATGCTGACAGGTTGTACTATTTAATAGGTAAACTGTCACCGAAGGCCCAGTCCGTATTTGCAGGTGTCACACCCAGTGCTGAGAATTATCAGGTCATATTTCAGTCACTACTTGACAGATATCAAGACACGCGCGTTCTAGCGTCTACGTACTTTGACCAAGCTTTAAATCTCAAACTGTCCAGCAACGCGTCTGTCTCGAATTTCCAGCTGTTTATTGATAACTTCGTAACCGCGGTTAATTCTCTTAGGAATTTAAAATTAGAAGATCTTTCCGACTTTATGTTGCTTCAACTTGCTTTAAAAAAGTTTGACACTGATACAATTCGCGCATTCGAGATGACGGAACGCAATAATAAAATACCTACACTAGATAGTTTTATTTCGTTCATCAAAGATCAGTGTCGAATATTTCATAATACGCAGTCTGGTTCACCTGGCCCGTCTAACACTAACAACAACAAACAAAGGTTGAATAAATCGCGAAATAGTAATAATAACTCAGTCCCTAATCCACAATCTTACGTAACATGTTCGGAATCTAATAGTAATAATTCACAGAAGTGTCTGTGCAGTAATATAGTGCACGACCATTACTATAAGTGTCCCACCTTTAATGATTTACATCCAATTGCTCGTTTTAAAAGCGTAAAAGATAACAAAGCTTGCATTAATTGCTTAAGCATAAAACATAAAACGAGTAATTGTTCCAGTAGAACGAGATGTCGCACGTGTAAACAAAAACATCATACACTGTTACATTTTGATAAAAATAACCGGTTGTCAAGTCAAGCCGCTAACCTTGACACACTCACGCAAGTGCAGAACACGGTACGGTACACGGGTTCCGTAGATATTAAAATACATTCGCGTTTTGATAGGAATATTAATTTTAACATTTCTTCGCTTATCGTGGAACGTATTACGGACACGTTGCCAAACGCTAATGTAGACGTAGCATCACTCACTCATCTTGAGTCATTGCCGCTAGACGACGCGGAGTTTGCGAATCCGGCAGGCATTGATCTTTTGATCGGAGCTTCAATATATCCGCACTTGCTACTAACTAATATAGTACGTAGTGAGCGATATGATTTACCGCCCGCTATTGAGACGGTACTTGGGTATGTGATTATGGGTACCGTACCTACGTTACATACTTCTCATTGTATTACGTCTTGTTGTTGTTCTGCTCTTCAAGAGATCAAGGTGGGTGCTTAAACTGTGTGTAAGATAAAGCACTAATTAGCTATGCTATGCTAATTAGCTATGCTATGCTATGCTACGCCATGCTATGCTACGCTATGCTACGCTTTGCTACGCTATGCTATGCTACGCTATGCTATGCTATGCTATGCTACGCTATGCTATGCTAAGCTACGCTACGCTACACTATACTATACTACACATCCGCTTTGTATATAGATGACATTGCCTGTAATGTCATACCCGCTCCGCTAGCAATTTCGCTTTGTGAAGAGCTTATTCAGCTTTTCAAGCGAGGCCAGTTTGATCTTGTCAAATGGACAAGCAACTCTAAGGAGGTTCTCGCACGCATACCAGATTCTCATAAAGCTTCTCCAGACATTGAGTTTGAGAAGTCTGTACCGCATAAGGTTCTCGGTTTACGCTGGGACAAATCCTGTGATAGTTTTCGGTTTGACGTCTCACCACCAGATGATAAGTGCACCAAACGCACTATGCTGTCCACATTGGCTCGACTATGGGACATAATGGGGTTTGTGGCTCCCACAATTTTGTACGCCAAGCTCTTGATCAAGGAGCTTTGGCTATCAAAGTGTGAGTGGGATGAAACACCCCCTGATCATATTGTCGCCGCTTGGGGCCAGTTTTGTATTGAGCTTACCGTGCTCAATCAAATTACTATTCCGCGTCATCTTGGGTTGGTAGATGGATGTACCATCAACTTAATAGGTTTCGCTGACGCCAGCGAGCGTGCTTACGGCGGAGTCGTATATCTGCAAGTCCGCATTGGTTCTAACTACTCGGTGCAGTTAGTTTGTGCCAAGTCTAAGGTCTCGCCTGTTAAAACCATTTCGGTTGCGAGACTGGAATTGTGCGCGGCTCTTCTGCTGTCTCAGTTGCTCCGCAAGGTTCAAGACACAGTTTTGCCCCACTACCCCATTAATAAAATACACGCATTTTCCGACTCCAAAGTAGTGCTCGCTTGGATTCATTCTTCTCCTCACCGCTGGCAGACTTTTGTCGCCAACTGCGTTAGTAAATTGATTGAACTTGTTCCCGCTACTTGTTTCAATCACGTAGCGAGTTATCGTACTCGTCTTCAGGAAGAACTTTCCATAAATCATATTGACTGGAAGTTTGTTCCGCCAGCATCACCACATTTCGGTGGATGTTGGCCAAGCATGGTCAAAGTAATTAAAACGCATCTCTTCAAAGTTATAGGTCAACAGATCCTCTCTTACGAAGAGCCTTTAACTGACCTTGCACAAGTCGAGGCACTGATCAACTCGCGTCCGCTTCCAACTCAGTGAGATCTAGCCTGAAGTTGGACCTACCTCTTAGTTTAAGTATTTAGTTAGTAGTTTTCGCTATTATTGCGTTTGTAGTTTTCGCTAAAGTTAATTTAGATTAATTTTATTGTCATATCGCTGTCTGAGCCTATGGATGGGTTATGCGGTAGTACACCCAACATAGCTAAGTTCAATTCTATTTTTTTTAAAGGCAACCCTTTAGGGCCGGGGGGATATGGTAGCGCCATCTACCTTCCTATCTATAACGAATCGCATCAAGATCAATCGTTCCACGTCTAGTGCGAGCGATACCATATTTCCATCCCGCTCTATCCCACTCCCTGGAAGAGGCACTGCCTTCGCCTGATTCGTCGACGCGATCGTGGACGCGAGTGACAGTCGAAAACATTCCGCTCGCTAAGAACGCCGTCTCGATACCGCTCCGCGCCGCACCGCTGTATGTAATTTACCGCTTCCACCAAGGAAAACCCGCTCGTGAGTGAAGTGAAAACAAGCAGCTGCATCACGAAAACACCAGGAGGAAAAGAAACGAAGAAGGTTGTATAAGGTAAGTGCCTTCCATCCTTGAAATATCCTATACCCACTCAATCACCTCCTCCCGTATCCATCTCCTCTTCCCTTATTCCTTTCTAGGCGACCCAGAACTCGCCCTAATACAGTCCATTCCATTAATCCTTCCCAAGTCGCCTAGAACCCTACGGTTTCGGTGTAAAGCCGAGCCATTTGGTTGACCTGTGGTTGACGCCGTGCCGTGTGGTTGACGGCATAGAATACAAGTGTCACCACCCCCTATCTTCCCGTGGGTGTCGTAAGAGGCGACTAATGGATAACACGATGCAAATACCATCTTTGCGTAGAGACGGAAAACTCGACATCAAACCCTATACGACTGCCTCGTTGGTCTCGCGGCATAAATGTGCGCGTGGGATCGGGAGGTCCCGGGTTCGATTCCTGGGTCGGGCAGTGTTATTGGGTTTTTCTGTCACGAAATTCTCAGTAGCAGCACGGAGTCTGGAAATGTGCCCGGTACGGCAATAGGCTCGCCCCTTATTACGTGGGACTAAAGTATATCTGGCGAAAAGTGGGTGTAGAAATACACCTCTGCCTACCCCTTCGGGGATAAAAGGCGTGATGATATGTATGTATGTATGTATGTATGTATGTAAATTTTTCCCATTCGCCATCTTTGATTTCCCATCCACCATCTTGAATCACGAAACAGATGTTGTATTTGGATTCCCCATCCCTTTTAACATCGCAGACGATACCAATATTGATTTTTTAAATATTCCCATCCGCCATCTTTGATTTCCCATCCGCCATCTTTGATCACTAAATAGATGTTGTATTTCGATTCCCCACCCCTTAAAATATCGAAGGCGATACAGATATTGATTTTTAAAATTTTCTCATCCGCCATCTTTGATTTCCCGTCCGCCATCTTGGATCACTATTGTATTTGATTGTATATTGTATATATAGATTGTAGGATTGTATCCTATTTGTTTAGCCTTTTTTTGCCTTTGACCCAACCCTTCCCCTTCCCGTTTGACCATTTTATTATTTTTGTCTGACCCCTAAAAGTTGTGGCGTAATTTTATATAGCCTATAGCCTTTCGGAATAATTGGGCTATCATAGGCAATAACAATTTTTAAAATCCGACTGCTTGTTCCTGAGATTAGCCGACATTAGCTTTTAGCCTTTTTAGCCTTTTGCCCGGCCCCAAAGGGTCGAAGCGTTATGTTATATAGCCTATAGCCTTCCGGAATAACTGGGCTATCGTATACAAAAATATTTTTTCAGATCCGACCGGTAGTTCCTGATATTAGCGCGTTCAAACAAACAAACAAACTCTTCCGCTTTATTATATTAGTATAGATGATAAATGCAAGAGTATGTGTTTTGCTTCTTGACCCTTCTTTCATGTCGCAACGCTTGGTATGATTTTTATATATGGAGATATTTAGGAGGCTATTTTTGAGTACAATAGGCGACTCCCACGCGGGTGGAACCGGGGAAAAAAAATTCTAGTTACGTCATCTAGATCTATCTAGATACAAAATAGTTATTCGTCGTGTCCATCTCACAAAAATTGTCCAGGTGGGAATTGAATTCATGATCTCCGGCATTTCAGTCAACGTTATTAACTACTTTCTTGCTACTGGCACAGCAGAGTAAACATCACAAGTTAGTATACCACGTGTGCACTGAACTTACGATACACTACCACCGTCAAAGGCATTGGTAGCAACTTCAGCTTAGATTAACAACTATTACTAAACCTGCATGTAAATAAAGAATAAAAAATATTTCGAAATCGCAAATCCGTTGGACATCTTCTGACATAAATATGAAGATTAAGATGATAAAATAGATTAGTTTATAAAACCAGAGCTTGTTACCCACTTTTTTCAAGTTTGCAGACTTCTGACACCTGGGACATAATTCATCAGATGCGAACGCGAACCTAATTAAAATTTTTAATAGATATCTTGCACGAGATCTCTCACTTTTTCTTTAAAACGTATGATTCAGACGATCTTACTTAAAGAAGTTGGTCTGATTCATGAAAGGCAAGTAACTTTGATGAGATACTGAGAAATATACAGAGTAAAGTAGAAAGACGGGTTTTATTTAACGTACTGTACTTGTTATTAAGTGAGATGTTATGTTCAGTTCATAATTAAAAGCAAATAGAACTATTGAGAACCAAATTGTACTAAAATTAGTAAGAAAGGTAATTTTGAGCCAAATTATGCTGTCAATTAATATAAGTTGCAAAGCGCAGGAAGCTTTTCTTAGAAGACGCACTCTTGCTAGTGGTACGTATGGCGTATACAGATTGCTTAGGGTGCTTCTACACGGTGCATGTAGCTGGAGCAAGTAAAGGTGCGGGTTACACGCGTGGGTAATATGCGCAAGCTACTTGATCAAGTTACTCGCTTGTACTTGTACATGGTGCAAATAAGGGTGCTTCTACACGGTGCATGTAGCTTGAGCATGTTGAGGCACTTGCGCGGGTTATACGCACGGTAAACATATCGTTTAAACAAATAAGCGGGTCCAGCGACTCGAGCATGTACCAAAGCGGGCCACCCGCGCAACTAACTCGCGTGCTCTGCGGCGCGCGCAGGTCACTCGCGCATGTTACTTGTTAAAATTACATTTTAACATATGATTTTAAAAGATTTTTCGTTCGTTGAGACATTTTGACGCGATTCAAGTCGTAAAGCTACCGCGCGAATAGCATGCACATGTAGCTCTTGACCACGAACAAATAACATGTACATACAGTTTGCGCAAGTAGCCCGCGTCTTTACTTGCTCCAGTTATTTGCACCATGTACAAGGACAAGTGGGTAACTTGAACAAGTAGCTTGCGCATATTACTCACGCATGTAACCCGCACCTTTACTTGCTCCAGCTACGGGCTACTTGCGCAAGCTGTACCTATGTACAAGTTATTTTATCGTGGTCAAGAGCTACATGTGCATGCTATTCGCGCGGTAGCTTTATGACTTGAATCGCGTCAAATGTCTCGACAAACGAAAATTATTTTAAAATCATATGTTAAAAATGTAATTTTAACAGATAACATGCGCGAGTGACCCGCGCGCGTCGCAGAGCACGCGAATTACTAGCGCGGGTGGCTCGCTTTGGTACATGCTCGAGTTGCTGGACCCGCACATTGTTTTAAACGATATGTTTACGGTGCATGTAACCCGCGCAAGTGCCTCAACATGCTCAAGCTACATGCGCCGTGTACAAGCACCCTTAAATCACTACGACGTGGTTTAAACGAACGCTTTCGCGTGCGTTCACACTGCGCCGGACCGGCTAATAAGCCGGAAGCCGGCGCCCGGAGCGAGTGTTCACACTACGCCGCGACCGGCTAATTAGCCGGAGGACGGCCGGCTCCCTAGATTAAATTTACTTTATAGATGGAAGTATTGCATCACAAGATCATCACTAAAATAATCTGACATTGGTGACCATGGGTGGCCACGGTCACCAATGTCAGATTCTTTTAGTAAAAATTAAATAGAACTTCATGTGAAACTTAGAAACTTCATTCATAGACATTTTGACTTATGCGTATTAAGATTGTACTGATATTTGTAGGGACGTTGAAATTTTATCGATACTTTTATTTAAAATGTTTTTGTATGAAAGAGAAACAAATACATCCTCTGAAACTATCGCGTTCATAATAACAGTTTATATATAAAACCATTTTTGGCAAACAACTACTAAGCTATGCATGTTTAGTCGCGATTTTTTCCTAGATCATAGCAAGCGATACTTAACTAATAAATGCACATAACTTCCAAAACTCAGAGACATGGGTTTGAATTTGAATTTTATTGCCATTTAAATTAAGTACACGGTGCCTGGTGGCAACCAAACATTGACGTTACTGAACTTCAATGTCCGTTTGACAATGAAATCAGCTAAAAACACGATTTTTTTATTTGTTCCTGACATGGTTACATATAATAATAATATGCAGGTTTTAATTTGAACAGGTTTTGTAAATGAAATCACAAGTGTCTGTTCCTACGTTAAAATTTATTGATTTATATTTATGTTTCATCGATATTTACTTTATACCTACTAGGAGAGCTGGCATCAATTTTGGGTAGGCATTTGAGGCATGATTGCAGACCTGGCTGGCGAGCAGCGAAGCTATAGAAAATTATGAAAAAACGAACAAAAATGTATTTAAAGCAACATGCAATTTTTAAATATAATAGTTTAATGTATAATAAAATAATATAGAATACAAACAAACATAAGTCAGATGATTTAGTCGGGGCTTTATTACAATTGCCAGGCGTTTTTATATTGGTTTGAAAATTATTTTTGCATGCGCCGGGCTATGTTAAAGCCACGACTAAATCAAATAATATAATCATTAATAGACATTTATCTTACTCTACGCTAGAAAAATCATAAGTCAAAATGAAGTAACTATGTATATTGGACAAGACTGCTATTGTAATGCGGTCTCTATAGTATTTTCCTTATTCTAAGGCCAGCTCCGATCAGTGTTACCAACTTAGTAGAATTAGCACTAAAACTGGGGGTTTCAACATTTGCCTAAAATTGAATACAACGTTCGTTTTAAAATAATTTGTACATTGTTCAATCTATTATTATTATATTACTTGATGTGTTGATTTAACATTTAATTTGCATTTTTCTTTACATATTACCTAATAGAACGAATTATTATTTTGGTATACCAATTGTTTTCCGAAGTGAAATAAGTATTATAATGATAATTTAAGTGGGTGTCATGTGTCTAGAGAAATTTTATTTGTGGTTTCTGGTGGAGAGCTTAGTTCAACTGTTGGTAACACTATGTCACCGGCACTAGGCATGGGTCTGTGCACGTTGTCATAACTATCTATATTTCATAACTATCTATATCGTTCGATCACCTAATTTGAAGAAGTATTTACTCGTAGATATGTCTAATGCATAACTAGAATGATAACAGCAAGTGGTTTGGTAAGGCTCGTTTTAAAAAACCATTAAGAATGCTAAGATTGTTATCGAGACCTATAATGACGTATGATGTATTGAGATGGCAAAAACTACGGCAAAAATAGCAAAAAGTTAATCAACAAAAAATATTGTGAAAAAGAAAAATCTAAACAAATAACAAATGTGGCAAGATTAAAGAAATTTAAATATAATGCAAATTTAAAATAAAATTAAACCATGTGAAGAATACGCCAAAAAAAACAAAAAGAAAAAAATCTAATAGTATCACAAAAAGATGTTTTTTTTAAAGTCCACAAACATTACAAAACGTTAAAATTGAACAAATAAACCGTAACAAGACAACAAAAATACGCCAAAATGAGAGAAATTAAAAAAATACATGTACAAAAAGTATACAAAGATATCAAAATGAAATTAAAATATAAAGTTAAATTAAACAAAAAAGGTGCTAATAATAACAAAAAGCTATATGTAATAAAATTGAGCACAAAAGTGAAAAAAGAATAGAAAAAGTAATACCGTTACGTACAGATAAAATAATTATATTTTTATCTGTACTATGTAACATAAAAATTTTAAAAATTACATAAATCCAAAACGTGTATAAAAATGGTAAAAATATATCAAATCGTAAAATTATTTATCAAAGAGTAAAGGAAACTCAACAATTAATATATCAAAAAAAGAATACAATAAGAAGAAATAAATAAGCCTTGGAATGTTACAAAATGTCTATCTAAATGGTCACCGGCAAACCATTCTGCTGTCAAAAAACACTACATAGGTAAAGTCTGACCGCGCGCGGCATTTCATGGTAGTTATACTCGTTATGAAATTTAGATAGTCAAACAATAATTGACGTATAACTATCTATACCTAATATAGCATATGATCGTTGCCATAACGATCGGTACATTCTAAGGCATACTCTTAGCTCAGCTCTACGAGTCCGTCTTAATGCCCGGATCCGGTCTATTGACCGGATCCAGCTTAGTGTGAATAGCTTCATACAAATTGTTCTGCCACTGGCTCGTTATTCGCCGGTCCGGGCATTAAGCCGGACCGGCTAATAAGCCGGTCCGGCGTAGTGTGAACGCTCGCTTCCCGTTTGGTATGTTGTCCATTGACTGAATATATTTTGTAAAGTTCTCCGCAGCATTGGATTTATTCCCAGTCCGGGAGTTACTTTTAATCATCACCAACATTGATTTTTTAATTATTCTTCTACCCTACTACTGATCAGCAGCCTCTTCTGAAGAAGGGTACGGCTGTAGTGAGAGAACATAATGGAGAACTCCCAAACACGCACTTTCCTCACAGTATTTTCCTTTACCCATAAGCAATCTTTCAATAGATGAAAGAAAAAAGATTTCTATATATAAATTGCTCTGTATCGTATACCATTATGTTAAACTTTATTCCACGGTTGTATCTCAGCGCACAATACCTTGAGCCTCTACAATACGGCCTCTTGGCACTAATACACAAAAATTCTGCCAAGACGTGCATACGAACTTAGAACATATGACACGTGATATAAAACAAGTTAGGCCAAGTTCCGAACAAATTTATTGAGTGTAACTACCTTTACGGTGAAGTGACGTCATGCATGATTTCGTAGTGGGTTCGGTTTTCGGTTGAGGAAAATCCATATCGATACTTCCATAACAAGATTATGAGTGCGAAAGTGTGTTTGTTTGTGTTTTTTCCAAGTGCCAAGTGACATTAAGGTCCAGTTTTACCAGGTGGTAAAACATCAAATTTATCTGCAAAATAAGGCCTATCCAGAGGTCTGGATGGGCCTTATTTTGAAGATAATTTTAAAATTGGAACGAAAGTATGAGTTATCTGATAAATTAATTTAACAGGAAGTTAGCGGACAGCGGTGATATTATCCATTATTCTCAATCTGTCTTCATCACACAAATCAAACAGCATCTTAGGGAAGACATAGCAAACCCTGTATCAACCCATACGGCCGGCGTTTTATATATACATACATAGTGTCACGCCTATATCCCCAAAGAGGTAGGCAGAGGTATATTGCTACACCCACTTTTCGCTAGATTTATTTTAGTCCCACGTAATAGGGGGCGAGCCTATTGCCGGACCGGGCACATTACCAGACGCCGAGCTGCTACTGAGAATTTCCTAACGGAAAAACCCAATAACACTTTGCCCGACCCGGGGATCGAACCCGAGACCTCCCAATCCCACGCGCACATATATGCCGCGAGACCAACGAGGCGTTTTATAGAAAGCAAAAACCTCCTATTTACTCATAATGCTATTGTGAAGCAAATTAGGCGAGGCCCATGTCCAGCAGTGGACAGCGAAGGACTGTATAAAGCTCTTAGTAACCAACAACAGATCATACCATATTTCACCAACCAATTTTATTCTCGTTTCTCATCTTTAAAAGAAACATATTTTTAAATTTGGCCTACGTGTTAATCTTCTGTGAAATAAAACGATAACGCGCGGCACACAACACGTTGCCAAACCGCCAAGAAAGAGACATGGCTGTTTGAAAATGTGCGCCTTTATGTGATAAATTCTTACAACAAAATGGTAAGAAAGCCAGGAATTTGAAATACTTTTAAATATAGTTTTGATTACGTGTAATAGTTTAGCTGAGTTTTGAGGCAGGGATACCCTAGTTTAGATACTTATTGCTATGCAGAAGGTATTAGTCACAAACCCACGATATCCTTCGAAGATATTTGCATATTTAGATGCCGGTGCCTCAGAGAGCACATTAGCCGTCAGTCAAGGCAAGTACAAAGAATACAGTCCCGAAACAATAAAAGTGGACCATGCAAACTATATCGCCGTGTGAGGATCAAACCTCCCGGCGCTAAAACAACTACGCAGGTTGTGCAGGCTAAATACATGCAGTATAGACCAAGACTTTTTATTTATTTATAAAAATAAATATAGACCAAGACACTTCCTTCGCATACCTTCAATAATATTAAAAGAACGCATTCATGCCTACGGCCACAGTTATCACTTATCATCAACTGGCGTTATCAGTTTTTAAGCTGCATACTATGAAATATAACCTTTCAAAAACTACTTAACCAAAATAACATAATCCCGAAATAATATACTCAAAAGGAAACCTAACCGTAATAAATAACCGTAGAAAAAAATATTAAAAACCGCAAATAACCGGTGACAAAAAAGGAAAGTTTGGAACACTTTTATACGGTTTTGCGGTGTACATTGGGCTAATACGTCGAGGTTGTCTCAGTTGCCAGCAAGTTTCGTTATAAATCACTGCAAGGAGTGCGGGAAGAGATAGCAGGCGTTTTGGCAGCTTCCCTAGCCAGCCACCAATAAGGGACCACGTTTAGACAAAGTCTGACTTGGCTAGCAAGCGTGCAACTGTTACAGGCATGTTGTGGCGAATTGAACATTTGCTTTTATTGTAATACGCCTCCTTTGTTTTGTGTCACGGACGCTTGAGGGTTAAATGTGTTACTGTGTTGCGGCGAGTTATGATATGCGGGCTGTTGCGTCTATATATTCGGAGGTAACATTGCTTCGCAGGTTATCTTAGATAGAGCTGTGTTTTTGTCAGTGGCAACAGACATGATTGTTGCTTCAGGTTTATTTCATATACATTAAACCTTTCGTAGTCGTTATCATTAGTTTTAGATTATCAATCGGGATACATACTACGTAGTTACGTAGAAAGAGAAAATAGTTGGTTTGTACCTCTATTTCTGCTTTTATTCGCAAAGACATTACTTTTGAAGCACTATAGTTCACTAGACAGACGTTAGAAACCTTCCTCTTAGATAACAAATTTTAGGTAGAACTACACACTTTAAAAATGTACTTGGCCAACGGCGGTAGGATTATTATTTATTACTACTAAAAGACTCTAGACGAAAGGTTAGAGCAAAAAATATGTTTCTTCTGCAAAATATCGTCGATCTCGTAATCACTAAATATGACTACTAGTATTGTATCATAATAGCTATCTCTGAAATTGCTAAAAGGAACAAATCATCATCAGCCCTTTATACTATCCCACTGTTGGGCACGGGCCTCTTCTCACTATGAGAAGGGTAAGGCCATAATTCACCACGTTGGCCAAGTGCGGGTTGGCAGACTTCACATGTCTTTCGAGAACATTAGGGTGAACTCTCAGACATGCAGGTTGCCTCACGATGTTTTCTTTCACCGTTTAGCAAGCGATAATACACAAAAATTATTTATTGCGTTATTTATGACTTATTATAACTGTCCCACTGCTGGGCAAGGGCCTCTTCTCACTATGAGAATTTTATGTCCTTACTTCATCACGCTGGCCAAGTGTAGTTTGGTAGACATCACACATTTTCAAGAACAATACTAAAGGCGGACATAATTTCCGTTGACGTAAAACAAACCACGTTTAATGATAATAAAATCATAATTATCGCTATTAATTATTAGTAAAATACATAATTAATTAGCGACCATTCGACAGGTCAATATGATAAGTATTGGTCATCATTCAATATGCAACGCAAATATTTCTGCAAAACATTCATATTATTCTATGTAATAAATAATTTTATTTAGTACCTTGAAGTAAATATTTTATCGTTTAAATTGTTAATTACACTCTGACCGCTGATATCAAACATTGAATTGAATTATAATCAATCAGTATTTAAATAAAATTGCGTTATAAACTGACTGACAGACAATGC
Organism: Euclidia mi; assembly: GCA_944739405.2. Lineage (NCBI taxonomy): Eukaryota > Metazoa > Arthropoda > Insecta > Lepidoptera > Erebidae > Euclidia > Euclidia mi. The sequence goes on along the minus strand of OX123183.2, from coordinate 2,888,705 downwards.
ACAGCCGAAACAACGGGGCTCGAAAACCTGAAATTTGGCATTTACGTACTCTGAGTAGTGTATGGGAATACTTAGATACAATTATTTGAAACTCCCATTCCAAGAGGTAATACGTGTGCGCTCTATGCCGCCACTTTCTTTAAAACCTAATGCACCGACTATGAGTACAGTTGGAAAATAGGTTTTCAAGAAAGTTTTAAATTTTCTAGTAATAGCCATATAAATAATGCACTTTTAAAGACACCATTACGCCATTAAAAACATCAAAAGTTTAAATTACCTTTTAAAACAATAATATTGCGATGTCATCGTAGCATCTGCTACGAGCTCTACGCAAGCTACGGGCGCTACGCAATATGTGCTACATCATTCACGCTCCGCCGTGTCACAATCAGATGTCAATTTAAAAATGGAATGTCATATTTTTTAATAATGTTATATGCATTGCACAGGTTTCAAGTTTGCTTTAATACATTCGGTTTATTTACTGTACTGTATTCGTATTTAGCTAAAAATGTTGATTTTTATTTCAGAGTATCATTTAGTGATTAAAAAGAACAACAGAGTATTTTTACCTGTTCTTGATCACGGTTCCACGTCCTCACAATATAAACGTAGCTCTGAATGTAAATGCAGAATAATTGAATAATTAATCTGTTTGGCGACCATACGCGTCTTATTACAAGGTTAGGTTTACAACATAAGGTTTGATTTTTCGGTAACTTATTTCTTTTTCCGGAAAATATTTCAGGTAACCAAAACTCGTAAGTTTCATAAATAAACTTTGATTTTTTCTTTACTATTTAAATAAAACAATCAACAATTGTTAACGAAAAGAAATAAAAGTTTAGACAAAAACCCGTATAAAATACACCCCTTAAACAAAACTACATAAAACTCAAAAAAGCACAGCAGAATCAAACCAAAACGCGCAATCCCTTTATGACTGCGATGCCCCCCATTACCGAAGGATAAAGGTATGAAGCAAGAGTCAAGATGTGCTCATGAATAATTCCGAAGCTTTACGACGACCGAGTGCCAACCATTCATTTGTGATGAGACGCTTATTGATGATTGGTATGATTTCTAAGGCGTTTAGGAAACAGCTAGAAGTGTTCTAGAATCTAGGTTTTGGAAGTGTGTGCATTGCACATTGGTGTGTATATAGCGTTGCTAACTCAAAACCTTAGTACATCATCATCATCATATCAGCCAAACGACGTCCACTGCTGGACATAGGCCTCCCCCAAGGTTCTCCACACAGACCGGTCTTGAGCCGCCCGCATCCAACCTCCTCCCGCGATCTTGACAAGATCGTCGGTCCACCTTGCGGGGGGCCTACCTCTGCTGCGTCGTCCGGAACGTGGCCGCCACTCCAGAACCTTTCTGCCCCAACGGCCATCGGTTCTTCGAGCTATGTGCCCTGCCCACTGCCACTTCAGCTTGGCTATCCGGAGAGCTATGTCGGCGACTTTGGTTCTACTGCGGATCTCCTCATTTCTGATTCGATCTCGCAGGGAAACTCCAAGCATAGCTCTCTCCATCGCCCTCTGAGTGACCTTGAGCCTTCTGATAAGGCCCATAGTGAGCGACCACCTTAGTACGAATTGGTTCAAATCGACGACTGGTTAGCGCAGTGGGAGTGTAAGCGACTGCTACGCTGAAGGTTGCGGGTTCGATTCCCGCTCAAGTCAAACATTTGTGTGCATGAACATGAATGTTTGTCTTGGTCTGGGTGTTTCTATGTATAATATGTATGTATTTACAAAAAGAAGTATATATGTATGTTTATCCATTATCTAGTACCCATAGTACAAGCTTCTGCTTAGTTTGGGACTAGGTGGTGTTGTGTGAATGTGGTAGAATATTATTATATTATTATTATTAATTAAAAATAAATATATCTGTATCAAATTCGATGATAATTTTTTGTTCTTCACCTCAATGAAAAAAAAAAGCCTTTCTTTCATAATTCATTCTTGCAGTTACGAAAAAGAGGATTTGAAAAAGCTAAAGACGTGAAATGAAAAAAACTGAATATTCAAAAAGCCAAAGGGTCGGTTTAAAATCGATATCAGTAATTTTGCGACCGTAACCAGCTAGGCTAACACCAAAACATTAAGATGTCACAAACAACGGTATAGAATTATACACTATTCAGTTGTGTTTAACGGTTCATATTTTTATAGAATTCTAATACAACTGAATAAAAAATTTACATTCCTATAGCCACAAGTTTTACTTACATTACTTATGAACAGAACTGGCAAACATTTCCTACAAATAGATAGTTTCATCATTTTAAAAATCCTCATCTAAAACCCAACCATTTAACGAATACATCAATACCATTACATTTGTAGTAATAAAATTTTCACACACAATTCGGTAATGTAATCCTGTCTGAATTATTCCTCAGGCTAGGTGATACGGAGTGGCAGTCGGAGATAGCGTTTAGGCCGATTCTTGGCAACGCGCCTTCTATAACTGGTGCTTGGCCGAACCCGACGTATTCTGAGAGTCAAGCGCTTGATAACTTTGAGTGATTGGTTTTAGAAATATTTGGCTTTTTCGGTTTGTAACTTGGAAGTTTGAGGAATTCGATTTCAAATATTTATGACAAACTAGAGGACGCCAGCAGCTACGCCTGCATTTTTTTTAAATTCACCCGTTTTGGCCGATCCCGTGGGAATTTCGGGAAATCCCTTCTTAGTGCACCCCTACGGTCCCCAAGGAACATACATGCCAAATTTCAGCTTCCTGCGCCCAATACTTTCGGCTGTAGCATGTCTGTCAGTCAGTCAGTAACGCAAGGATTTTATATATTAAGATAACTGACTGTATTCTATATTATTTTGTAGTTTGATTTCTATCTTTGGCTAGAGGCTAATAATTCCCTTTAGTTTAGGTTGAGATACTGTTTTTGTTTATTGTGTTTCCTTATTGCACATTCAATTTTGTAAAATTTACAAAATTTTAATGTGCAATAAGGAAACAATTAATGTTTCTTATTTTATTATTTTTCTCTGCGAAAGAAAATATGTCATTTTCGTAAAAAAAGTTATCTCTTAAATGTGACAGAATTTGTAAGTGAAACCTTAAGTGCTCCAAGTATATAATGGGCCCATTTTTGTTATCAATATGACGCAACAACTGATAAAAGTTAAAAAAAACAGCCAAGTGCGTGTCGGGCCACGCGCAATGAAGGGTTCCGTAGTTGCCCATAATGACTTGCTGCAAAGGGTATTAATGTACAACAAATCTGACTCTATATTTTGCTGAAAAAATAATTTTAATAACACTATTATAAGAACCTAAGTTTTGTTTAGAAAAATACTAGTATGTATATCCAGTTATGTATTGTAAACATAAAATGTAAGCCGTGTGGTTGACGGCATAGAATACAAGTGTCACCACCCCCTATCTTCCCGTGGGTGCCGTAAGAGGCGACTAAGGGATAACACGATGCAAATACCATCTTTGCGTAGAGACGGAAAACTCGACATTAAACCCTATACGACTGCCTCGTTGCTCTCGCGGCATAAATGTGCGCGTGGGATCGGGAGGTCCCGGGTTCGATTCCAGGGTCGGGCAGTGTTATTGGGTTTTTCTGTCACGAAATTCTCAGTAGCAGCACGGAGTCTGGAAATGTGCCCGGTACGGCAATAGGCTCGCCCCTTATTACGTGGGACTAAAGTATATCTGGCGAAAAGTGGGTGTAGAAATACACCTCTGCCTACCTCTTCGGGGTTATAGGCGTGACGCGCCTATGTATGTATGTACATAAAATGTGGTTTCCAAGATATATTACTACTATACATACGAAGTACCGTAGTACATTACATACCAAAGTACGTATATCTTTAAGATTAAGCCAGCGCGCCCAATGTAAACTCACAGAAATAGGTATTTATAAGTTAACCGACGATTACTCGTAAACTAGTGATATCTACTTAGCCGTGATAGTTTTCCTCTTAAATTCGTTATATGTACTACATTTGTGATTTTTTTCACCTCTTCCAAATTAATAGTTTAGCCGGCAGAGGGGGGGGGACACTTGAGTCTAACAATTTTTTTCACTTCAAAGCTGGATATTTGACAAACCAATCACTTGATCGAAAAATGATTTGAGCAAACTAATAATATTTTTTTAAAACCTATCTAATGATACCCCACATGATGGGGTACTCAACCAAAAAAAAATTCAACCCCACTATATATGTAGGGGAGATACCCTTAAAAAAATTATTTTCCTAAATTTTATTCTACAGTTTTATTGCAATGTCTTATGTCTATATTCATGTCAAATATCAGCTTTCCTTTTTTTCTTTGTCCTTGAGCTAGGCTGCGGACGGACAGACGGACGGACATGACGAAACTGTAAGGGTTCCTTGTGGACTACGGAACCCTAAAAAGGAAAAGTTTTCAGGCTCTGAATGACTTGTTATTAATAATTTACAGTATCTTAGGCGACGTTTTATTTTTCTAATGAAGTCTAGCTAACTTTTGAGATAGCTCGCAAAAATATAAAAGAACTACTGAAAGACCTTGTTCACATGGTCTGTCATGCCTAAAATATTAACGACCAATAATGACTGCGTCACCATTCTGCACCTAAGAGGAGCATATGACATTTGGAGCGATTTCTTTTATTAGGTGGATGCGACATTCGAGAGGTGTATAAAATAATGGTTATCATTAAAACTTGTCACTTAATACTACAAGTTAAGCCACAAACTGAAACGAAAAGAAGACTTCAACGAAACAAAATAACATATCACTTAAGAATAAAGATAAAGCAATTCTGTTGAAGCTCTCCAACTGTAAAATGTTATGTAACGAGAGAAAATTAAAAATACAGTAGGTTTAATTTTGAGGCGATGAGATACCCCAATCAGGTCGGCTCCGGTATAATTTTTGGCACCAAGCCGAAGTACGCCTATTCGTACTTTCAAGACAACTGAAATTATACTTGTAGGCAATTTTATTCAATGTCTTGTTTTAAAGCCTATTATTTTTTGTATGAAGCGTATTTGAAAAAAAAACATTATTTAAATGAGAATGATGATTCTTTTGAGAGGTTTTCAAAATGTGACTAATATCTATTTGACTTTGATTTTAAACACATAATTCGCCAGCTGCATTTAAAATCGTATGTAGTATTTTGTGGAATGCCCGACTGAAGCAGTCAGCTATAATAAAAAATGGATTTTATGTTATTACTGGCTGTCCCGGCGATCTCCGTCTCGCTTTTTTAAAGTATTTTTCTTTTTCATTTTCTTACTTAACTCTTCTCCAAAGAATTCAGAACAAAGTTACCAAGAAGATCAGTGTTTAATCTATATTAATCGCCAGGCAAAGTTGTTTTGCCGTATAAATTATTTCTAGGGTAGAAAAACTAACTGAAGATGCGGACGTGGTATATGAGTGGTAGGGGCAGATAACTGATCTAGTGATATGATAAAATTACTCACTGGACTATTAAATAATTAAATAAATTGCAAGTCTGGCTCGCCCATGAAGGATCTGCATCGAACATCAAATACCTAATAATAATAATTTCAATAAAATAATATATTGATTTTCCATCTGCCATATTTGATCAAGAAACAGATGTTATATACGAATGCCACATGCGTTATTACGGCGGAGCCGATACGCATATTGATTTAATAGAATTTGCCCATTCGGCACCTTTGATTTTCCATCCGCCATCTTCGATTTCTCATTTGCCATCTTTGATTACGAAGTAGATGTTGTATTTGCATTCCTCATAGCTTAAAACATCGGAGAGGATACCCATATTGACTTAAAATTTTTTTTCATCCGCCATCTTTGATTTCCAATCCGACATATTTGATCACGAAATAGATGATGGATTTGGATTCCCCATCCCTTTAAATATTGGAGACGATACCCATATTGATTTTTAAAATTTTCTCATCCGCCATCTTTGACTTTCCGACCGCCATCTTTGATCACGAAATAGATGGTGTTTTTGAATTCCCCATTCCTTAAAATATCGGAGACGATCCCCATATCGACTTCAAAAAAAAAACCCGTCCGCCATCTTTGATCACGAAATTGATGTTTTAATTGGAGTCGCCATCCCTTAAAACATCGGAGACGATTACCATATTGATTTTTAAAATTTTCTCATCCGCCATCTTTGACTTCCCGACCGCCATCTTTGATCACGAAATAGATGGTGTTTTTGAATTCCCCATTCCTTAAAATTTAGGAGACGATACCCATATTGATTTTTTTTTAATTTCCCATCCGCCATCTTTGATCACGAAATAGATGGTGTTTTTGAATTCCCCATTCCTTAAAATATCGGAGACGATAGCCATATCGACTTTAAAAAAATCCCCTCCGCCATCTTTGATTTCCTATCCGCCATCTTTGATCACGAAATAGATGTTGTATTTAGATTCTCCATCCCTTAAATCATCAGAGACGATACCCATTTTGAATTTTAAAATTTTTCCTATCCGCCATCTTTGATTTCCCATCCACCATCTTGAATCACGAAACAGATGTTGTATTTGGATTCCCCATCCCTTTTAACATCGCAGACGATACCAATACTGATTTTGTTAAATTTTCCCATCCGCCATCTTTGATTTCCATTCCGCCATCTTTGATCACGATGGAGTAATTCGTTTCCCCACCCCATAAAATATCGAAGGCGATACCCATATTGATTTTTAAAATTTTCTCATCCGCCATCTTTGATTTCCCGTCCGCCATCTCGGATCACAAAATAAATTTCATATTATTAATCAGCGTCCCGGAAATCTCGAAAACGATACCCATATAGGTAGGTTGTATCCTATTTGTTTAGCCTTATTTGCCTTTGACCCAACCCTCCCCCTTTTCGTTTGACCATTTTATTATTTTTGTCTGGCTCCTAAAAGTTGCGGCGTAATTTATTATAGCCTATAGCCTTTCGGAATAATTGGGCTATCATAGGCAATAACAATTTTCAAAATCCGACTGCTAGTTCCTGAGATTAGCCTACATTATCTTTTAGCCTTTTGCCCGTCCCCAAAGGGTCGAAGCGTTATGTTATATAGCCTATAGCCTTCCGGAATAACTAAGCTATCGTATACAAAAAGATTTTTTCAGATCCGACCAGTAGTTCCTGAGATTAGCGCGTTCAAACAAACAAACAAATAAACAAACAAACAAACAAACTCTTCCGCTTTATTATATTAGTATAGATAAATCAGAACAAATTGAATTTAAAATGTCAAAATCGTTATAGTCGATAAACGTTGTAGAAATCATGATATGTTTGTACTTTTGCATATTAATCCAATGTATAAACCGAATCGAAAAACTCATAGGTATCAATGTTTATAGCCAGTCTATAAACGATCAAATCAAACCGCTCACAGAATAGGTACACGCCGCGGTTAAAATTGCGTTTGAGCGAAGCAAAAAAATGTATATTATGAAATTTTGCCGCCGGCCACTGATATAAAGTTGGAAGTTTTGTACACAACAATAACGCTACAAAAAGAGGTCGAATTAGAGTGGTTTATGAGTTCCAATAGTGACGGGATCTGGTCAGTGTATGCAGGGTTTTATTTTTCAACTCATTGAATCTTTATTGAAAAGTATTTTTGCAATTCTAATAAGGGTTCCTGAGTGTAAATCTATAGAATAGTTAAATGGTTGTTGTAAGTATCTACACCTAGTCAGGTTAGGATATTTCACATGCTTTTTGGCAAGTGTCGTTCAATTCATATTAGTATAATATACATACAATCATATAAGTTATAATAAAAAATTGCTAGCAATGATGACACAGCTAAAGACTGAAATGCACAGGATCTCAGTTTCGAAACTTCCAATATAAGGTTTCGAAACTCTAAAGTTATCGAAAATGGATATTTTTTGTCAACCCATTCGTAATATATTTTTTAACATGCAAAATTTGATATAAATTACTTTTCATCCAATTATCATATCGTTGAAAGTCGCTCTTCTACGCATCTCTTAATATATGGATTATTGACAACCGTTACGAGGTACAGAATGTGGCTATGCTTATGTTTATGACAAACAAGCGGTAGTTACGGCAAAAGAAAGCCAATATTCTGGTATATCTGGGAACTCCAGCAATAGATCGTTCGTAATCTGGATAACGCTAAGATGATGATTACCGTATAGCAAACTCCTCGGCAGGAAGTTCATTTTTCATTCTAAAAGTCGCTGAAAATCTACCGTGCTTGGAGACAATGTATAAAGGTAAATTTTTTACACACTTGCTTTTTAACACAAGCATGCCATATTTTGATAACTAAAAGGGTCCCATATCTCTTTCTATGACACCAAATTATTTATTTCCTTTTCAGAAACCTTGTAGGTATTTGAAGTCAGTTTTATAATTTAAATTTATTATATATTGACGTTTACTAATAAATTGAAAGTGATACAAAAATAAAAGGATGAGCGAACAAGAGTGATACAAATGGCAGATAAAGAGTGAAAATGACTGCTTAAGAGACTATAAGGAAAATTACCCACAATAGTAGGTTCATAATTTCATCATGTTCATTGTTTAGTCTAGTCGTTTGTTATGTTTATTTTCCTCATCGGACATAATAAACTGTCCTTGTGTTTTTTATATTATTATCATCAGCCCTGTATATATACCTATACAGTCCCATTGCTGGGCACGTACCTCTTCTCTCTGTGGGAAGGGTAAGGGCATAGTCCGCCATGCTGGCCGATTTAGCAGACTTCACTTGTCTTTCGAGAACATTATGGAGAACTCTCAGACATAGAGGTTTCCTCACGATTTTTTCCTTCGCTGTTTAGCAAGCGATAATTAACAATGTAATACGCACTTAACTTCGAAAAGTCATTGGTGCGTGCCGTGAATTCAAACCCAAGACCCTCTGCGTAGTAGTCTGTCGGTCTCTTCACTAGGCTATCGCTGGCTCTTATAGTCGTTGTCATACTCTTATAGCTCTTATACTCACTAATAATATTCATATCTCACTACAAGCAAAACTGCAAACTTAATCTAGTTTTAGATCGTTTTATTGACCATTGAACTTTGTATTCAGAGCGTATCTCACATTCCCATAACCAGCAGATTACCATACAACCATTAGACGCTTAAACAATTAAGAGGCGGTACATGACAATGACGTCATTGTGACGTCACTCAGGCGCCGCACGCACCGTCTCAGCCATAAAGAACCATGGCGCCTCTATACCAATACTATTAACGGTAACCATTTTACATCGACCTCTACATTTACCTTCATTCGACCCTTAGACGTCTGGACTTCTTCGACTAAGGGAGGTGAGGTAGCTCAGCTAAGGTTGGTTGTGTAAAAATGTTTACGCCTGCCTGACAGTATTCCCTCACTACTTCAATACAATGATGCTTCAGTTAAGAGTGTCTCGTGTAGTACGGCGATTTTAAATGTGTAATGAATTGTCTGTCTGTTCTGAGATTAGGTTCTTTAACCCTTGGCAAGTATCTGTTGATGGAGCTTCTGTATTATTATTCCACCTTATACACAAAACACCATCTATTCCCAAACTATGCACAACTTGTAAAATGGGTACTAGGCAATGGATAAACATGCATAATATACTTGTTTTTTGTAAATACATACATATAAAAGACCAAGACAAACTTCTATGTTTATGTACACAAATATGAAAAAAAAATGAAAAAAAAAATTGACAAATGTTTGACTTGAGCGGGAATCGAACCCGCGACCTCCAGCGTGGCAGTCGCTTACTCTCACGCTACACCACCGGGTCGCCTGTAACTTGTTAAGTTTGAGTTTCTAAGAAAATGTACAGTAGTACAAGTATAGTTTACCAATTGATGTACCTACTTGTAGCAGCATAGAAAGTCGACAATATTGAATTCTACGAAATGTTACAGTTCGTTCTGTAAAGCCAATTCCCGTGATAACTAAGTAATATGTCATGAACTACTTAATAGGTATCGGTGTATTCATGTTCGTTATTGCTATTAACCATCAATGATGTATTATAATATAGACGCGCCATACTCCCACAAAGTGGCTCTGAAAAACGGCTACAAATACCAAATAATATCTTGTATGAATAAAGAAAGAGAAAGTAAATAAATACTAGTATAGCGGACACCTGTTGTTAGAGCGAGATAATTTTATTTGTTTTTTTAATTCTTACACACACACTTGTCCGTGTGGTGACGGATTAAGAATACGGATTGTCACCACCCCATATCATCCCATGGGTGTCGTAAGAGCCGATAAAGGGAGCATATTATGCAGAGAACAGTACTGTAAGAGAAGGAAAACAAGGATGGATAAAATTAGAAATGAGTATATTAGGGGAAGTTTGAAAGTTAAATCGGTGCAAGAAATGCTGAAAGGAAATCATCTATCGTGGTATGGGCAAGAGGAAGACCAAAGAAAAGATGAATGGATTGTGTGAAGGACGAAGTGAATGAAAAGGGAATGAATAATCAGATGACGGCTGATAGTAGAGAATGAAAGAGAAATATATTCTGCGCCGACCCCAAGTAATATGGGAACAGGGCAGGCAAAAGAAGAAGAGAACGATCCTAATGATGGCATACCATCCATTATGCATATGCATGCCTATTTCGATCCTCGATTCCTCAAATTGCCTGTATACAATACCTACATGTTGAATACCTACCCTTTTGAAATGATGAATATCATGTTCATTTAGTAACCGTTATGTTTATGACTATCAAGATATTTTAGAATAATACTTCTGTTGTGGGTAATTATTTAAAAACAATGTTACACATTCTGGTTGTCCAAAATAATAAATAACATAGGATAACGATAAAGGCGTGATCTTTATCGTCGAATGGATAGGCTGTGGTGTATTATACACATACACTTCGCCAGTTATGTTTCGAGCCTATTGCCATCTTCCGGGCACATTATTAAGCGAGTGATAATTAAAATTTTAATGCAACTTTGAAGAGTCAGTGTTGTGTGCCCGGTATACCTGGGGATTGAATCCGAGACCATCATCTCGACAGTCCGTTACGTATACCACTGGACTAAAGCCTAATAAAAATTCTTCAAATCAGATCTCAGTACTTTGATAATCGCATATCACCTACTGTAAATACTCTAGTTATTTAAATCACCTGCTAAAAATACTCAATGTACTGCAACATAAAGCCTGATAGCAAAACCGCAGTTCCAACAAAAAATTAACGAACAATACACGAATTCATCGATTCAAAAGCATTCCATCACAGGCCATCGTTTGACAAAGGTCATTAAACTTTCATCCGCCAACCGCAAAGAGTACAAAAAGCGTCAAATTTCCATTTTAATTTGAAAACGATATTGTTACAACTATTTCAATATTATTCCCGGCGCGGTTCGTTTGTAAAATGCAAACACGTTTTAGCTGTTAGAAATACATATTATCGGACCGATCCGTGCCTCACTATTACAGTTTACATTCACTGATTTGGTGCAAGTCATGCGCTTATTTTATTCAAGTAGAAGGATGGTCTGTGTGGTGACGGATTAAGAATACGGATTGTCACCACCCCATATCATCCCATGGGTGTCGTAAGAGCCGACAGAGGGAGCATAGGTATTATGCAGAGAACAGCACTGTAAGAGAAGGAAAACTTGATACAACCCTATACCAACCCGTTTGGCCAACGTTGAATAGTAGGCCAATTCCTCCTTTCAAAGGAGAGGCCTAGTCTAGCAGTGGACTGTGAAAGGCTGATGATGATGATGAAGTGATTGCAATGAGGATTATTGCTTTAAGGTGTTCTTCATGTTGGTAACCTTGCTTTCTTAGGTTGAACCTGTATGGAAGAGGCGTTGCTGTTCTACGCCACTGGTGTTTTCTAATGTACGACTTAATTTCCTTTCCTATTCTCAATCAAATGTAATTGCTTAAATATCGTATATTTCTACATAGGAGAAACTTCCATTGCATATTATTCCATACTTTTTAGATAGATGGGTGTTTAATATACCTCTGCCTACCTCTTCGGGGATAAAAGGCAGGAAGTTATGTTATGTTATGTTTTTAGATAGATTTTTCTATTCTATTCTACCACATACACACATCACCATCTAGTCCCAAGCTAAGCAGAGCTTGTGTTATGGGTACTAGATAATGGATAAACATTTGTAAATACATACATATTATACATAGAAACACCCAGACCAAGACAAACATCCATGTTCATGCACACAAATGTTTGACTTGAGCGGGAATCGAACCCGCGACCTTTGGCGTAGCAGTCGCTTACACTCCCGCTGCGCCAACCGGTCGTCATTATGGAACACACATGTGATTAATATAAAAAATGTCAATGCAGTCCATCGTAACATGACCTTTTATACACCCCTGATGAACAGTGTTATAAAAGCCACTATGTCATAAATGCATAGACTTTTTATCACATTCGTCATCATCATCATCATCAGCCTGTAACAATCCACTGCTGGACTAGGCCTCTCCTTTGAAAGGAGGAATTGGCCTACTATACCACGCTGGCCAAACGGGTTGGTATAGGGTTTGTATCAAGTTTTCCTTCTCTTACAGTGCTGTTCTCTGCATAATATGCTCTCTCTGTCGGCTCTTACGACACCCTTGGGATGATATGGGGTGGTGACATTCCGTATCCTAAATCCGTCACCACACGGACAATTTATCACATTGCAACGTGGTTATCAAATACATTTTTTGAGACTGTCTTGAAGCCTTTCACTAGTAACCACGTTTACAAGAACCTGCATAACATGATCTTTACTACCCTTCTTGCCTATAAGAATAATATGTGTCTGTACCTATTTTGAATCAAAAATAGTTTATTCATTATTTATTTATAATTATTTTTATTGCCAAATAAAACAAAAATCGCTGTATTTTGTAACATGGATCACTTGGCGCATCTATCGCGGAGATTGTCCGGGGACATATTCAATTTTGCAGCGTGCCTATCTGCCGGCTCTATTAGCTAACTTTGATGCTGCAGATTGCATGCTGGCTTATTTGTTCCAATAGTACGGAAATTGCTGTAATTAACGTTGGATGACGGGCTTGGTGACGGTTTTGGTGAATGGTAAAGTGGGTGTGATCGATGGCCTGTAATGAAACGTTTGTGGGTAATGAGGTGTGTTGTTGATATAATTAGTCAAAGACGAAGTCAAAATCTTTTATTCATCACATCACTATGTGACGCGAATGAACGTCAAATGTTTAAAGAGAATTACTTAATGAATCTACATTTACATTAAGTGCCTCATTCCCAAGTAAGGGCGTAGAACCACGAGAAAGAACGGGCAATAAAATTAACAGAATCCTATCCTACTAATATTATAAATGTGAAAGTTTGTGAAGATGGATGGATGGATGGATGGATGGATGGATGTTTGTTACTCTTTCACGCAAAAACTGCTGAACGGATTTGGATGAAACTTTACAGTAATATAGTTTATACATCAGAATAATACATAGGCTACAATTTATAAAGATTTTGTATAATGTTGCCATAATATAAAGAAAAGTATCAACTAAGTCGGCAAAAATCCTGAGCTCTACATAAAAATACCTCAATATGGGTATTGAATGAAAGGGCTTGATTGGTAGAATAGAGCTCACTATGAAAGATCCAAGATGGCCGCCGCCAAAAAATGGCGGATTACTTATTTTCCACAAATACCTCAATATGGATATTGAATGATAAAGCTTGATTGGTAGAAAAGGGCTCACTATGAAAAAAGAATGACAAGTATCAACTAACAACAAAACTAAAAACTTGAAAATAAAATTAACTGAAAAATTATAATTTTCGGCGTAGCATACCTATCCAGAGTTAACATTATGATAGAAATTTCACTTGCCCAAAGATTTTATATTTGTCAGATGAATACCCCAGACTGATGAGAAGATTGGTGCGATCTGGTAGCTAGAACTTACCGAATTACTTTTTAGCTTTTAGTACCTAGCCTAACCACATCATTTTTATATTGTAATAAAACAGTATAACACCAAAAAAAATTATTTGTTTAAAATAACTATAAATTAATTTTACAATGCTCATTCTAGAGTAGTTATCAAATTGATTTCAAAATTGATAGATTTATTGCCTTTAGTATTTAATGTAGATTAAATTTGCCTTTTACAGTAAGTAGTTTGGACGAATAGTTAAAAGTTATCACGATATATTTGACCTAAGCGCAGCGTCATTAAAAGTGCTTTCTATGGTCTGATTGTCTGATATGTTCTTTGTGGTACCTACCTAATGCTTTTAGATTTTATTTTCTGCTGTTATATTCAGTAGGTATATAAGCTCTTCATAACTCTCTAACTAATCTTTACCTGAATTTCGACGATTATGATAACAAAAGTAATTTTTCTGTATCATCTGTTTATATGTATGCTACACGGCTAATCTGCAGAGCCGTTTGTGATGAAATTTGACATGGATAGTCTGAAACCCGGGGAAGTACATAGGCTACTCTTTATTAAAATATCATGCTGGCGAAGCCGCGGGCGATAGCTAGTAATGTATGTATAGTAAGAGCTAGGCTGAGAGAGGAGACATGGTGGTTAAAGTATTCATAAAGCGAGCTTGCGTATTTTTTTAAAGACTCACGCATAATCACTTGTAATATTACACCCACATTTCGCCATGAATTTTTAGGTCGCACGTAATAGGGGGCGAGCCTATTGCCGTTACCGGGCACATCACCAGACTCCATGCTGCTACTGAGAATTGGAACAAACCCAGTAACACATTTGCCCGACCCGGGAATCGAACTCGGGACCTCCGATCAGCAGTCGCATACGCTATCCACTGGACAGTCAATCTATATATATATAAAAGTGAAAAGTCAGGCAACAGCTAGTATGTTCTATACACATCTTTCTAATCTTCACCTTGTTAAATATAATGCTTTCATATGCGGTTCTTTGAGTGCTTACCGTTGTCAATAACTGATTGAAAACCCATTGATAGTGAATCAGACGTAGGATACATTTGCATTGAAATCGTTGATTGAAAAGTTGATGATTCCTACCCGTGATTGAGGTCTGTTTTGATAAACCTTTAGTATATCCATACATATTATTAGGTATAATTAAATAAGTAATAATATAGAACCATATTATCGCATTAAGGTGACTTGTAACGATAGTGTTGTGTATGTATGTATAAATAAATATTATAGGCTCTTTATACAAATCTCCCCCCTCTTCCCCTCCGGGAAACAGGCGTGAGTCTATGTTATACAAATCTATACCATGTACAATTAATTATATTATCTTTTTTTTCTTTTTAAAAAGACAACTCCCGCACTAGGAATAATTTCTGTGTCGCGGGGACTTTACAAACATACAACCAACGGACACAATCAACACCTAGACTCGAAACAACAATTTTATGTTTTACACAAAGTGTTGTCTCGTGTGGGAATCGAACCCACAACACTCGGCGCAGTGTCAAGCGGTGAGGCGGCCGCTTAAACCACTACGCCAACCGTGCAGTCATATATCTGGCTGTTTGTATAAAATTCTTACGTTATTGACTGACTGACAGACAAGCCACAGTCAATACTATTAGGCACAAGAGGCTGTAATTTGGCATATATGTTTCCTGGGGACTGTATTTTTTTTATAGACTCACGCCTGTATCCCCGAAGGGGTAGGCAGAGGTGATAATCCCTTCAGGGATACAAAAATGCGTGAGCCTATAAATAGTTATTTGTGCAACAAGAGAGCAAAGTCGTTTTTTGTTTCGAGTACTGATTTTGAGTCCCGAGCAAGCGAAGGATTCTATGATTGATTCACGAGCGTAGCGAGTGAATCAAAGTTAGAATCCTGAGCGTCGTGAGGGACTCAACAGCACGAGATACAAAAACCTTTGCTCCCGTGTAGCACACATAACTTTTCTCCTCAGCAGTGAGAACACATAATTATTACTTAGGAGACATATAAATGAACAGGAATAGATTGAAAACTTAATTCTGCATTAATCACTTATTGTTTTAACTCTTCTGGTGTTAAAGTACAGTACATCATCGCTAGTTTCGCTCATATTTTTAGTTTATTTTATATATTAATATACGTAATTTAACATGTTACGCTATCAGCATCAGCGACATTTTAATTCGGAATTCCCGCTATTTTTTTAAATCGCGTTTTGAAACCGCGTCCCTGATGTTTACTTTTCAAATGTAGGTATCGTTGTTGAAATTCCAAATAAATGTATTGGTTAAATACCAACGTTATACTATTAATTATACTTATTTTTATTAAAATATAATAATAAATTAAACATATAAACAATAACATTAAAAAAACGTAATTTCTTTATTACAAAATATCTTTAAATTTTAGGGTATTACGCGTTTCCGAACGTGTTTTCTTTGAGGTCGAATTCCAAAATCGAACTGCGAAGGTATTTGTTTTTTCTCTCGCTTTTTTATATGCATGTGAAAGAGACAGAGCACAGTCAAATTCGAATGGTTCAAATTTATGGCTGAACAATGTCAAATCGTGGCATTGAAGTTTGAAAAATTAAAAAGCTACTTTGACTCACGCTCGAATCTAAATCGCTTTTTGTTCACTGTTGTCTCGCAGCAAAAGCGACATGTTTGAGCTGCTGTGGTGAAAAATATATATATATGGATTGTATACCTCTTTGTTATCACATTCATTCATGCACAGGATCACAGTTGACTATCTTGGACGGCACATAATTATATAGGGTTTCATTGTATAACCCATAAACTGACATAATATTTTGATTACTTGTTGGTCTTGTGAATAGTGACTCTAACTGCTACGCCAAAGGTTGCAGGTTCGATACCCACTCAATATAGACATACATACATACATATACTTAAGCCTTTTTCCCGTCGGGGTAGGCAGAGACAACGGAACGCCACTTGCTTCTATCCTTACAAACCTTACGCGCTTCCTCTACATTCAAAACTCTTTTCATACA
The DNA here is from genome assembly GCA_944739405.2 of Euclidia mi. NCBI lineage: Eukaryota > Metazoa > Arthropoda > Insecta > Lepidoptera > Erebidae > Euclidia > Euclidia mi. Next base: position 2,871,709 of record OX123183.2, on the reverse strand, counting down.
TGCTCGCCGGTTCCGGGTACTTTGGACCTTTCCTTTTGTCAGAACGTCACCAATTAGATCGACGAATAGAAAATATAGATTGTTCACACAATTCAAAAGAAGGGGTAGTGAATGCCTTTAAAACAATCAAAAGTAACTAATTAATTTGGATTACTAAGAAGTTCAAAATAACACAACCATTTTCCCATAGCCTACTTTGTAACAATAGACCGCTACTAAACATCAGGAGAACATTATTCCCAGAATCCTTTTCACAATGAAAATAATACGGTAGTACAGATTCACCTATCTCTCACATTTTCATTTGAATAAATAACCTCGGCGGATTCCGTGAGAGCCTGAGTTTTGGCAAAGTATTTAATTATAAGTAGAGAAGCATTGTTTTCATTGTTTGTTATCAAAGAGTAAGATCATAGAAGTGATTTGAAATTAAATGATGATGGTTTGCTATTAGTGTGTTTAATAGTTAGTTATAACTTTAACTGTTTTGTGATATAAGTTAAATATACATTATATACTTTTAAGAGCCGACAGAGGGAGCATATTATGCAAAGAACAGCACTGAAAGAGAAGGAAAACTTGATACAAACCCTATACCAACCCGCTTGGCCAGCGTATAGTAGGCCAATTCCTCCTTCCAAAGGAGAGGCCTAGTCCAGCAGTGGACTATTAAAGGCTGATGACAAATAAAATGTATAAGGAAGTTTTTTATTGCATAGGAAGACAAACGAGCAAGCGGTGACCTGCTTGCTGTTGGTAAGTGATCACTGCCACCCCTAGACACCTGCAATGCCCGAAGGACCACAATTGCGTTGCCGCAAATAACTCTGTTTACCCTGTAAAGATTTAGTTTACACCGTAGCCGGATGTAAATGCGGATGAGAGATTGTTTCTCTGCTTTTTTAATAATAATATTCTACCACATTCACACAACACCATCTATTTCCAAACTAAGCAGAAGTTTTTACTATGGGTACTAGATAATGGATAAACATACATATATATAAAAAAAAATTTTTTGTAAATACATACATATTATACATAGAAACACCCAGACCAAGACAAACATCCATGCACACAAATGTTAGACTTGAGCCGGAATCGAACCCGCGACCTTCGGCGTAGCAGTCGCTTACACTCTCGCGAGGCCAACCGGTCGTCAAAAGTAAGTTCCAAGTACTCTATCGATAATCATATCATTGTTAAGCGTTGCGAGAGATATAGAAACGAGACGAAACGCGGTCGGAATAAAATTCGTAAAATACAAAAATAAGTGAGTTATTGTAGTAGGATTTTGACTATAGCGGAAATATCTTTCTCACAAGAAAACACAGTTGAACAACCGTGTGTTCCCTTGTAAAGAAGTGCACTGTTGCAGCCAAATCAATCTTCTATCTCTCTCGGCTTAATCACTAAGAGCAAGCCGATTCTCTAGGTATGGCCAATATTCAGAGGTATTTATTATTAGAAAAGGTATTAACTGGCGAAATAACAATAAACAAGTGCTCTTGTTCGAAAAAATCGACATCGTATAAAGAATTGACGATTTATTTACAATTTTTTTTACCTTTATCCCTGAAGGGATAGGTAGAGGCGTAATATTACACCCACATTCCGCTATGAATTTTTAGGTCCCACCTAATAGGGGGCGAGCCTATTGCCGCTACCGGGCACATCACCAGACTCCGTGCTGCTACTGAGAATTTGGAAAAACCCAGAAACACTTTTGCCCGATCCGGGAATCGAGCCTGGGATCAGCAGACGCATACGTTGTCCACTGGACCACGAAGGCAGTCATTATTTACAATTATTGTATATTCTAACCACAAATACCTCCCATCCCATACGTCAACACATTCTCAAAACTCAATATTTCACAGGTGTAAACAGAGCAATCTACATCCACTTAACAGCGTTCTATTAAAAGGATTGATTTTTCGGCTCACCTGCCCCTTAATAGTTGCAATTTGCCTAAGAGCATTCCATGGCGTTTTTATGAGATCGGTACCTATCGAAACGACCCGGCCACATCTGAACATGGAAAGTGTCGTATAATTTACGACATCACCAATATATGGGCCGTATATCTTGATATTGGTAGAGCCTTAAGAAATGAGGTGTTAAAATTGGGGTGTATTTCAACATATGGCGTGTCTTGTCGGTTATGGATTATTTATGGCGCTTATCTTTGATGGTTAATGGGGATGGAGTAACGGTGAATAAGATACTTTGAATAAGACGTGATTTGGTTTAAATAAATTATTGTAGGTAACTTGGATATGGTGTAAAGGAAACATGTCTGGACTTCAAAAGAATATAAACGAAGAGATGAAATATAATGAAATGACAAAAAAAAAAGCAATGACTCTGAGCTTGTTTCGGCCTTTCTTCTCAAGAAGTCATTTAGCTAGGAAAAGTCGGCATCATCTAGAATAGGGTTTTGAATTGTATAAGTGTTGTAAACAACCAAAATGCAGAAATAAATATGTCTTTATGTCTTTATAACATAACATAACTTCACGCCTTTTGTCCCCGAAGGGGTAGGCAGAGGTGTATTACACGCCCACTTTTCGCCAGTTATGTAAATGAAAATATAAATAAATTATTGAAATCTCTAATCTTGTGAATGGACTTTCAGACTGCGAGGCAGAGGGTCTCCCACTATTGACTTTTCAATGTTAAGTGCATATAGAATTGTTAATTATCGTTTGGTAAACGGTAAAGAAAACATCGGGTGGAAAACTGTATGTCTGGGAATTCTCCATCATGTTCTTGAAATATATGTGAAGTCTGTCGACACGCAGTTAGCCAGCGTAGTGGACTATGGCCAAAAGCTTCTGTAATGAGAAGATGTATGTGACCTTTGCAGTGGGACAGATTATAAACAAGTGTAGAATGAGAATGAGGTTTGAACGTACTTTCTACAATCTCCGTTATGTACATAACATATAATTTCTTGTATAGTTGTACCTGCATATAATTTCGTGTAAAAATTCAAAGCTTAGACGCAACTAAGTCCGGCACACACAGTTCCTCCATAGACCGTCAGGTCCCAAATATCGTGAATATTGAGTACGACGTTCAAAAGTAATACTTCCCACTGAATAATTCAGTCTAAATGACTCGCTCTGATTTGCAAGCGAAAGGAGAATACTTATATATTATAATACTGCACTTTGTTTGTACCCACAATGCGGGCTTATTAACATTTCTGAGGTTCGTTAAAGAGTAATGAACGAGACAGATGTATAAGCGTTGTATAGCGTTATCACTGTCGCTCAGTCAGAATTATGATGGTAAAGATGTTTTTAGAAGCTGGTTTTATTAAGTGCTGTATGGTTTGTTTGTTTTTAGAAGAAATGTGAAGATTAAAATTTCATGTTGCATTACATTTATTGATATTAACATAGAAATACATTCGAACCGTCTTCAAAATATATAGCAGACTGCAGACCGTATATATTACACTGCCTGCGGTCTGATGACTTAAGAGCTCAATTGAAAGTGATAGTAAGTAAATAATTTATTGACACACCAAATACAACGCACAATTCAATAAATACAACACAAACAGCTAGGTATACAATTCACAATACAACTAATACACATTATCCTACAAGCACAGCTATTACATATAATACATAAACATAGTTTCTTGATCGTATTTTTGTGGGCCTAGCCATCACCCTAACTGAAAAATTTCTACTGCTGGACAAAGAACAAGACAATGCTCTATAATTATTATCCTATAGAATATAGATCAATCTTGATCCGCCCGCATCTACCCGCTTCCCGCAATTCCAACAAGATAGTTGTTACCTTGCAAGAGTCCTCCCGTACAAATAAGAAAATTAGAAATACTCAGATGTGTAACATTTCAATGTATAAAATTCGTGTAAATCCAGGAAAACACTCTGATGGTCTCGAACCCGGAACCTCACGATCCAACACATTAATACTAACAAACACCATAACCTAACGAGGCAAGATAAATTAGTTCACGTAACAAATTTAAATTACTTCCAAAGGCCGCCAATTTAATTTGAAATTGTAATAAAGTGTCTACGTGATCAAGCAGAGAAACTTCGACTTAAGATGGTTTCAATGGAAGGTAAGTGGAATATCATTTCTGTAAAGTATGCCATGGAATCGTACAATTTAATTTGTAAAGACAGTTCGAGCAACGATACTCGAGTACAGATACTAAAAGACTGCGACGCAGAGGGTCTCGGGTTCAAATCTACGTGCCACGGAGCGTTTCGGAGCGACTTTCTTGATTGTCGCTTGTAAAAACCGTAAATCTGAAAATCCAGCATGTGAAGTCTGCCATTGTATTATTGCAGCATTTCTAGAAATATAACTAAATTTGAAAATCAAGAGTAAAGGAAAACACAGTTATATTTTGAACTGAACACAATAGTGTGAAGTCTACCAAGCACATAATACTATACGCTCAGCGCTTATTTTGGAAGGGTGTAGAGTATCGTTCAAACTGAAATCAACTGAAAGTCCTGAAACCAAGCAAATACTGTTGCTCTCAAAAGTTATCTTTTTCTCATTTTTGTGTAATGTTGTTAAGCGTATAACTTACAAATAAACATACATTTTAATTTCTAAGAACACAACTTCGGGTAAATCAACGATCATTATTAATATGTCTCTATGAAGATCCAAACTACCCGTCTAACGAACAATCAAATCAAAATCAGTATCTCAGCGATACTAAATCTCCAATTAACGTGGTAGATACCTGTAAAAATATAATAAAGCCCGCTTACACAGCCACCCTGTGCCTTTAAATCGAAAACCAATTACGGAAAAAGTGTACATAAATACGTGGTAGCATTGTCCGGGCGCGCGCGGATACACGTGTACGCATATATATGTACACACGGTAAATGCAATCACCACGATTGTATGAGCTACTGGACGGGACAACAATTCAGACCACGAACTTTATTTTTACTTTTTGGCGAAATTTTGGCATTCTGGCGACGTAGCAAAAGGGAGGTGCTTGCAAGGTATACTGAAAACCTTATGAAAATCGGTAAGCAGTCGCAAAGTTGCCTTTGTTGGAATCGAACCCACACCCTTTGCGTAGTAGTCAGGGTAGTTAACCGGCCCCTTGCTCTAGTAGTAGGTAACAAGCTGGTTGATAATATTTGTTCAAAGTCTATCAAAACAATTTGATTATAATAATAATAATAATAATATTCTACCACATTCACACAACACCATCTAGTCCCAAACTAAGCAGAAGCTTGTACTATGGGTACTAGATAATGGATAAACATACATATATACTTTTTTTTTTTTTGTAAATACATACATATTATACATAGAAACACCCAGACCAAGACAAACACCCATGTTCATGCACACAAATGTTTGACTTGAGCAGGAATCGAACCCGCGACCTTCGGCGTAGCAGTCGCTTACACTCCCGCTGCGCCAACCGGTCGTCGATTGATGAAAGACATTTTCTTATCTGACCAACTAATCTGCATCTGTATAAGCTACAATATGTCGTTATCTTAAAAACCAGCGCAACTATTTGATCGAATGCACGTTGCTTTGGCCGTCCATTGTGTTAAGAGAGCTGGTCCAAGTCCCCTAGGAGCTAACAGCGCTCGCCACGACACTACATGTTTGCTTTCTCCTTAGGGACGATTGTACCAATAAGTTTTGTTACAAATGTAATACTGTGGCGCAACTCGGGTCAAAAGTTTCCTGGCAGTTTATATCTGACCAGAGGAAGGTTCTGTGTGTATGAAGAACTATATAAGTGCGGTCATTTCTTAGGTTATTTTTGTACCATATTATAAAGAACTAAGGAACTGTGTCTTTTCTAACAGCATTAGTTTGCGTGTATGTAAGCTAGGTCAGAGAATATTGACAGTAAATATGTTTTTGAGGATCGCTCTGAGATTGTCAGGCCAGAAATGTTAGTAATACAGCCGAATGATATTTCTTTATTGTCCACACAAACCGACTGAACCCGAGTTAACAACCATTCAACATCACCTTCTTCTTCTTTTCTCAAGCGATGACTGCCGCCCTAGGCATAAATCTCTTATCGCAAGAGATAAAACAGACATTTCAAACTACGAACACAAAATACACCAAACAACAATTTGTGGTTTACACAAAATGTTCTCTCAACGTAGTGTAGGGCGTCCTGTAGCTAGGTGGGCGATGATTTTCGTATGACAGCAGGCCCTGGGGCGGTTACTGGAAGAGGAAAGCTGAAGACTGAGCTCATTGACGTGCCATCGGTGGATTTATATAGGCTGATGAATGACAATGATGATGTTCTCTCAAGTGGTGGTCGAGCTCGCAACGCTTGGCGTAGTGTTAAGCGAAGAAGCGACCCCATAAATCACGACTGCATCCATGGAATCAATCTTTTTTAAAGACTCACGTCTATATCCCCGAAGGGGTAGGCAGAGATGTAATATTACACCCACATTTCGCCCTGAATTTTTAGGTCCCACGTAATAGGGGGCGAGCCTATTGCCGTACCGGGCACATTACCAGACTCCGTGCTGCTACTGAGAATTTCCTAATGGAGAAACTCAATAACACTTTGCCCGACCCGGGAATCAAACCCGAGACCTCCCAACTCCACGGGCACATTTATGCCGCGAGACCAACGAAGCAGTCAAATTCATATCATCCATGCAATCAAATTGTTTGTAATTATGATTTATTCTCCTCTAGATAAATATGAACGAGCTAAAACAGTGATATTTTTCGCGCCACATCCATTGAACTACATCCAGTCAGATAGAACGTTTAATTAACACGAGTGACAGGCCCATGTGAGTCGACGCACTGGCATACATTGCGAAATAACAATACGTGCTACGTACCGCGGATTATAAACGGACTTGATTTAAACACGCCACCCGTGCGCTTAATGAACGTCGTCTTGCTTTGTTTTGTCATAGGTACACGTGGTTTTGGCAAAATAATAATACGATTTTTTTGTTTCGTTTTCATATCTCTTTGCGGCTTTTCGTAGGTCAATACTGGGCTTTCGCCTCTTTCAATTTACACACAGTAGCACTGTGAGTTAATAGGAGGATATAGCAAATTATGCCAAGCTGGCCAGGTACCCTGTACCTGGCCAGCTTGGCATAATTTGCGTATATATAAATTTCGATATCGAGTTTTCCAACTCTTTGCAAAGGTACTACTTCATAATCAGCCGTTAACAGTCAAGGAGGAATTGGCCTACTATACCACGCTGGCCAAACGGGTTGGTACCTATAGGGTTTGTAACAAGTTTTCCTTCTCTTACAGTGCTGATCTCTGCATTATATGCTCCCCCTGCCGGCTCTTACGACACCCATGGGATGATATGGCGTGGTGACATTCTTTATTCTTAATCCGTCACCACACGGACTCTGTTTTTATATGAATGTGACTTATTTTGATGACGGAGTGCATAGACTTTCCAAAGACATTGATATGTGGTAAGGATTTTTGTCGACAAGTGGGTCCTATGACTTATCCAAATGGAGAGCTCTGTAAACGTCGCTTTGCATATCCATTATGGCTAGTCAAATCAAATTTCCAATAAGTGGCGACTTTTGCAATGCGTTTGAATTAGATAATAATGATTTCTCGTCAATTGAAACAGAACTTGGGATAAGTGACCTGCGTGCCATTATAAACTTCTTTGACTACTCTATTTGAGCTGATGCTATCATATCTCAACTGCCATATAAACATTTATTGCAATCTCAATGAGCTCGAAGTAATTCGTTACTAACCCCTAATAGAAATCATAACGGACGCGTGTAATATCGTCCAAAGAAGTATTTTCTCAAAATAATTTATTTGTCTGTCACATTTTACACACTAACTCTGCCACATTTTAACGAAACTTTGAATATGTTACAAAAGCACTTTGCCTCTTTAAGCATTAACATTTTCCTTGAATTGATATCACATATTTTCCAGTAAATTTAACAGTTTTTGTAATTGGAATATAGAAGTTACAACAGACACAACATTATCATTTTACAGCAGCAACATTAATTTATTACGAGACAGATTTACACAAAATAACAAGAGAAGAGAAATGTAAAAAATATAGAATAATAAAACACTGTGCCATCCATATTCACTAACAAGGCCGAATTAGCATAATTTTCTACCTACCTATATAAAGATACAAATCCATTTAGACCTGTTTTATATTCCACAAAAGTGGCCAGAAAAGGCCACAGGACTTAACGAGAGAATTAGAATTTTACATTGTAATGGTTGTACGGGAAAGGGTGAGGTAAAATATGGGGTTGAAAACTGGAGAGGTTTTTCACCTAGATGGCGTTTACTTCAGCCTTTGAACTAATTATCCGGCCCTGTGTACCTCGCAGGCGGCAATTTTACTAATTATTACATGCATTGAGAAACTGTGAAAATGAAACCGTCATTTTTGACTGTGATTTAAATGTTTTGTCGCGAGTGTGAAACGAAACAAATTGGTTTATACCCTTGTTGAGCAAGCGTAGGGTCTGCTTTGTTTCTTTGTAAACTGTTTATTTTTTAATATTACAAAGTCATAGTAGTGAGAGACCTTTTATTTCTCTAGTAAATGCACCATTCAGTCATTTTATTTATTTTTTTCATGTTTTTTTCCCGCGACGACCGGTTGGCGCAGCGGGAGTGTAAGCGACTGCCACGCTGAAGGTCGCGGGTTCGATTCCCGCTCAAGTCAAACATTTGTGTGCGTGAACATGGATGTTTGTCTTGGTCTGGGTGTTTCTATGTATAATATGTATGTATTTACAAAAAAAGTATATTATGTATGTTTATCCATTGTCTAGTACCCACAAACACAACAACAAGCTCTGCTTAGTTTGAGACTAGATGGTGTTGTGTGAATGTGGTAGAATATATTATTATTATTATATTATTATTATTTTTCACAACGCTGGGCCGTAACCTAAACCATTAATCTTGTTATTAATCGAATAGTAAGTGTAACTGGAGACTATTGTGACATGCTTATAAAAATTGAATATGACGATTTATATTAGGTCTTGTGTCGTTATAAAGAAACGTACCCGTTGTTACTATTTTAAATCTAAGTAGTGGTACTACGAAAGTCCTTCCAGAAACACTATTGTACTTCACCATCAAAATATTTATTTTGCAAACATTCAACATCCCAAAAATAAGCTTAAATTTCCATCACCGTAAAAACAACACAACACATCGATAACCAAACAAATAAATCAAGTTACACCGAGAACAATTGTAAATATTATAATTAATCTTACGTAAATCCCCGAACAAACGATTGAATACAAAATACCATACAAATATCGTTATATATGAAAAATATTAATCCAAATTAAAACACGGAATGGTAGCACATCAGCCATAACTGAGTTTACCCGTATCGATGAGTAATATACCGAGCCCGATGGATCACAGATTACTGACTATAAATTATTATGAAGCAATCAGTGTATGGCAAAAGTTTCACTGCGGTTTAGTGCGGGCGATACGATGGAGCGGTGCATTGTTGTTGTCTAAAGGAATACATACAAATACCGTAAAAATCTTACAAATATGGAATTAAAATGCTTGAAGACGGCGCTTAAAGATGGCACTCAACACTATTTTGATTTGTTGTTGACACCACTACAATCTTTATACAACTCATGATGTCAACTCCACTCTATTCATATTCGGTATATTATAATAATATTATGAAGCGAACTTCAGAGATTCAAAGTGACATAATTATACTCGAAATGATCGTTATCGTAAGCCGTGAATTGCCTTCAGGTAGAGCCCACTATTTTTTTTTATATAACACCATAATATTTCTTCTGTTTATTTTGTCTGGAAGCCTATTCACTCCCAAAGATATTATTTAAATAAAAAAATATTATCTATTTCCACTGTTAAGTATGAGTTTAGTTCACGCACATTTATGCCACGAGACCAACGAGGCAATAATACTTTAGTTAGTAATAACGATTTTGTTGGACGAATGAGCTTTGTACGAACTATTGCAGGAGTACGGTGCCAGTGAGGCAATTTTATTCACCCTTTATTATTAATTAAGCATCTACCATCGACTGCACTGACATATCGGCATACCAACCACGACACGACTCCGATTCTCTCCGTATCGTATACTCTAAACAGGCTTGCTCACCAACCGTGAGCTACCGTAGATTTATTGGTAATATAATTTTGATTGATCGCCGCGATTTCACCCACCCACTTGAGGGTTTAAAGCGACGCACTGAAGCCGTAATCAATCTTAAACGAGCGTTGTACTAATAGCTCGGTTTAGTGACATTGTACCGAAGTTTAGTACCTGCCTTCTGGGCTGGCTTGTATAGACTTGCATCAATTTAACCTGTGCACTAGAATATTACTGGCGTTTTAGGACGTTGATGAATGGGGTGTGCTGAATCTTGCTGCGAAATATGTTGTCCGTTGATAAGTGTTCTGATTCTCTGCTTACTGTGGTAAATTTTAGTGTTTGTAGTGATTACGTGAGGTTGGGATTATATCCTGTTTACATTGTTAAAATATTTTGTTGACGACAAATTTTATAAGCATTTTAGCTTAATTTTTCCGTGAAAGGCTAGAGCTTAAATTTCTTTAAATATTTTTTTTGTAATATCTCTACTGGTGTACACTGCTAGCGAATGATATGAATTTTATAATTTTGCATCATGTTAACGTACTTACCTTATTGTGAAACATTTACGAAGTTGTTCTCACACGTACGTTTTAAACCACAAGAATAAGTTTTTTTCTGTCTCATGGTGGTACTCTACATTATCCTTCGATATTGAGACTTGTTCACGCAGCAGGGGTAGGCCTCCCGCAAGCTGGACCGACGATCTGGTTAAGACCGCGGGAAGCGGTTGGATGGGGGCGGCTCAAAATCGGTCTGTGTGGAGTTCCTTGGGGGAGGCCTATGTCCAGCAGTGGACGTCGCTAGGCTTACATGATGATTGAGACTTGATAAAAGGCTGTAAGATAAGCCTACAGACTAAAACCAGCGTGGTTCTATTTTCATAATCAACGAAATCGAAATTTGGCGGGTTGTAGTAGATCCTATATATTAAAGCTATCAGACTTTCCAAATCAAATTATAATCTTTTATTTGACTTCTCCTAGCAAGCCAGACGTGAACATAGCTTCAACTCTTTCAGCATTCTAGTGGTTAGTTTGCAAGTTTTCTGTGCCTCTTTATCCCTCCATTGTCTGGTTCTCCGCTCTCTAGTAAGCAGAACAAACAGTAACGCCCCCTGGTAGAAAAACGAAATTCGTCTCATTAAGCGTAAGCTGATTCCGTTGGGACAACAGTTTGTAACAGTTTAAAATGCACAATTATTTCAACACTTTGTACTACCGTAGGTATATACTAAAACCTCAATATAATTTAGAGTACAATGAACTAAAAGCTTTTAATGTTCGTAACATTGTTTTAAATAGAAGAAGCGAATAAAAGTGCATGTCAACGATTTGATGCCACTCTTAATTGGCAAACGGCCTACCTAGTGGCATTTCATTCAGTTACTGGCACATTCGCTTTTGGTCGACTAGGCACTAGTTTTAAATAGATCTATGTAGTTCTAATAATTAAAATTGCAGATTTACTGGACAGGTTAAACGATAGTATGCAATAAATAATTAAGAAATGGTACAGTGTCAGCATGGCATATCAAGAAATAATTAGATTTTAAAGAAGAATAATAACTTAAGTGCTTGACAATAAAATTGAAAGTTTAATGACACATGAAATCATGTCCGATGCTGAGGTATGCCAAAGCATTCTGAACGAGCGTCAACTTTACTGTCAATAATTTAAAATTCTGGCTCTAGGTTTTTCATCCCATGACGTAACTTTGCGGCGTAACCTATTTTTTTACACTAGCAAGAAATCTTGTGTAGGGGGACATTATAAACATTCAATCAACGAACACCAAGTTGTGGATCACACAAAGTGTTGTCTCGTATGGGGATCGAAAACACGGCCTCCACTTGACGTAACTGCCGTTTAAATTACTACGCCATACCTGCAGTCATTTCTCAAGCCTATGTCGTTTCAGATGACTACTTACCTCTGCTTATTACTCGCACTATATTACATCTGAAACGGCAGGGTAAGTGCTTAGATACTCAATCATATCCATCTTGGTAGCCCAGTAAGCGGACCTCGGGCTCCAAGGTTTGAAGGTCTTAGATCGCGACCGGGACAGCACCAGGATGATGATGATGATTGTGATTTATCTTGGTATTCCATCGCATTTCATGCATGAACCCTGGTGAAAAAGGACCTATCTACGTTTCTCTTAGAAACAAAACTATATTTTGTACCTACTTCAATTAAGAGCTACACATACGCAAGCACATACACCTACATACTTACACATACTCACCTACATACTCATCGCCCGTCGACCCGTCGGCAAGTTGCGAGCTGACTAAGCGTTCACACAACTTGCATTTTCAGACGTAATTAAAATATCCCCGCGCCGAAATTCTATTACGTAATTGAAACTGCATTTAGCTGCAATCATTGTACTTTACTGTTGAGTACGAGAGATGAGGAAAATAATTTATATGACGAGTAGCGTCCGTGCTTAGTAACTTTATTGTTTTCAAGTACAAATAGAATCTCTTTGTAACTGGTTGGCGGCGAATCGGTAGTAGAGCCTTGCTGATTTCAGCATGAATGGGCCGGCTCGACCGGGGAAGTACTACCCTCTCACAGAAAATCGGCGTAAAGTAACAGTAGCTATATTGTTGCGTTTCGTTCGGTGAGTGAGAGTGCCGCAGGCCCCATCCCCTATTCCTTCTCAGTCATCCCACTCCTCCTCCAATCCCTTTTCCTAACCCAAAGGGCAGCAACGCACTTATGACTCCTCTGGTGTTGCTTGTGTTCATGGGCGACGGTAATTGCTTACCATCAGGTGATCCGTGTGCTCGCTTGTCGCTCATGAAATTAAAAAAAAAGAACTTATTATTGAAAAGTACTAATTGAATGGTTTATTTCAGTTATTTTCATAGCTTAATGTCGTATGGGATTCTTCTCTGGAGGAGTGCTGCAGACCTAAATACAATATTCGTTCTACAGAAAAGAGCTGTAAGGGGAATTTATAACCTCGGTCCAAGAGTTACTCTAAGAGAAAAATTCAAAGAAATAAACATTCTAACTGTTGTATCACAATATATTTAATAAAAATCTGTTATATGTACATAAAAATATTGACAAATTTGGTAAAAAATGTGATATACATTCTGTAAATACGAGACACAAGAATAATCTGGTAGTTCATAGCACTCGTCTCCACAAAATAAGTAGCTGTTTTATGGGGCAATGTATACGCTTTTATAACAAGCTCCCTTATAATTTAAGAAACTTATCTATAAATAAGTTCAAAATAATTGTTAAAGCGAAATTATGTTCAAAAGCATACTATAAAATATCTGAATATAAAGACGACCAAAAAGCTTGGGATTGAGCTGTTCTAATTCGGCACACAAAAATAATTGTATAAAATGCTTTTTTTAATGACGTTTCGTAAGTACTTGCAAAGTTTATACGAAATAAAGAAGTATTTCATTTCATTTCATTTCACTAAGCTGAATTTTACAGACGAGTGTTGTATAGTAATTTAGCAACCGGAGCAATAAATAGCCTAGTATGATCACCATCAGACTTCTATGCACAGTATTGCAGAGGTCTGACGTTCAATTCCACGGCACATAGGTACCTCTTACCTTAGATCTAGTTAATGAGTGTTGGTTTGCAGTGGCAGAAAACATGATCGGGTTATTTCACTTGTATGCGTTAAGAGCTTTCAAATACATATTTAAAATCATTGTTATTAGTGTAACCAAGTGTTAGAGACGCAATTCTGTTAGGTATAATCAGGTTAAAAAAGACGAAATGTAATGAGAGGTTTCCGTTTTTTAAGGCTTAAAAAATTATTAAGCTTCTCAGTTTTGTGCGGAGATGCGCGGATAGTAGGTACTTGGCTTTAAACACCTGCTATTACTGCATGTCCTATGTGCAGTTGTTTGCTACCTACCTTAACTGTATATATTTATAAACGTATATGACTAAAAACACTAGTGCGTTCAAGAATCTTAATATATAAAATCCTTGCGTTACTGACTGACTGACAGACACGCTACAGTCGAAACTATTGGGCGCAGAAAGCTGAAATTTGGCATGCATGTTCCTTGGGGACCGTAGGGATGCACTAAGAAGGGATTTCCCGAAATTCCCACAGGATCCGCCAAAACGGGCAAATTTAAAAAAAATGCAGGCGTAGCTGCTGGCGTCCTCTAGTCTAAGTATAAACCGTCAAGTTGACATTTAGCAAGTAATTTTTCACTTCATTTAGTTTTATTAATAACTCTTTAATTTGCATATCACGGCACATTATACATTGTCGTAGGTCAAGGAAAATACAGCGAAGTTTACACGTAAATGGGCTGATTTTACGAAAGAGGTTGGTTTATAAGTGTGGATATTATACAGACTTTTCACTACTGGGCATTAGAACCCTAGGAGAATGTAACCTACTATACACCTGCAGCTTTTTAGTTATTTTATTGCACGAGAGAAATTGGCACTCTGCTCATTGCACTCCTATGGACAAAAAACTTCATTGTCTCGTTATAATTTTTAGATGTCAGGCCAAAGCACACAACATATCATAATTGGTAAACTATAGATTAATAACTTAACACACTACATAATTCAGAAAATCCTTCAAAAGCAGTTCATAGGGCAAGGATTTTTATGGGTACAATTTTAACGAGCATCGTCAAATGGCATCCTTAACTTTAAAGAATCTTACTGCGTCAGTTAAATTCTTTTTCGACAGTCTCTACACACTACACTTCTGCTTACTCTAAATAATAATACGAACGTGAAGTCATTATAAACGATTCATTGAGCAAACAGCGAGGCTAAACGAAAGTTTGAACAAAAGAAAAGTTGGATCGATTCAGAAACAAGAGCTTCCTAAACCAATTATATATGAGGGCTGTTAACAAACTTATTTTATTACTTCTTAAGTAAAGCGCTTAGGAGCTGAATTGTAAAACGCTTTGTATCGTTTACGAGTACAAGAAAATAATTGAAATGGTTATAGAATAGTAACATAGGCATCACGTAGCAGGGTTTAACTCACGTATGGTATTTTACTACTATTATGAATGTGAAAGTGTGCGGGGATGGATAGATGTATCAATTTGTTACGCTCTCACGCAGACAACTGATTTTCATGGAAATTTGTAGTAATATACCAGGAATAGTCCTGGGTTAGCTTTTGTCCCGATAATTGACCTCAACGCGGCGTTGAGAGAAGCTAGTGTGCCAATTTGTATTTTTTTTTAACAGACACCCTCCCGCCTTCGTCTTGCCGTGGGGTTGACGGCATAGAATACAAGTGTCACCACCCCCTATCTTCCTGTGGGTGTCGTGAGAGGCGACTAAGGGATAACACGATGCAAATACCATCTTTGCGTAGAGACGGAAAACTCGACATCAAACCCTATACGACTGCCTCGTTGGTCTCGCGGCATAAATGTGCGCGTGGAATCGGGAGGTCCCGGGTTCGATTCCTGGGTCGTGCAGTGTTATTGGGTTTTTCTGTCACGAAATTCTCAGTAGCAGCACGGAGTCTGGAAATGTGCCCGGTACGGCAATAGGCTCGCCCCTTATTACGTGGGACTAAAGTACATCTGGCGAAAAGTGGGTGTAGAAATACACCTCTGCCTACCCCTTCGGGGAAAAAGGCGTGACGTTATGTATGTGTATGTGTGTATAGCCTCCCGCCTTCATCCCCGAAGGGGTAGGCAGAGGTGTAATATTACACCCATATTTCACCATGAATTTTTAGGTCCCACGTAATAGGGGGCGAGCCACAACAGACTCCGTGCTGCTACTGAGAATTCGAAAAAACCTAGTAACGCTTTTGCCTGACTCGGGAATTGAACCCCGAACTACGATTAGCAGACACATACACTAGCCACTAGATCACGGAGGCAGTCTGTAAAGTCATATTTAAAGAAAGAGTGATTGCATTAACTTGTGCTTTGGAATAGTGTATGAATAGATAGGATGGTGTCTAAAATCCCATCATGGCTGAGCTAATGCGTAGTTTTATGCTTCTCTTAAAGAACATGGTTCTGTTAAAAACAGAATATAAATCATTTCATCTATTGTATCAGCATTATATTTCCTTAGACACACAAACTTTTCAGAGTAATTCTCGTATTCATGTTCCAGCCATTATAATAATTTCCTTTCTCATTTCTTTTTCCAATTCGCAAAGTAACAGAGGCACTACGTCTTCTTTCCATTTGCAGATTATCAAACAACGAACTTTGGTTTTATTTCAATAATTAATCATGCGACCCTCGGGGACATTCACAAAACGCCACTTCCAAACTTATTAGAGAGAATATAAAAGAGAGAATAGAAACAATGAGATCCGTCCACAACGAATGAATATATGAATAAAATCTTTGTCAATTTTTGTAATCAATCTGAAGAGACAA
Organism: Euclidia mi; assembly: GCA_944739405.2. Taxonomy (NCBI): domain Eukaryota; kingdom Metazoa; phylum Arthropoda; class Insecta; order Lepidoptera; family Erebidae; genus Euclidia; species Euclidia mi. The sequence continues at coordinate 2,855,140 of OX123183.2, read as the reverse complement.
ACCCTAACGAGCTCATTCATAACAAACTTGGGATAGAAAGCAAGCCTCAATTAAATCGCCGATTCATATTCCCCTGTGCCGATACCCAATCAAAGGCAGATGGAAATCGGAAAAAAGTCGAAAACGTTGAAGACTTTTGTAATTAGCCCACTGCGGGACAGAGAAAAAATATACCGTCTCTTTCCATCGTATGAATATGCAAGTGTTAGTCGCGACCGCCGCTGAATTATTAATGTTTACCTACCAAAAGAGTCCCGCTCCATATATAATGTGGCTAAGTGCGGATTAGGATGCCAAATTTAAGATGGCTGCCGACTTTGGTTTTATGACAATGAGAACGTCAAAGCTAAGGACTTAGCCGTTCACAATCACAATAGGTTTACGTCGGTATTAAAAGATAATTACCTCAATAGACGACTTGACTTATCATTTGAGTTGAGGGATAATTCTGAGATTTGGTATATTCGGACATTTTAAGGTTCCTTTCTTCTGGAGTTATGCTCTAAGAAACCGGTTGCATAACAGATGGCTTTTGTGATTCGTTGTAAGTCTTTAGCATCATTTGTGGTAAAAGACGACAGTTGCAACCCTAGGACTAACTCAAAGGGCTTAGTTTCACCTTCAGGAAGTAGAATTATGATGAATACCATATATTTCAAATGTACGAAACTTTATATCAAACATATAACGGTGAACATTCGCGTTAGTATGCAAATTTGCTCAGTACGATATCCACACCGCTAAACCGCTTTTGGCTGCTGGAATATACTACAAATTCATCATTTTGAGAGATATGTAGCGATATAAAGAAATTGGGGGTTTGTTTTAGGTACTATGTAGAAAAGCGTATTTTAAAAAAGCTTATGGGTTTACATTTTTTAAGCAGCATTTTTTTTACAAATCGGCGATAGCCTAGTGGAGTACGTAACGGACTGACGAGGCAATAGTCTCGGGTTCGATCCCCAGCTACCCCAGGCACACACCTCTGACTTTTCGAATTTATGTGTGTTTTAAAAATGTTAATTATCGCTCGCTTCATAATGCGCCCAGTAGATGGCAATAGGCTCGCCCCCTATAATATTGGGACTGAAACATAACTGACGAAGTGTGGGTGTTTAACACACCTCTGCCACCCCTTCGGGGATAATAGCGTGAAGTTATGTTGTTTTTTTAATATTAAAGTGGTAGTTGGAGTTGTCTAAAGGTAGCGACTGCCATGTAGAGGGTATGGAGTTCGCATCAATGACTTTTTGGAGTTACGTGCGTAGTGAGTTGTTAATTATCAATTGCCCTGTACCTCGGTGAGCACGCTAAGCCGTCAGTCCCGGCTGTCATGTTTGACAGTCGTTAAAAGGAGTCAGTACCTTTGAATGAACTAGTCTAGACCATGGAATATCGCTTTCCTTGTGGGTTGTGGAGGTCAGACAGGCAGCCGCTCTGTGGAAAAGCTGATATTTAATCAAATCCGGTTAGACTAATAAGCGGACCTCAGTTTGCAACTCTCATAACCTTAGGAGGATGGTTTGTACCACGAAGAAACTTTCAGAAGCATTCTGTCTCTTTCAGAATATTGTGCTGGGCAAAAAGGCTCTACTTTTCAGCATACTAGTTATAGGATATGGGCAAAGGGTCGGCGGCGGCTCCTTTCGAGATTAGTAGTACCGATAACAGCTTTATTAGGTATTATTTGCGCAGTGTGATTTAAAGCTAATATCTTTATTTTTGCTCTGCTTCTAAAGGTTGTTGAATGATGACACTTCGTCACCTTTAGAATGGGGATGACATCTGAAAATATAAAATTTATTGGTTTCAGAGACAAGTGTGTTTAAACAAAAAATGTCACTGAAAAATAAGTTACGACATGAACTACTAAGTGCGATGGCTAACGAAAGTTAATAACTGTACCGAATTTTTTTGTGTTCTTCTTGTTTATTTAATGTTTTGTTTCCTTATCTCCAATTAAGAGGCGACACTGTTCGCGTTAAATAGTCACACAAATGCTATGTGAATTATGTTAAGTGTAGTTGTAAGTATTCCAAGTGTATTTAAAACAAGCGCTAATCCTGCCGACAAACTGCTAACAGTTTGGCAGGTTTAAAAAATGAAAAACAATGTTTTTCGCTCAATAAATGATTTATTGTCAGCTTATTTAGTTTTTAAAATAAACAAGCTGACAACTGACCACTAACTTGGTTGTATCGAACGTGCTTCTAAAGTTGAGGATGTATCAGTTTCAGGATAAATTTTATTTCTTGAATTAACTTTCTTGAATGCTGTAGAAATGAGAGCACTGAGAAGTATGTGTGGTGTGTCTGTGACCGACAGAGTAAAAAATTGTGTGATACGAGAGTGGTGTGGGGTAAAAGAAGATGTAGTGACAAGCATCGAGAAAGGCATGTTAAGAAGGTTTGGGCACATGGAGAGGATGGATGACGAAAGACTGACAAAGAACATATAGGTATAAGGCAAGTGTGAATGGGACAGGACGAAGGGGAAGACCTAGGTGGACGTTCTCTGATCAGGTTGGAGACATCCTAAAAAAAGGACAGGTCAGAAGTACCCTAAACAAAAGAGCATGCATGAGAAACTTGATGGGAGTGAATGAAGCAAGAGACGTATGTCAGGATCGTTGCAAATGGCGTTCCGTAGTCTCTGCCTACCTCTCCGGGAAACAGGCGTGAGTCTATGTATGTGTGTATGTATATTTCTTACAAGTTCATTCATGAAATGTAACAGACAAATTAAATAAATTTACTTTATACTCGCATTATAATATTAATATATAAGATATTGAACAGCATTGGTAAGTATTGAAATATAATTAAAATTTTCCCGAAGGACGTTTTCAATTTAATAACGTTTAATATTGACTGCGACTTCAAATTTCTTTCTTTCCCTTTGTATTTTCTTTTGTGGCGATGTTTTATTTCATGCTATAGATTTTAATGAGATATCTTTACATTTCAAGATTATTCTTATTAACGATTGGATTTTCTTTGTGTAGAGTATTATAATAAAAAGTCCATCTCATTATGCCTGTTCGAGTTTTATTTTTAGAACGAAGTAAGTACAAATTGTATTTAAAATATGAAAGCTTTATGAAAATGTTTTTAGATTAGTAATACATAATCTGAAAGGAGTAGTTTTGTTTTTAGAACAATTACTTTATTATTATCATACGTCTGGGTGTTTCTATGTATAATATGTATGTATTTACAAAAAGAAGTATATATGTATGTTTATCAATTATCTACTACCCATAACACAAGCTCTGCTTAGCTTGGGACTAGATGGTGATGTGTGTATGTGGTAGAATATTATTATTATTAGTATCATACAATTTCTGTCCACGTCAATTATACAAACACGAACGTCAATTTACAAATTACCAATTTTTTTGTACCAAAGGGCTATCAAATCAAAAACTCGCAATGGGCTCATATGATACGCCTAATGACAAACAGGTATTTTTAACCACTGAGTCACTATTACAGCTAGATATCAGAAATCTTTTCAATTTGACATCGACTATATCAATATTTATAGACTCACACCTGTATCCCCGAAGGGGTAAGCCGAGGTGTAATATTACCTTAGTTAGATGTATATACGTACAATCAGTGGTAAGTCAAGCTTATCTCCTCGCATGCCCCGCTCCAAAATGCATTTACTCCGGGAGTGTCCAGCCATTTTGAGGATGTAATGTTTATAAGGTCCTAGGTTATAAAACTTTAATTTTCTCGCGTTTGGTGTAATTATATGACGTAAATTTTAAGCCGTATACAGTTCAGAAGTTACTCTATATGAGAATTATATTAAAATACTGTAGAACGAAGAGGGTCTCCAATAAAACTTCCTTAGTGGGTACACTCACTATATTTCTGATATTAGTTTTCACGTCCGATCGCAACGACCGCTCGCTATCGACTGCCACGAGTCAACCCGCCGAGCTCTCGATCCCCACTCTCTCAGTGTTGCAAAGTTAGAAAAATGTTACTCGTTTAAATCAATTATTTAATATTTACTAATAAATCGTATTGAATATTATTTTATAATACGAAAACACAAGAACCTTACACTCGACCATCCTGATAACGTGTATGTCCCCATACACGTCTCAGTTGAAAACCTTACACTCGGCAAATTGACTCAGGGTAGCGTAACATCACATTGCTACATTTTACGTGGTTGAAGTGATCTCAAAAATACATCATTAAACAATATAACAACATCATTCATATCATCATTATACAAATAAACAATATTTATTCTGTGATTTTCACGTACACATTTATTTTATTAATGTGTAATTAAGAAACAGATAAAAATGTTGTCTGCTAACATCAATTGAGCTTAAATTCACAATAATTTATTTGTTTATATATACATATTATTATTTATATAATAAAACTGTCTTATAAATTTGAAAATGATATATCAAATCAAAATCATACAGTAACTATAATTCGATCGAATTAAATGTAAAGTTATCGGCCAACAGAAGTGTAATAACTGAAGGTTACGAACCCGCTCGCTCACGGAGTCTCGTATCCATATCTCTTCTTTCTTTTTAACTAGGATAATCATATGTGAATCAATCAGATTGCCACATCTCTATTATTTTAACCATAAAACGAATATGTGTAATACGCTACACGGAAAGGTCAAAGTCACGAACTCGCTCGCTCACGTAGTCTCGCGATTGACCATTTCACTCACTCTATGATCTCTCTCAGTCTAATCAAGTCACGAACTCGCTCGCTCACGTAGTCTCGTGATTGACCTGGAACAATACAAAAAATCTTTTGCATATAAAACTTATCATTTAGGCATAATCAATTATCTAATTTCACACATCATTACTTAGTTTAATATCGCAATTGTCTGTACATCATAATTATATCTATTCATCCACGGCGGATGAGTGACTATCATTTTCCGCGCTATCAGAGTCATCATTATCTAGGTCTAAAGAGGCTATATGTATCCATGGTTTCATTCGATCAGATGCCACAGTAGTTTTACGCTTATTTTTCATTCCTTCAAAGCCAGGTATTGGTGCCACTTTATAACGGTCATTTCCCATTACCTTCACAGCCTTAAACGGACCTTCGTATGAGGGCAGAAGCTTAGTGCTTTAGCCATCATTTTGAAATGAAGTTTTTACTATTTTAACTAACTCCCCATTTCTATAACTTTGATCTGGCCTATGCCCCTTGTCATAATACTGTTTTTGTTTCTCTTGTTCCCTATCAATTTTACTCTTAACTTCCCTACGTAAAGATGACAGGTCACAAGATTCGCGGGTTAAATTTGCTATTTCATTAAGTGTTGGATTACTCTCGCAATTCATTACAGTACCAAACATCTGCGGGAGTTCTACTTATTGTCTTTTGCAAGGTGTTGTTAAGCCCCCACTGAATCTTCCCAAGTTGGTTGTCCCAGTTCCTTTCATCATCCCTAAGGTTTTGTGCAGTTAGCGAGTCCAAAATGGTGCGGTTGTATCGCTCTACCTGCCCATTGGATCTTGGGCTCGCTACCGCATTCAATACATGCTTGATACCTCTATCTAGGCAGAACTTTCTAAACGCATTGGATGTGAAACAACTGCCACGATCGCTTATAATTCGGTCCGAGTTTCTAAAGATGTCAAAAATATCTTCAAGCACTTTAATCACGTTCTGAGTTTTTGTATTTTTGACGGGCTTAATGAACACGAACTTGGTAAATGAGTCAACAGTCACTAGTATATGGGTGTTCCCCCTTTTAGACCGTACAAAAGGTCCGAGGTGGTCAGTGTGCAAGGTATGGAAGGGTATTTCAACATTAGCAATGGGATGCAAGAGTCCTTCATTATTAGCAGTCCTTTTGGCATATGTACAGTCAATGCAAGATTTTACGTACTTTTTAACGAAACGAGACATCTTAGAAAACCAGTAGTGCTTTTTAACACGCTCTAACGTCTTCTCGCAACCGACGTGCCCAATATCGTCGTGGTTCATTTTGCACACTTGCCACCTCGCCCCTTTGGGCACTACCCACCTAATGTCAGATTTATCCCCGTTTAAATATCGGAATAATTTGTTGTCCTTTATTAGGTAATTGTCTTTAATATACCCCAGTCCCTTCGAACCTAACTTACTCTTAACAATATCACGAATTCGGCACAGTTCGGAGTCTCCTAACTGCAGAGTCAAAAGCCAGTCTTCGTTACTTATGGCCAGAATATTGGCATACTGGTCAATATTTTGCGCCTCTTCATTGCTAACCGGATTCCTTGATAGCGCGTCCGCGTGGGCCATTTTAATGCCGGCTCTATATTCGACTGTGCAATTAAATTCCTGAAGGGCAAGCCACCATCGCGCGATTCGAGGGATTAAGTCACGTTTTTGGAACGTAGAGCGTAGTGCACTACAGTCTGTGACGATTTTAAAATCTTTCCCGAGCAAAAACACCCTGAACTTTCGTAATGCACAAACCACGGCTAAGGTCTCTAGTTCGTAGGAATGAAAGTTCATTTCTTCGGGAGTCGTCTGCCGACTGTAGTACGCAACGGGCTTTAAAGGGTTAGTACTACCTTGTGGTCGCTGCAGCAGAATTCCACCAATGCCTCGTCTGCTGGCATCCGTATGGAGCTCAGTTTCTGCAGAGTAGTCATAAATAGCAAGAACCGGTCTAGTTACTAACCTGGCCTTCAATTCTTCAAAAGCCCTCTCCTGATCTCCTTGCCACTCCCATTTCGCGTCCTTCTTCAAAAGTCTCGTAAGCGGAGAAGCAAGCTCAGCAAAACCCTGGATAAACTTTCTAAAGTAGCTCACAAGTCCTACGAATTGACGGACGGCAAGCACAATTTCGGGCTGGGGAAATTCGGACACCGATCGGATTTTTGCCTCACCAGGTCTCATCCCTGTTGAACTAATTTCGTACCCCAAGTACTCAATTTTGTTTTGCAAAAAGCTACACTTCGACAAGTTCAACTTAAGATTTGCGCCATCTAACAACCGTAATACCTCCTCTAACCTCGTAAGTGCTTCATCCGCGTCCCTGCCGTAAACAAGCACATCGTCAATGTACACGGTGGCTCCGCTAAAGCGCACTGGTCCCAAGACACGGTTCATCATCCGTTGAAACACTGCAGGAGCATTAGCTAGCCCGAATGGCATACGATTAAATTCATACTGGCCGTCTGGGGTAACAAACGCCGTCAAATGTTTGTGTTGTTCAGCTATAGGCACCTGATAATAGCCTGACATCAAGTCTAAAGTAATGAACCATGCTTGTCCAGCTAATCGACATACCTCGTCATCAATGATGGGCATTGGGTAACGCTCCTTTACGGTGATCGAATTCAGCATTCTGTAATCGATGCACATACGTACCTTCCCATCCTTTTTACGGACCAAAATGATTGGGCTAGCGTAATTCGATACCGATTCCCGTATCACGCCAGCTTCTAACATATTGTCCACCATATCGCGAACTTCCTCACGCTCATGATGCGAAAGCCTATAGGGACGATATACTACGTGGCGATCGCTGTTCAATTCAATTTGCATCTCCGTGACGTCGGTACATCCCAAATCAGTCAGGTTAAAAGCAAAACAGTGTTTGAAGCGTTTTAATAATTGGAAGAGCCTGTCCTTATCTTGTTCAGTTACTGAACATCCTACTGTTACTTGCTGTTCGTCAAATTGGCTTGTATTTGCTATTCCATCTGGTGAGACTGCAACGACCCTCATAACTAAGTCTACCTTTTCCGCGCGGGCAAATACAAAATTCTTTTGTAGCAAACACGGTATGGAACACGGCGTTACAGTAACGTCTAAATGACCATTTTCGACTTTATAAACACCTCCGAGTATAACGTACTGTTCATTAAGCTTCCCTACAACATTCGTTTCTAGGAGGACGTTCCCACTAAATTCGAATTCCGTTGCAGCTCTTACACTAGCAGACCCGTAAAGTCGAGTAAACCCCTTCACCCTTACTCTAATTACACGTTCTTCGTCATCAAAGCAATCGGAAGGAATCTCTGTACCAACATCAAGGAATTGCAACTTGGTTGCGTCTTTAACTACCACTATGTGAGGTTGTTCGGAATATGTTTGCCCAACCAGCATTGCCCTGTCAAGCAACTGATCGTTAACTACTTTGCAAACAACTATTGCAGAGACCCCGTCAATCGACAAAGTCAATGCCGTCGACCCTAAAGACTGGACAAATCCATTGCCAAAACCTTTCATAGTAGAAGGTATACCATCATGTTCTACCCCTAAATCGATTGCAGCTGATTCTCTAATTAGGGTAACCTCGCTACCAAAATCTACAAATGCGTCCAAGGACCTGCCATTAACTAATACTCGCTTTGTAAACTTGTCATTCGGATGCGAATTTGTAATGCACATTGTTTTGTGGACCGTGTTAGCTTTTGCCGACTGCCTTTCTTGTTTAACACGACAATTTTCGAGTTTGTGTCCTATTTTATGGCAATGATCGCATTTTACTAAAGGCTTAGTACATTGGAGATAAAGATGTCCTTTTTCCTTACAGTTGTAACAAAACAATCCTGTACGGTGTATGTTAACCCTTGAATTTCCCTTCTGACTGCTATCGTTAACATGCGAATTTTCAGTGGCATGTTTGTTCCTAAAATTCGACTGATACGTATGTTCTTTATTACTGAGCAAAAACTGTAGCAACTGATCGGGTTCAGTACAACGTAATGCTAAGGCACTTGACTTGACGGTTTTGTCACTGAGACCATGAATAATACAGTCCACGGCGCGCTTGCCTGTGATTTCACATTGATTAATTAAGGCTAATTTCTCGTAAAAATAATTTTCAATCGGCTCATTGTATCTACTCTTGCGTCTCAGCATGTCCTCCAAGGACTGGCCATAATTCTGTTCACATGGAAAAGCTTTAATGAGTTTTTCTTGCCACTCTGACCAAGTAAAGAGAATTGTGTTTAAACTTTGATACCAGGTTTTGGCCAGTCCTTGTAGTTTTTGCATCGAGAAGTGAATGGTTGTTTTATCGTCCCAACCGTAGACAGAGGCACATTCGTTCACTTTTCTAAGCCATACATCCATGCGCTGATTTTTATTAGATGGGTCAAATTCAGGCAAAATATTTTTATAATCTTTGTTAATAGAATGTGTACTCTGTTCTGACGGTTGTGACGTGATACTATTTTTCAAAGAATGTATTATTCCAATTATATCTCTTGATGAAAATAACGGACTACATGACCTTGAGCGACGCCCGGAACTGGCGTCGCGGTTCCGGTGATCTTGACGCCGCTGGTCGCTTCGTTGATTGCCGTCGTCTCGATGCTCTTTATCCACACGACGGCCGCGCTGTTGATTGTCCATGCGGTGCTTGTGATGTTCACTGCGTATGGAACGAGTCTCCAAATCGCGGTCTTCTTGGAGTATTCGTTCCAATTGACGTAGACGCTCTCTCTCACGCTCTAGGTGTTGTTCCCGCCGGCGTAAGCTGGTTCTGCGCCGTTGATCCCAGCTTTCGTCACGTCTACGTGGTCGACTTCGTCTATTTGAGACATCGTTATTATCCGGACCTCCCTTTTTCTCATCAATCGGGGCCCGAGGCTGCGGATGCTCTTGTTCTTCAATATTGCGACTACGACTGCGGATGATGCAACGGCTTCGGCTGCGTTCGTGTCGCCTGCCAGAGCTTCGGCTCCGTTGACGAACACGGCCCTGCATCGAACCACGCAGCCGGCTGCGACTCCGTCTGCCTCCGTCGCCGTCACTCCCTGGAGTCCGCAAACGGTGGCTCTCACGACTCTCGCCCCGCTCCATTATCTCGGAAATAAGATAAAACAGTTTGAGTTACTTTGTCACGCATAATCACATCTAAGAGAAAGTACATAAAATACGAAAAATGTCGTTTATCTCGTAAACGACGCATCCTAGCTCAAAACGGACGAAAAATTCAGTACCCTTTTAGAAATCCCACTCCCTCTACGGCCATTCCAAAATATGACCTAAACTTGACCTTGACCTCTTATAAAATTGAAATTCGGTAACGGAAAAATATGCATTTGCTTTTTTTTATTGTTCACAGACTACTTGTGATCCATTTGATTATATAATATATACGATTATACATATACTAGAGGACGCCAGCAGCTACGCCTGAATTTTTTTTTAATTGTCCCGTTTTGGCCGATCCCGTGGGAATTTCGGGAAATCCCTTCTTAGTGAACCCCTACGGTCCCCAAGGAACATACATGCCAAATTTCAGCTTCCTGCGCCCAATAGTTTCAGCTGTAGCGTGTCTGTCAGTCAGTCAGTAACGCAAGGATTTTATATATTAAGATATTTTGATTTTCTGCCGTATTAACTAAATATTATTTCTGGACCAAACTAACGTAGCAAGATTAAATAAAAAGTAATTACTTATTATGAATTTAAAGGTAGGTACTTAATATGTGAGCATGCACTTACCACTTCTGAATTGTAGAACGAAGAGGGTCTCCAATAAAACTTCCTTAGTGGGTACACTCGCTATATTTCTGATATTAGTTTTCACGTCCGATCGCAACGACCGCTCGCTATCGACTGCCATGAGTCAACCCGCCGAGCTCTCGATCCCCACTCTCTCAGTGTTGCAAAGTTAGAAAAATGTTACTCGTTTAAATTAATTATTTAATATTTACTAATAAATCGTATTGAATATTATTTTATAATACGAAAACACAAGAACCTTACAATACCATACCTTTAACCTTTTCATGTCGAAAAAAACTTATAAATGCAGGTCACTTTGTTTTTTCTTACACCATGTGAAACATTTTTGCACAGAACACATAAATTATTATTCACGAAATTCACTTTCTCACTGCACTAATATTGACACGGTTGGACGACGCGACGGTTATATACATTAATTTAGCGCAGGTCATCAATATAATTTCACAATAACCATTTATTCATAACAGCGAAAAATTTGCGCCATTTTGATGATCCGACGGAAAACATTTCTCACTCACAAAACATATTTATACCTATTTATAGCAAAAAGAATACGAAAAGACTTATTAACAATGGATTCTAAGACAACTTTGTGAGAAACTTATCTATATTTAGTAAAGTAATTAATAAATACTTACATATAATCATTTAAAATATGGAGGACGGCTAGCGGCCAACGCCCGAAAATTGCATCACCAATATTACTAACAATTTTTTTGTAAATCTTTTTATTTCTGACAAAAAAAATATTTAAAATATATACTTTACTAAATTGTCATTAATTTGATGTATAATACTAATATAATAATAGTTTTTCATCCCATGGCGTAGCTGTGCGCCGTAACATATTTTTTGAGATATCTGCCGAACTAGGAAGAAATCCTCTGTAGGAGAACTCTATAAACATTCAATCAACGGACGCTAAGTTGCGGATCACACAAAGGGCGGTAACGCACTTGTGACTCCTCTAGTGTTGCTTGTGTGCATGGGCGGTGGTAATTGCTTACCATCAGGTGACCCGTCTACTAGATTGCCGCTCATGAAAAAAAAGAACTTATTATTGAAAAGTACTAAGCTGAATTTTACAGACGTGTGTTGTATAGTAATTTAGCAACAGGAGCAATAAATAGCCTAGTATGATCACCATCAGACTGCCATGCACAGTATTGCAGAGGTCTGACGTTCAATTCCACGGCACATAAGTACCTCTAACCTTAGATTTAGTTAAAGAGTGTTGGTTTTCAGTGACAGAAAAACATGATTGGGTTATTTAACGCGTTAAGAGTTTTCAAATACATATTTGAAATCAATGTTATTAGTGTGACCCAGTGTTTAGAGACGGAGTTCTGTTAGGTATAACCAGGTTATAAGAGACGAAATGTAATGAGAGGTTTCCGTTTTTAAGGCTTAAATAATTATAAAGCTTATCAGTTTTGTGCGTAGATGCGCGGATAGTAGGAACTTGGCTTTAAACACCTGCTGGTACTGCATGTCCTATGTGTTGTTTGCTACCTACCTTAACTGTATATATTTATAAACGTATAGGACACGTTTACGCATGTATCAAAAAACCACATATTTCCATATAATCTATAATATAAAAATGAATCGCAAAATGTGTTGGTAAGCGCATAACTCAACAACGCCTGAACCGATTTGGCCAATTCTTTTTTTTAAATGTTCGTTGAAGTTCAAAGATGGTTTTTACGGCGAGAAAAATTCTAATAATTGCCAGAAAAACCCTAAAAACAGCCCTTTTCTTTTTCCCATAAGTACAAACGTTTTCTAACTAAAACGTAGAGTCAATTTGTAATTTATTGCTGCTGCATAAATTTCAGTTCTGCCGCCCAGCGGGCTTCATGTCAGAAGAAACCCATTGATAATCCGTACTTAATATTATAAATTCGAAATTGTGTATGTATTTATGTATGTTCCGTTTTCACGCTAAAACGGCTGAACCAATTTTGTTGAATTTTAATATAGAGATACATATATTGGACCATGGAGATGGATATAGGCTACCATAAGTTGTAAAAAATAAACTGGGAGGGATTGTTGGGTAGAAGTTAGTACGGCCTCCGTTTACCTCTTGGAAGTAATAACGCATGCGCTGATAATTGATTGCTGCGCATATGTGCTATCGCATATCTGTCAGTACTGTCACGTCATACGGTCTACATAACATGTCATATTGATTAAATTGTTCGCATATATATACTATAATATAATAAAGCGGAAGAGTTTGTTTGTTTGTTTGAACGCGCTAATCTCAGGAACTTCCGGTCAGATCTGAAAAATTATTTTTGTATACGATAGCCCAGTTATTCCGGAAGGCTACATAAAATAACGCTTCGACCCTTTGGGGCCGGGCAAAAGGCTAAAAAGGCTACAAGATAATGTCGGATAATCTCAGGAACTAGCAGTCCGAGTTAAAAAATTGTTATTGCGTGTGATAGCCCAATTATTCCGAAAGGCTATATGCTATATAAAATTACGCCACAACTTTTAGGGGCCAGACAAAAATAATAAAATGGTCAAACGAGAAGGGGGAGGGTTGGGTCAAAGGCAAAAAAAGGCTAAACGAACAGGATACAATCTATATGGGTATCGTTTTCGAGATTTTTGGGACGAAAAAATAAACGAAGAAACGATAATAATATGAAATTTATTTAGTGATCCAAAATGAGAAAGAAGAGAAGCAGATGAGAAAATTTTAAAAATCAATATGGGTATCGTCTGCGATGTTAAAAGGGATGGGGAATCCAAATACAACATCTATTTCGTGATCAAAGATGGCGGATAGGAAATCAAAGCTGGCGGACGGGATTTTTCAAAGTCGATATAGGTATCGTCTCCGATATTTTAAGGAATGGGGAATTCAAAAACACCATCTATTTCGTGATCAAAGATGGCGGATGGGATTTAAAAAACTTAATATGGGTATCGTCTCCGGTCTTTAAAGGGATGGGGAATCCAAATACAACATCTATTTTGTGATTCAAGATGGCGGATGGGAAATCAAAGATGGCGGATGGGAAAAATTTTAAAAATCAATATGGGTATCATCTTTGATGATTTAAGGGATGGTGAATCCAAATACAACATCTATTTCGGGATCAAAGATGGCGGATAGGAAATCAAAGATGGCGGACGGGATTTTTTTTAAAGTCGATATGTTAAGGAATGGGGAATTCAATATTATATAAAAATCTATGTTTGTTGGTTCATCATTTATGGACTCTGAAATGATAAGAGATTAAGCGCTAAGTCAATGGTAACTTTGAAAAAGGGGCTTGGAAAAAAGGGAATTAAATAAAAGCTCTTAAAAAGGCGAAACGGAGTTCGCTGGGTCAGCTAGTCTGAAAATAAATAAAAAATATTTAATCATTATTAATATAAAATCGATTCGAAACTGCCTCTAAATCAAAAATAGGCAAATACTGCTATTTTTGGGTACAATTTTCTGTCTATTTTTACATTTATTTAGATTTTGAAAGTTAGAATAGGGTAGTAAATATAGTCAACTCAAAAACAATCTGAAAATATTTTTGAAAATATTGTAAATTGACTCAAAAAATGCAAAAAATCATCTTACATGTTTCTTCTATTTTGCCCGCATACGTGTGTCTTAATGTGTGGCAATAAGGGTCGTTTTATTTAGCCACTTTCTTGATTTATATATCCAAATTCTGCAATGAGATCTCAGTCTGCGCTTGAGCGCCGTCGGGAGTGGACTCTATGTCGCTTGTCGCTGCAGCCCGAAGTCGAAAAAAGCAATATACGAATACAAAATATTCGCTAAAATCAATTTGATACTTCTCGTATTCTGTGCGAATTACGTACAAGTAAGTTTCTTATTACTTTTATATAAATGGACATTATTAGGTACTTTATTTTCTCCGTTATGTTGACTCAAGATATATTTCGGTATTTAGATATTATTTTTGTTTCTTGCGTTGAAATCTGGTAAGTTATCTGGACTGATGGTATACCATCCCGTTCAAGTGTTGCGAGTGGAACTCATAAAAGAGTAGGCCAAGTTATGCCAGGTTGGGGCTCATTTTATTTGTTTTGATGAGACCCTACCACTGGTACCCGTGAAGTAACCTTCCAAGGTTATTCGATGAGTCTTGCTGGTACTCATATGTGAGTAAAGCTACGCATGCCGAGTTTGGGCTCATTTTGTTTGTACATAAGAGACCCTACCACTGGAACTTATGAAGTAACCTTCCAGGGTAATTCGATGACTCTTACTGGTACTTATATGTGAGTAGAGCTAGGCATGCCGAGTTTGGGCTCATTTTGTTTGTACATAAGAGACCCTACCACTGGAACTTATGAAGTAACCTTCCAGGGTTATTCGATGACTCTTACTGGTACTTATATGTGAGTAGAGCTAGGCATGCCGAGTTTGGGCTCATTTTGTTTGTACATAAGAGACCCTACCACTGGAACTTATGAAGTAACCCTCCAGGGTTATTCGATGACTTTTGCTGGTACTCATATGTGAGTAGAGCTAGGCATACCGAGTTTGGGCTCATTTTGTTTGTACATAAGAGACCCTACCACTGGAACTTATGAAGTAACACTCCAGGGTTATTCGATGACTCTTGCTGGTACTCATATGTGAGTAGAGCTAAGCATGCCAAGTTTGGGCTCATTTTGTTTGTACATAAGAGACCCTACCACTGGAACTTATGAAGTAACCCTCCAGGGTTATTCGATGACTCTTGCTGGTACTCATATATGAGTAGAGCTAAGCATGCCAAGTTTGGGCTCATTTTGTTTGTACATAAGAGACCCTACCACTGGAACTTATGAAGTAACCCTCCAGGGTTATTCGATGACTCTTGCTGGTACTCATATGTGAGAAGAGCTAGGCATACCGAGTTTGGGCTCATTTGGTTTGTACATAAGAGACCCTACCACTGGAACTTATGAAGTAACCCTCCAGGGTTATTCGATGACTTTTGCTGGTACTCATATGTGAGTAGAGCTAGGCATACCGAGTTTGGGCTCATTTTGTTTGTACATAAGATACCCTACCACTGGAACTTATGAAGTAACACTCCAGGGTTATTCGATGACTCTTGCTGGTACTCATATGTGAGTAGAGCTAAACATGCCAAGTTTGGGCTCATTTTGTTTGTACATAAGTGACCCTACCACTGCAACTTATGAAGTAACCTTCCAGGGTTATTCAATGACTCTTGCTGGTACTCATGTGTGAGTAGAGCTAGGCATGCCGAGTTTGGGCTCATTTTGTTTGTACATAAGAGACCCTACCACTGGAACTTATGAAGTAACACTCCAGGGTTATTCGATGACTCTTGCTGGTACTCATATGTGAGTAGAGCTAAGCATGCCAAGTTTGGGCTCATTTTGTTTGTACATAAGAGACCCTACCACTGGAACTTATGAAGTAACCCTCCAGGGTTATTCGATGACTTTTGCTGGTACTCATATGTGAGTAGAGCTAGGTATACCGAGTTTGGGCTCATTTTGTTTGTACATAAGAGACCCTACCACTGGAACTTATGAAGTAACACTCCAGGGTTATTCGATGACTCTTGCTGGTACTCATATGTGAGAAGAGCTAGGCATACCGAGTTTGGGCTCATTTGGTTTGTACATAAGAGACCCTACCACTGGAACTTATGAAGTAACCCTCCAGGGTTATTCGATGACTTTTGCTGGTACTCATATGTGAGTAGAGCTAGGCATACCGAGTTTGGGCTCATTTTGTTTGTACATAAGATACCCTACCACTGGAACTTATGAAGTAACACTCCAGGGTTATTCGATGACTCTTGCTGGTACTCATATGTGAGTAGAGCTAAACATGCCAAGTTTGGGCTCATTTTGTTTGTACATAAGTGACCCTACCACTGCAACTTATGAAGTAACCTTCCAGGGTTATTCAATGACTCTTGCTGGTACTCATGTGTGAGTAGAGCTAGGCATGCCGAGTTTGGGCTCATTTTGTTTGTACATAAGAGACCCTACCACTGGAACTTATGAAGTAACACTCCAGGGTTATTCGATGACTCTTGCTGGTACTCATATGTGAGTAGAGCTAAGCATGCCAAGTTTGGGCTCATTTTGTTTGTACATAAGAGACCCTACCACTGGAACTTATGAAGTAACCCTCCAGGGTTATTCGATGACTCTTGCTGGTACTCATATGTGAGTAGAGCTAAGCATGCCAAGTTTGGGCTCATTTTGTTTGTACATAAAAGACCCTACCACTGGAACTTATGAAGTAACCCTCCAGGGTTATTCATAAGTTCCAGTGGTAGGGTCTCTTATGTACAAACAAAATGAGCCCAAAATCGGTATGTCTAACTCTACTCACATATGAGTACCAGCAAGAGTCATCGAATAACCCTGGAAGGTTACTTCATAAGTTCCAGTAGTAGGGTCTCTTATGTACAAACAAAATAAGCCCAAACTCGGCATGCCTAGCTCTATTCACATATGAGAACCAGCAAGAGTCATCGAATAACCCTGGAAGGTTACTTCATGAAACGCAGTGGTTGGGTCTCTTATGTACAAACGAAATGAGCCCAAACTCGCCATGCCTAGCTCTACTCACATATGAGTACCAGTAAGAGTCATTGAATAACCCTGGAAGGTTACTTCATAAGTTTCAGTGGTAGGGTCTCTTATGTACAAACAAAATACGTCCAAACTCGGCATGCCTAGCTCTACTCACATATGAGTACCAGCAAGAGTCATCGAATAACCCTGGAAGGTTACTTCATAAGTTCCAGTGGTAGGGTCACTTATGTACAAACAAAATGATCCCAAACTCGGCATGCCTAGCTCTACTCACATATGAGTACCAGCAAGAGTCATCGAATAACCCTGGAAGGTTACTTCATAAGTTCCAGTGGTAAGGTCTCTTATGTACAAACAAAATGAGCCCAAACTCGGCACGCCTAGCTCTACTCACACATGAGTACCAGCAAGAGTCATTGAATAACCCTGGAAGGTTACTTCATAAGTTCCAGTGGTAGGGTCTCTTATGTACAAACAAAATGAGCCCAAACTTGGCATGCCTAGCTCTACTCACATATGAGTACCAGCAAGAGTCATCGAATAACCCTGGAAGGTTACTTCATAAGTTCCAGTGGTAAGGTCTCTTATGTACAAACAAAATGAGCCCAAACTTGGCATGCCTAGCTCTACTCACATATGAGTACCAGCAAGAGTCATCGAATAACCCTGGAAGGTTACTTCATAAGTTCCAGTGGTAAGGTCTCTTATGTACAAACAAAATGAGCCCAAACTTGGCATGCCTAGCTCTACTCACATATGAGTACCAGTAAGAGTCATCGAATAACCCTGGAAGGTTACTTCATAAGTTCCAGTGGTAAGGTCTCTTATGTACAAACAAAATGAGCCCAAACTCACCATGCCTAGCTCTACTCACATAAGAGTACCAGTAAGACTCATCGAATAACCTTGGAACGATACTTCACTAGTACTAGTGGTAGGGTCTCACCAAAACAAATAAAATGAGCTCCAACCTGGCATAACTAGGTCAACTCTTTTATGAGTTCCAGTCGCAACACTTGAATGGGATGGTATACCATCAGTCCACCAGATAACAATGCAAACTTGCCAAACTTGCAGCAAGTTTAAATCAAACTTGCTAGTTTCACTGTGACAAACTTGCATGAAGTTGGTATTTCAAAGGATTTGGATGACGACGAGCACAGGTTGGTGGTCGGTCGACCTCCTAGATACAGCAGGAGGTGCTCGACGACCAGCTGTTGTCGTACCACCAACCTGTGCCTTGTACCTGTGCAACCTTTGAAAAAGCAAACTTCATGCAAGTTTGATGCAAGTTTGTCACAGTGAAACTAGCAAGTTTGATTTAAACTTGCTGCAAGTTTGTTAATCTTACCAGATTTCAACGCAAGAAACAAAATAATATCTTAATACCGAAATAGATCCTGAATCAACATAATGGAAAAATAAAGTAATAATGTCCATTTTTATAAAAAAATAAGAAACTTATTTGGACGTAATTCGCACAGAATACGAGAAGTATCAAATTGATTTTAGCGAATATTTTGTATGCGTATATTGCTTTTTTCGAAGTCTATCGCGTCTTACCGTCATTACATTCATACGACACCTACAATATAATAATAATATTCCAGGCCTATAACATAGATACGTATCACAAAAAATTCTAAAGTCTCAAAGATATTCAGTTGAACTACATTTCCGCAAGTTACCGTACGTAGTACGTACCGTTGCCGCCGTGTCGCTGTAGTGACGCGATTTTGTACCTACTAATTTTGTAAACGCGTCCTTAAACACTAGTGCCTTCAAGAATCTAAGTATAAACCGTCAAGTTGACATTTAGCAAGAAACGAATTTTTCACTTCATTTAGTTTTATTAATAATTCCGACGTATTTGCATATCACGGCACATAATACATTGTCGTAGGTCAAGGAAAAAACAGCGAAGTTTACACGTTAATGGGGTGATTTTACGAAGGAGGTTCGTTTATAAGTGTGGGTACTATACAGCCTTTTTACTACCAGGCATTAGACTCCTAGGAGAATGTTACGTACTATACACCTGCAGCTTTTTAGTTATTTTATTGCACGAGAGAAATTGGCACTCTGCTCATTGCACTCCAATGGACAAAAAACTTCAATGTCTCGTTATAATTTTTAGATGTCAGGCCAAAGCAGACAACATACAAACTGTAGATTAATAACTTAACATACTACATTATTCAGGCAATCCTTCAAAAGCACTTCATAGGGCAAGGATTTTTATGGGTATAATTTCAACGAGCATTGTCAGATGGCATCCTTAACTTTAAAGAATCTTACTGCGTCAGTTAAAATCTTTGTGGACCTACAGTCTCTACACACTATACTTGTGCTTACTCTAAATAATAATACGAACGTGAAGTCATTATGAACGATTCATTGAGCAAACAGCGAAGCTAAACGAAAGTTTTAACAAAAGAAAAGTTGGATCGATTCAGAAACAAGAGCTTCCTAAACCAATTATATATGAGGGCTGTTAACAAACTTATTTGATTACTTCTTAAGTAAAGCGCTTAGGAGCTGAATTGTACAAAGCTTTGTAGCAGTTACGAGTACAAGAAAATAATTGAAATGGTTATAGAATAGTAACATAGGCATCACGAAGCAGGGTTTAACTCACTTATGGTATTTTACTACAATAATGAATGTGAAAGTGTGCGGGGATGGATAGATGTATCAATTTGTTACGTTCTCACGCAGACAACTGATTTTCATGAAAATTTGTAGTAATATAGCTAGAACAGTCAAGGTTTAGCTTTTGTCCCTATAACTGACCTCAACGCGGCATTGACAGAAGCTAGTATGCCAATTTGTAATTTTTTTATAGACTAACGCCTTTATCCCCGAAGGAGTAGGCGGAGGTGTAATATTACACCCACATTTCACCATGAATTTTTAGGTCCCACGTAATAGGGGGCGAGCCTATTGCCGCAACTGGGCACATGAACAGACTCCGTGCTGCTACTGAGAATTTGGAAAAACCCAGTAGCACTTTTGCCCGACTCGGGAATTGAACCCGGGACCTGCGATCAGCAGACACATACGCTATCCACTAGACCACGGAGGCAGTCTGTAAAGTCATATTTAAAGAAAGAGTGATTGCATTGATGTGTTGTTTTGAGTAGTGTGTGAACGGATAGGACGGTGTGTAAAATCTCATCATGGCTGAGCTAATGCGTAATTTTATGCTTCTCTTAAAAAACATAGTTCTGTTAAAAACAGAATATAAATAATTTCATCTATTGTATCAGCATTATATTTCCTTAGACACACAAACTTTTCAGAGTAATTCTCGTATTCATGTTCCAGCCATTATAATAATTTCCTTTCTCATTTCTTTTTCCAATTCGCAAAGTAACAGAGGCACTACGTCTTCTTTCCATTTGCAGATTATCAAACAACGAACTTTGGTTTTATTTCAATAATTAATCATGCGACCCTCGGGGACATTCACAAAACGCCACTTCCAAACTTAATAGAGAGAATATAAAAGAGAGAATAGAAACAATGAGATCCGTCCACAACGAATGAATATATGAATAAAATCTTTGTCAACTTTTGTAATCAATCTGAAGAGACAAACTCTAACGAGCTCATTCATAACAAACTTGGGATAGAAAGCAAGCCTTAATTAAATCGCCGATTCATATTCCCCTGTGCCGATACTCAATCAAAGGCAGATGGAAATCAGAAAAAAGTCGAAAACGTTGAAGACTTTTGTAATTAGCCCACTGCGGGACAGAGAAAAAATATACCGTCTCTTTCCATCGTATGAATATGCAAGTGTTAGTCGCGACCGCCGCTGAATTATTAATGTTTACCTACCAAACGAGTCCCGCTCCATATATAATGTGGCTAAGTGCGGATTAGGATGCCAAATTTAAGATGGCTGCCGACTTTGGTTTTATGACAATGAGAACGTCAAAGCTAAGGACTTAGCCGTTCACAATCACAATAGGTTTACGTCGGTATTAAAAGATAATTACCTCAATAGTCGACTTGACATGATAAGTCAAGTCGACTATTGAGGTAATTATTTTTTGAGTTGAGGGATAAGTGTGGGATTTGGGATATTCAGGCATTTTAAGGTTCCTTTCTTCTGGAGTTATAGTCTAAGAAACTGGTTCCGTTACTGTTCAGAAGGTTTTTTGTGACTCGTTGTAAGTCTTTAGCATCATTTGTGGTGAAAGACGACAGTTTCAACCATGGGACTACATCAAAAGGCTTAGTTTCACCTTCAGGAAGTAGAGTTATGATGAATACCACATATTTCAAATGTACAAAACTTTATATCAAACATATAACGGTGAACATTCGCGTTAGTATGCAAATTTGCTCAGTACGATATCCACACCGCTAAACCGCTTTTGGGTGCTGGAATATACTACAAATTCATCATTTTGAGAGATATGTGGCGATATAAATAAATTGGGGTTTTGTTTTAGGTACTAAAAGCGTAAAGGTTCCTCTATATTTTTGAAACAGCAATTTTCTTTTCAAATCAGCGATAGCCTAGTGCTGTACGTAACGGACAGACGAAGCAATAGTCTCGGGTTGACTTTGCTGAACTATTATTGACAGCAAGAAATGTCGGTATAATTGGGTTATGAATTCAACGTGATTAAAATGTGTAAGGGATAGCCTTCAACTCAGAAATGAAACGATGATTTGTATGATAATCACAGATTTATTCTCTCTCTATACAACGTTCCGTGTTCAATGTTCGAGAAAAAGTGTCGTGCCACACCCGCCTGCCTACCGACATTATACAAAATAATTATCGAGCCAAGGTAACTGTGTAAACAGCCACAAATATCAATGTGCACAATCGATTAAAATGGTAACGAGTATCTGTCAGTATTGCTGTGTAGAAATAAATACTCGTAGCAATGATAATACTTGACGGATACTCGCAAGGCATAATACATATATTCCTTATTATTCGGAAATTAAATAAATACTTAGTAGTACATTTACAACATTAGTCTTACAAATGCTTTCGCCGCCCGTGCGTAATGAACCTGAGTTTATATTTTCATAAAAACAAGTGATTTTGACTGCACGGTTGGTGTAGTAGTTTAAGCGGCCGCCTCGCCGCTTGACACTGCGCCGAGTGTTGCGTGTTCGATCCCCACACGAGACAACACTAGGTGTGATTCTTATATTGTTGTTTGGGTGTCCATTGTGTACGTTAGATGTATATTTGTAAAGTACCCCGCGACACAGGATTCAGTGCTAGAGCGGGAGCCTTACAAAAAAGGTACTTGTGGTCTAGAAGGTTTTGCCCTTTTTTATTATTTACATTTATTATATTTATTGACTTATTTTCATGACGCCCGCCGTATAGACTTTTTAAAGACAATATGTGGGAATAGATACTTGCCGCCAAGCGGTTACCTATCCAAGTGGAGACCTCTGTAAACGTCGCTTTGCATATCTATTATTTATATTTTTTATAGACTCACGCCTGTATCCCCGAAAGAGTAAGCAGAGGTATAATATTACACCCACATTTCGCCATGAATTTTTAGGTCCCACGTAATAGGGGTCGAGCCTATTGCCGTAGCAGGCACATTACCAGACTCCGTGCTGCTACTGAGAATTGCCTAATGGAGAAACCCAATAACACTTTGCCCGACCCGGGAATCGAACCCGAGACCTCCCAATCCCACTCGCACATTTATGCCATTTATGCCGAGACCAACGAAGCATATCCAATATGGCTAGTCAAATCAAAATTACCAATAAGTGGCGTTTTTTACAATGCGTTTGAATTTGATAATAGCGATTTCTCGTCAGTTGAAGCAGAACTTAGAATAAGTGACCTGCGTGCCATTGTAAACTAAACTTCCTTGACCTCTATTTGAGGTGATGCTATCATATCTCATCAACTGCCATATACATTTTTTGCAATATCAATGAGCTCGAAGTAATTCGTTACTAACCCCTAGTGGAAAGCATAACGGACGCGTGTAATATCGTCCAAAGAAGTATTTTCTCAGAATAATTTATTTGTCTGTCACATTTTAGACACTAACTCTGCCACATTTTAACGAAACTTTGAATTTGTTACAAAAAGCACTTTGCCTCTTTAAGCATTAACATTTTCCTAGAAATGGTATCACATATTTTCCAGTAAATTTAACCGTTTTTGTTATTGAAATATAGAAGTTACAAAAGACACAACATTATCATTTTACAGCAGCAACATTAATTTATTACGAGACAGATTTACATAAAATAACAAGAGAAGAGAAATGTAAAAAATATAGAATAATAAAACACTGTGCCATCCATATTCACTAACAAGGCCGAATTAGCATAATTTTCTACCTACCTATATAAAGATACAAATCCATTTAGACCTGTTTTATATTCCACAAAAGTGGCCTGAAAAGGCCACAGAACTTAACGAGAGAATTAGAATTTTACATTGTAATGGTTGTACGGGAAAGGGTGAGGTAAAATATGGGGTTGAAAAACTGGAGTGGTTTTTCACCTAGATGGCGTTTGCTTCAGTATTTGAACTAATTATCCGGCCCTGTGTGCCTCGCAGGCGGCAATTTCACTAATTATTACATGCATTGAGAAACTGTGAAAATGAAACCGTTATTTTTGGTTGTGATTTAAATGTTTTGTCGCAAGTGTGAAACGAAACAAATTGGTTTATACCCTTGTTGAGCAAGCGTACGGTCTGCTTCGTTTCTTTGTAAACTGTTTATATTTGATAATACAAAACCTATAATAGTGAGAGACCTTTTGCTTCTTTAGTAACCACTCAGTCATTTTTTCATGCCTTTTCACAACGCTGGGCCGTATCCTAAACATTTTTTTTTATAGACTCACGCCTGTATCCCCCAAGGCCTAGGCAAAGGTGTAATATTACACCCACATTTCACCATGATCTTTTTTTTAAAACAATAATATACCTTAACAATTAATCTTGTTATTAATCGAATTGCAAGGGTAACTGGAGATTTTTGTGACATGCTTATAAAATTTTAATATGAACATGTATATTAGGTCTTGCGGCGTCATAAAGGAACGTACCCGTTGTTGCTATTTTGAATCTTAGTAGTGGTACTACGAATGTCCTTCCAGAAACACTATTGTACTTCACCATCCGGGTATCAAAATTGTTATTTTGCAAACATTCAACACCCCAAAAATGAGCGCAAACTTCCATCACTGTAAAAACAACACAACACATCGATAACCAAACAAATAAATCAAGTTACACCGAGAACAATTGTAAATATTATAATTAATCTTACGTAAATCCCCGAACAAACGATTGAATACAAAATACCATACAAATATCGTTATAAATGAAAAATATTAATCCAAATTAAAACACGGAATGGTAGCACATCAGCCATAACTGAGTTTACCCGTATCGATGAGTAATATACCGAGCCAGATGGATCACAGATTACTGACTATAAATTATTATGAAGCAATCAGTGTATGGCAAAAGTTTCACTGCGGTTTAGTGCGGGCGATACGATGGAGCGGTGCATTGTTTTTGTCTAAAGGAATACGTACAAATACTTTACTGCCGTAAAAACCCTTACAAATATGGAATTAAAATGCTTGAAGGCGGCGTTTAAAGATGCCACTCAATACTATTTTGATTTGTTGTTGACACTACTACAATCTTTATACAGTGTAGACTCATGATGTCAACTCCACTCTATTCATATTCGGTATATATTATGAAGTGAACTTGAGAGATTCAAAGTGACATAATTATACTCGATATGATTGTTTTCGTGAGCTGTGAGTTGCCTTTAGGTAGAGCCCACCATATTTTTTTTTAATACCACCATAATATTTTTTTCTCAGTTAATTTTGTCTGGAGGCCTATTCACTCTCAGAGATATTATTTAAATAAAAATATATTATCTATTTCCATTGTTAAGTATGAGTTTAGTTCTAAACAATGATAAAATATATTTCATTGTTACATATTAAATTTAATAATACTTTAGTTAGTAATAACGATTTTGTTGGACGAACGAGCTTTGTACGAACTATTTCAGGAGTACGGTGCCAGTGAGGCAATTTTATTCACCCTTTATTATTAATTAAGCATCTACCATCGACTGCACTGACATATCGGCATACCAACCACGACACGACTCCGATTCCCTCCGTATCGCATACTCTAAACAGGCTTGCTCACCAACCGTGAGCTACCGTAGATTTATTGGTAATATAATTTTGATTGATCGCCGCGATTTCACCCACCAACTTGAGGGTTTAAAGCGACGCACTGAAGCCGTAATCAATCTTAAACGAGCGTTGTACTAATAGCTCGGTTTAGTGACATTGTACCAAAGTTTAGTACCTGCCTTCTGGGCTGGCTTGTATGGACTTGCATCAATTTAACCTGTGCACTAGAATATTACTGGCGTTTTAGGACGTTGATGAATGGGGTGTGCTGAATGTTGCTGCAAAATATGTTGTCCGTTGATAAGTGTTCTGACTCTGTGTTTTATGTGGTAAATTTTAGTGTTTGTAGTGATTACGTGAGGTTGGGATTATATCCTGTTTGCATTGTTAAAATATTTTGTTGATGACAAATTTTATTAGCATTTTAGCTTAATTTTTCCGTGAAAGGCTAGAGCTTAAATTTCTTTAAAAATGTTTTTTCTGTAATATCTCTACTTGTATACACTGCTAGCGAATTACAGCTGAATTATATAATTTTCATAATGTTAACGCCATTTTGAAACATCAACGAAGTTGTTCGTACGTTTTAAACCACAAGGATAAGTTTTTTTCTGTCTCATGGTGGTACTCATTATCATTCGATATTGAGACTTGTTAAAAGGCTGTAAGATAAGCCTACAGACTAAAACCAGCGTGGTTCTATTTTCATGATCACTGAAATCGTTTAACTACATACGCGGCTTCTTCGAGATGGAGGGACGAAGCAGATCCTATATATTAAGGCTATCAGACTTTCCAAACCAAATCAAAATCTTTTATTTGAATTCTCCTGGCAAGCCACACGTGAACATAGCTTCTTTCAGCATTCAAGTAGTTGGTTTGCAAGGAAATTTCTGCGCTTTTTATCGCTCCACTGCGTCTGCTTCTCCGTTATTCTAGTAAGCAGAGCAAACAGTAACGACCCCAGGTAAGAAAAACTGAATTTGTCACGTTAAGCGTTACTGATTCCGTTGAGGCAACTTCGTAGAAAAAAGATAAAGTTTGTGTCAAATTAGAAAGCACAATTATTTCAACACTTTTTACTACCGTAGGTATATACTAAAACGTCAATATTATTTAGAGTACAATGAACTTAAAGCTTTTAATGCTCGTAACATTGTTTCAAATAGAAGAAGCGAATAAAAGTGCATGTCAACGATTCGATGCTACTCCTAATTGGCACACGGCCTACCTAGTGGCATTTCATTCAATTACTGGCACATCCGCTTTATGGTCGACTAGTCACTAGTTTTCAATAAATCTATGTTTTTCTCTTAGAAGTATGTGAAATTGCAGATTTTATATAGCAGGGTTACTAATAAAGTAATATGCAATAAACAATTTAGTAAGGGGACAGGGGCAGCACGGCATGTCAAGGGATAATTCGAATTTAGAGAAGAATAATAACTGAACTGCTTGACAATAAAATTGAACGTTTAATTACACATGAAATGCATGTCCGATGCTGAGGTATGCCAAGGCATTCTGAAAGAGCCTCAACTTTACTGTGAATAATCTAAAATTCTGGCTCTAGGTTTTTCATCCCATGCGTTAGTTTTGCGACGTATCATATATTATTAAGATATCTGTCGCACTAGGAAGAATTCCTCTGTAGGAGAACTTTATAAACACTCAATCAACGGACGCTAAGTTGCGGATCACACAAAGTGTTGTTTCGAGTAGAGATTGAAAGCACATTATATAAGAAATAAAATAAAAATAATGACGTAGCTCCCAGGCAGCCGCTTAAAACCACTAGGCGCCCTACGTGTAAAAAATTTTTCAAGCCCATGTTGTTTCAGATGACTCCTCATGCTTAATCCTCGTACTATATATATTATATCTGAAACTGTCATCTAAGTGCTTAGATACGTAGCCACCTTGGTAGTCTATCTTATTCTACAGGAAGCCTGATGCCAAAACTTCGTATCTACGTTTCCTCTAAACTACAATAAAACCATATTTAATACTTCAATTTACACCTACATACACGCAGGCACATGTAAATATATAATACACCTACATACTCATCTCCCGTCAGCCCGTCGGCAAGTTGCGAGCTGACTAGGCGTTCACACAACTTGCATTTTCAGACATAATTAAAATATCCCCGCGCCGAAATTCTATTACGTAATTTAAACTGCATTTAGCTGCAATCATTGTACTTTACTGTTGAGTACGAGAGATGAGGAAAATAATTTATATGACGAGTAGCATCCGTGCTTAGTAACTTTATAGTTTTCGAGTACAAATAGGTTATCTTTATAACTGGTTGGCGGCGAATCGGTAATAAAGCCTTGCTGATTTCAGTATGAATGGGCCGGCTCGACCGGGGAAGTACAGAAAATCGACGTAAAGTAGCAGTACCTATATTGTTGCGTTTCGTTCGGTGAGTGAGAGTGCCGGAGGCCCCATCCCCTATTCCTACTCCCTCATCACACTCCTCCGGCAATCCCTTTTCCTAATCGAAAGGCAGCAACGCAGTTGTGACTTCTCTAGCGTTGCTTGTGTCCATGGGCGACGGTAATTGCTTACCATCAGGGTGGTGATGACCAGACAATATATCATAATTGGCAAATTATAGATTCATAACTTAACACCTACATTATTCAGAAAATCCTTCAAAAGTACTTCATAGGGCAAGGATTTTTATGGGTACAGTTTTAATGAGCATTGTCAGATGGCATCCTTAACTTTAAATAATCTTAGACTTCTGTAGACCTACAGTCTCTACACACTATATTTCTGCTTAGTCTAAATAATAATACGAACGTGAAGTCATTATGAACGATTCATTGAGCCAACAGCGAGGCTAAACGAAAGTTTTAACAAAAGAAAAGTTGGATCGATTCAGAAACAAGAGCTTCCTAAACCAATTATATATGAGGGCTGTTAACAAACTTATTTTATTACTTCTTAAGGAAAGCGCTTAGGAGCTGATTTGTACAACGCTTTGTATCGTTTACGAGTACCTACAAGAAAATAAATTGAAATAGTAGAAAACTGACCTAGGGGTCTCGTAGTATGGTTTGAGGTCACGTATGGTATTTTACTACTATTATGAACGTGAAATTGTGCGGGGATGGATGGATGTATCAATCGTTGTTACGCTCTCATGCAGATTACTGATTTTCATTAAATTTGCGGTAATATACCTGGAATAGTCCAGGATTAGCTTTTGCCCTGCTAACTGACCGCAACGCCTTGTCTAATACTTAAGTGATATTATCCGTGTAAACTGTAGTGTATATTCTTTGTTGGAAATCCTCAATTAATAAAATAAATAAAACGCGGCGTGGACAGAAGCTAGTTTGCGAATTTGTATTTTTTTATAGAGTCACGCCTTCATCCCCGAATGGATAGGCAGAGGTGTAATATTACACCCACATTCGCCATGAATTTTTGGGTGTCTCGTAATAGGGGGCGAGGCTATTGCCGCGACCGGGCACATCAACAGACTCCGTGCTGCTACTGAGAATTCGGAAAAAGCCAATAACAATTTTGCCCGACCCGGGAATCGAACCCGGGACCTCCGATCAGCAGTCGCATACGCTATCCACTGGACCACGGAGGCAGATCACTGATTTTCATGAACCTAAAAATGTGACCTAAAAATTCATGGCGACTCAGCAGTCTGTACTGTAAGTCTTCTTTAAAGAAAGAGTGATTGCATTGACGTGTTGTTTTGAGTAGTGTGTGAACGGATAGGACGGTGTGTAAAATCTCATCATGGCTGAGCTAATGCGTATTTTTATGCTTCTTTTAAAGAACATCGTTCTGTTAAAAACAGAATATAAATCATTTCATCTATTGTATCAGCATTATATTTCCTTAGACACACAAACTTTTCAGAGTAATTCTCGTATTCATGTTTCAGCCATTATAATAATTTCCTTTCTCATTTCTTTTTCCAATTCGCAAAGTAACAGAGGCACTACGTCTTCTTTCCATATGCAGATTATCAAACAACGAACTTTGGTTTTATTTCAATAATTAATCATGCGACCCTCGGAGACATTCACAAAACGCCACTTCCAAACTTATTAGAGAGAATATAAAAGAGAGAATAGAAACAATGAGATCCGTCCACAACGAATGAATATATGAATAAAATCTTTGTCAACTTTTGTAATCAATCTGAAGAGACAGACACTAACTAGCTCATTCATAACAAACTTGGGATAGAAAGCAAGCCTTAATTAAATCGCCGATTCATATTCCCCTGTGCCGATACCCAATCAAAGGCAGATGGAAATCGGAAAAAAGTCGAAAACGTTGAAGACTTCTGTAATTAGCCCACTGCGAGACAGAGACAAAAATATACTATCTCTTTCCATCGTATGAATATGCAAGTGTTAGTCGCGACCGCCGCTGAATTATTAATGTTTATCTACCAAACGAGTCCCGCACTTAGTCACATTATATAATGTGGCTAAGTGCGGATTAGGATGCCAAATTTAAGATGGCTGCCGACTTTGGTTTTATGACAATGAGAACGTCAAAGCTAAGGACTTAGCCGTTCACAATCACAATAGGTTTACGTCGGTATTAAAAGATAATTACCTCAATAGACGACTTGACTTATCATTTGAGTTGAGGGATAAGTCTGGGATTTGGTATATTCAGGAATTTTAAGGTTCCTTTCTTCTGTAGTTATGCTCTAAGAAACTGGTTGCATAATAGATGGCTTTTGTGACTCGCTTGTCTTTACCAGTCTTTACCAGTATTTGTGGTAAAAGACGACAGTTGCAACCCTAGGACTAACTCAAAGGGCTTAGTTTTACCTTCAGGAAATAGAATTATGATGAATACTGTTACGCCATCTATCGGTGAATGGGTGTACTAGAAGAGATTGAATGTATCGGTGGGTTAAAGGTAATTCAGCTACTCTGTACTAGATGGCGTTGGACTATGTCGACTGTTCCCGACTTACTAGAATGTTTCGTCTGTAGTGAGAATGTTCGGGAATATGCCAGTAGGATCTCGTTGCCTATCCGGCCGGTATAAATACGCGGCGGGCGAGCGAGTTCACACAGTTAAAATTGAATATCGAAGCGATCAACAAGAAGCGAAGAAAATAAGTCGTAAGTGTTTGGTGTTGTTCTAGTGGTGTGGAATAGTGTGTTTTATTAGTGAAGTGAAAATTAAGTGTGTGTATCTAGTGTTTGTGTATAAATAAAGTACAGTTTAAGTGGCATAGTGAGTTATAATTTATCACGAACCCCAGCTCGTAACAAATTGGTGTCAGAAGAAAGGGATAAATTATGCCGGTTATGCCGAAGGAAGAAACTGACGGAGTGCGTACCAGGAACCAGCGCCAGCAAGACCTGGACCAGAGACGCTTCGGAGACGTTCCTTCTCCATCGTCTGGTGGACCAGGCGACTCCGCGGCTGCAGTGGAGCCTGCAAGCGCACACTCCATGGCGGTGCCCGACATCGCGGCTCTGATGGCGTTCATGCAGGAGCACGCGCGCCGCATGGAAGAACAGCGACAGCGCGACAAGGAAGAGCAGGCTCGCCGTGAAGAGGAGCAGGCTCGCCGTGAAGAGGAGCAGGCCCGCCGTCAAGAGGAGCACGCGCGCCGCCTGGAGGAACAGCTACAGCGCAACCAGGAGGAGCGGGCTCGCCGTCAAGAGGAGCACGCGCGCCGCATGGAGGAACAGCTACAGCGCGACAAGGAGGAGCAGGCTCGCCGTCAAGAGGAGCACGCGCGCCGCCTGGAGGAACAGCTACAGTGCAACAAGGAGGAGCGGGCTCGCCGTCAAGAGGAGCAGGCCCGCCGTCAGGAGGAGCAGACTCGCCGCCTGGAGGAACAGCTACAGCGCGACAAGGAGGAGCAGGCTCGCCGTCAAGAGGAGCACGCGCGCCGCCTAGAGGAGCAGCTGCCGCGCGACAAGGAGGAGCACGAGCGCCGCCTAGAGGAGCAGGTGGTGCTTATGAAGGACCTCAGCGCCGCTGTAGGGAAGGACCTGAAGGCGGTCAAGGAGGAACTTCAGCAGCACGAGGCCCGTATCAGCGATATTGAGAAGCGTGTACACGACCAGCTCGAAACCCGTATTGCCAGATTGGAGAAGAAATTGCGTGGGCTTGAGACCAACGACGTTACACCTGCAGCTGTGGCGCCCTCGCCTCGTTGGTTTAAGGTTCCACCCTTTGATGGCTCGTCATCGTGGGTTGCATACAAGGTTCAGTTTGAGGCCGTAATGCGAGCGAATGGGTGGGACAAAGAACAGGCCTTCACTGCCCTAACCTTGGGCCTTCGTGATCAGGCCTTGACGGTGTTGGAGGCACTCGGGCAAGACGTCACCTACGAGAAGCTTCTGGAGGCGTTGGAGGCGAGATACGGAGACGCGCACCTTGAACATGTGTATCGTGCTCAGCTGAAGGACAGGACACAACGCACCGGAGAAACTCTGCAGCAGTGGGCTCTAGAGGTGGCAAAGCTGGTCAGGAAGGCATACCAGTCGTCGCCTGCGCTCATTGACGGGAACCTCGTACAAGCGTTTACGGATGGGATCCGGGACCTGGAAGTTAGAGCAGCGGTAAGACTTGGGCACTTCAAGTCCCTGAAGGCAGCCTTGGCCTACGCTCTGGAGGTGGAAGCAGCGCGTCACGAGGATCGACCTTACCGTATCAGGGAAGTTGTTTCTTCACCACGGTGCTACAACTGCGGGGAAAGAGGCCATATCCGCTTGAGCTGCCCAAAGCGTAAGCGGCACGTTGGTACCCTGTCTCCACCAAAGGGGTCACCTGACGTACCTGTCTGGCGGCAAGAGCAACGTAGCGCAGATGCTCTGATAGGTAGGGCTTACCCCGACCAACGCAAACACTGTGCAAGACAGGAAGCGAAGCCGGCAGCGCAAGTGAGAATGTTGAAGACGGATCTGAGGGACGGATGAAAAGAAGCTTTGCAGAGTGCTCAGCAAGAAGACAAGGACGTACAGCCGATTCTCGAATGGAAGAAATCAGGCGCTCCTAGGCCCAAATGGAGTGATATCGCAGCAATGAGCCCTGTCACCAAAGGTTATTGGGCACAGTGGGAAAGTTTGGTTGTCCAGGATGGAGTTCTGTGCCGCAAATGGGAAAACGCTCGAGGTAACCAATGCCATCTGCAAATGGTAGTGCCCAAAACTAAGGTGCCGGAAGTACTGCGGCTCTTTCACAATGGTGCTTCGGGAGGTCACATGGGTTTTAAGAAGACGCTTACTAAGGTCCGAGAGCGGTTTTATTGGCTCCACTGTCGGAACGACGTCGAGGATTGGTGCCGCAAATGCACAAGTTGTGCGGCTGTCAAGAGGCCACACACTCGTAGCAGAGGTGCATTGAAGGCGTACAATGTAGGAGCTCCAGGGGAATCTGGACAACAGATGTCTGAGAAGATGAAGACTCGCTACGACCGGAAGCCAAACAACAAAGGCTCCGATGAGGGATCATTGGTGTGGCTTCATAACCCAGTACGAAGCAAAGGTAAATCGCCTAAGTTACAAGCCAGGTGGGACGGGCCATATCGCATAATTATCAGGATGAACGACGTCACCTATCGAATCCAGAAGGGGTCACGAGGTGCACCGAAGATAGTTCATGTGGACCGGTTGGCTCGTTACTATGGGTCCAACGATGTTCGAGACGAACACGTTTAAGAGGGGGGCAGTGTTACGCCATCTATCGGTGAATGGGTGTACTAGAAGAGATTGAATGTATCGGTGGGTTAAAGGTAATTCAGCTACTCTGTACTAGATGGCGTTGGACTATGTCGACTGTTCCCGACTTACTAGAATGTTTCGTCTGTAGTGAGAATGTTCGGGAATATGCCAGTAGGATCTCATTGCCTATCCGGCCGGTATAAATACGCGGCGGGCGAGCGAGTTCACACAGTTAAAATTGAATATCGAAGCGATCAACAAGAAGCGAAGAAAATAAGTCGGAAGTGTTTGGTGTTGTTCTAGTGGTGTGGAATAGTGTGTTTTATTAGTGAAGTGAAAATTAAGTGTGTGTATCTAGTGTTTGTGTATAAATAAAGTACAGTTTAAGTGGCATAGTGAGTTATAATTTATCACGAACCCCAGCTCGTAACAATACCATATATTTCAAATGTACGAAACTTTATATCAAACATATAACGGTGAACATTCGCGTTAGTATGCAAATTAGCTCAGTACGATATCCACACCGCTAAACCGCTTTTGGGTGCTGGAATATACTACAAATTCATCATTTTGAGAGATATGTAGCGATATAAATTGGGTTTTGTTTTAGGTACTATGTAAAAAAGCGTATTTTAAAAAAGCTATAGGTTTAGATTTTTTAAACAGCAATTTTTTTTACAAATCGCCGATAGCCTAGTGGTGTACGTAACTGACGAGGCAATAGTCTCGGGTTCGATCCCAGTAACCCCCCCTCACCTCTGACTTTTCGAATTTATGTGTGTATATTAACACACCTCTCCCATCCCTCCGGGGATAATTGCGTGAAGTTGTGTTGTTTTTTTAAACATTAAAGTGGTAGAGGAGTTGTCTAAAGTTAGCGACTGCCATGTAGAGGGTATCGAGTTCGAATCAATGACTTTTTGAAGTTACGTGCGTATTGAATTGTTAATTATCAATTGCCCTGTAGGTACCTCGGAGAGCACGCTAAGCCTTCGGTCCCGGCTGTCATGTTTGACAGTCGTAAGAGGGAGTCAGTACCTCTGAATGAACTGATACTAGTCTAAACCATGGAATATCGCTTTCCTTTTGGGTTGCGGAGGTCAGACAGGCAGCCGCTCTGTAAAAAAGCTGAGATTCAATCAAATCCGGTTAGACTAGTAAGCGGACCCCAGTTAGCAACTCGCATAACCTTAAGAGGATGGTTTCTACCATGAAGAAACGAAGAAACTTTCAGGAGCATTCTGTCTCTATCAGAATATTGTGCTGGGCAAATAGGCTCTACTTATCAGCATACTAGTTATAGGAGATGGGCAAAGGGCCGGCTGCGGCTCCTTTCGATATTAGTAGCACCGATAACAGCTTTATTCGGTATTATTTGTGCAGCGTGATTTAAAGCTAATGTCTTTATTTTTGCTCTGCTTCTAAAGGTTGTTGAATGATGACACTTCGTCACCTTTAAAATGGGGATGACATCTGAAAATATAAAATTTACTAGAGGATGCCCGCGGTTACACCTGCGTTATTTAAGGCTATTGCTCTGCTCCCGTTGCTCATAGCGCAATGTTATATAGTCTATAGACTTCCTCGATAAATGGGCTATCTAACACAGAAATAATTTTTCAAATCGGACCAGTAGTTCCTGACATGAGCGCGTTCAACCAAACAAACAAACTCATCAGCTTTATATATTAGTATAAGATTAGTTTCAGAAACAAGTGTGTTTAAACAAACAATCTGACAACTGACTTGGTTGTACCGAACGTGCTTTTAAACTTGAGGATGTATCAGTTTCAGGATAAATTATGTGTAATAGTAGACAAAGTTTTGTAATGAAAACCTCAGATTCCGTTGATAACAGCTTTAATCTTGCTTTTTTGTCATTAAGTATTACAATGATTCGCAGTTTTTACGTATTGATGCCAGCGTAACAAAATTAGAAATCGAATAACAAAAATATGTGCGGGTGTAAGTAAAATAAATTTAGGAGTCAGGTACAGTATTACTTAAACGAGTAACTTGATGCCATTTAAAATGATCAGGCGTTTATGCAGCGCAGACATCTTCCCCCCCGTTGAAAGACTCCTTTCAACTGCGTTAGTCGTCATCCGGTAAAGATGTAGGCAAGGGGCAGATCCGTGTGAGAGGCCTCCTGAAGCAGCCTCTGGTAGTCTCCACGTCTGCGACTCGTGTGACGCCGTCGGTTCCAGGGAACAGGCGGCTGACTCGTCCCATTCGCCAGCTCAGTGGTGGGACGTTATCCTCCTGGAGAAGAACTAAATCTCCAACTTGCAGGGATGCTGAATTAGTACGCCATTTGGAGCGCTGTTGTAGTTCAGCTATATATTCCTTTTCCCAGCGCTGCCAAAAATGCCGATGAATCTGTTCAAGCTTCAAGTAACGTTGAAGGTTGTTCTGGTTCTCGTGCTCGAGCGATGGACCAGGCAATGCATTTAGGGCACGCCCTATCAGAAAGTGACCGGGAGATAGGAAATGGTAATCGTTAGGGGAAGGGGAGAGTGGGCACAAAGGTCGACTATTAAGCACAGCTTCCACTTGTGTGAAGAGAGTACATATCTCCTCAAACGTTAAATGATGGTTCCCCATAACGCGTTTTAAATGGTATTTCGCGGATTTAACGCCGGCTTCCCAGATGCCGCCGAAATGTGGAGCATACGTGGGAGAAAACACAAACTTTATGCCTTCATTGGTAGCAAAATTAACTACAGGTTCATGATTAGTTTTAAGAAAATTGCCAATCTCTTTAGCTGCCGCAACAAAGTTGCGACCGTTATCGCAAAATATCTCCGCTGGCTTACCTCGACGCGATATAAATCTGCGTAACGTCATGATAAACGCGTCCTTGGACAAATCACTGACGGCTTCCAGGTGCACACACTTATAGCGAAAACATACAAACAAACATAAATAGGTTTTAATTAGTCGTGCACCTCGACCCTTTCTATTTAGTGTTAGGAACGGACCAGCGAAGTCAACTCCCACAGTACGGAATGGAAAATCAGGTATGATGCGCTGTGCAGGTAAATTTCCCATCATGGGAGTTAATGTTTTACCTTGTATACGTCTACATCGAACACAAACATGTACTGTGCGGCGGGCCAAATGCCTACCATTTATAGGCCACACAGTCTCTCTTACACAGGCCAGCAACAGCTGAGGCCCAGCATGCATATTGTGTAAGTGTTCATATTTAAAATACAATTTAGTGAGTGGATGAGAAGCGTGTAAAAGTATAGGATGTTTTTTAGTATAATTGTAATTAGATAATTCTATCCTACCACCGACCCTCATCACCTTGTCATCATCCAAAAAGGGTGAAAGTGACAAAAGTGTTGACTTGCTACTTAAAGTTTTATTTTTTAACAAAAGATTGTACTCTAGAGTAAATGAAGTTTGCTGAGCAATTTTACATAAGCTAATAAAAGATAATTCTAATTCGCTAACATTTAATTTACCAAATAATTTATCTTTAGGACATTTATATCTTATGTTATGTATGAATCTATTGACATACGCAAATACACGTCTCAGTTTTAAAAACGATGAAAACTTATCTATTTTTAGAATTTCTGTTGCTGGTTCCAGGACAACAGCGGAAGTGGACTTCATCTCAGGTAAGTCTGATTCATTTATTAATTTCTTTAAATAGGGCCAATCGGATTCAGGCTGTATTAGAAAGCTTGGACCTGACCACCAGAAATTAGAATTGATGATTTGATCTGGGCTCACGCCCCTTGAGATCAGGTCAGCTGGATTCTGATCAGTCGGCACATAGCGCCACGACGAACTATCGGTAAGTTCATTAATTTCGGCTACCCTATTAGCTACAAACGTTTTTAACTTTGCAGAATTACCATTTAACCAGCTGAGGACAACGCTGGAATCGCACCAGTAAATGATGCGATTGACATCACATCGCAGAGAGCTGGTAACTGTCTTACACAATTTTGCAGCTAATAGCGCAGCGCAAAGCTCCAGACGCGGTATTGTTATCGGTTTCAACGGCGCCACCTTAGACTTAGCACACAGTAAATTTACCTTTACCTCGCCAGCTAAGTTGTGTGACCGTAGGTACACACAGGCACCGTAAGCGACTTGAGAAGCATCACTAAAGGTATGTATTTCTATATAATTAGGAGCTTCGCATAGTGTTAAGCGCGGGATCTGTAAATCTGATAAAAAATGTAAATTGCCAATGAACTTGTTCCAGGATTCCAGGATATCGGAACTAACTGGTTCATCCCAACCCTTCTTGTTCAGCCATAAGGACTGAAGTAACATTTTAGGTATAATTACACATGGACTGAGAATTCCAAGAGGATCAAAAATCTTGAATGATGCAGACAGTATCGATCGCTTGGTAACCACATCATTTTTATTGGGAATCTCAATCGATATTTGAAGGGTATCGGTTTTAGGATTCCAATTTAATCCTAAAGTATTATTAGATTCACTTAAACTAACCTTATCATTCTGATCAATGACTGATGATGATAAAATGCTTGGTAAATTCGATCTGAATTTACGTAGTTTAAACCCACCTGACTTTAAAGTGTCCGACACCTTGCGTTGAATGTATAATAGCTTGGACTCGTCGTTTGATCCGGTGACCAGATCGTCGACGTAATGGTCGTGTTTAATAATGTTACCTTTAAGCTGGTCATCGCAATTCTCTGCCAATACTGACAAACACTTGGTGCTCAAATATGTAGCACTTGCAAGACCATAAGTTACGGTTTTCAAACGTAAAGTTTTGATAGGATTGGACTCATCACTTCTCCAAAGTATTAATTGTAAATTACGATCCTTTTCATTTAATTCAACCATTCTAAAGAATTTTTCAATATCAGCTGTCAAAATATATTTGTACTGACGAGCTCGAATCAAAATAGAAAAGATTGAGTCTTGAACATTGGGACCGACCATCTGCAGATCGTTCAGAGAGAAACCTGAGGAAGTTCGTGCCGATCCATCAAAGACAACACGAGTCTTTGTCGTTTCACTGTTTTGCTTATATACTGCATGATGGCAAAGATAATAGGATGGAACGGGATTAGTAGTCGGACATTCCTCTAAATGACCTAACTCTAAATATTCTTGAATGAAATTGCAATATTTCAACTTTAATTCTGGATTCTTACGGAAACGTCTTTCTAAATACAACAATCGTTTTTTAGCCATAGCGTAAGAATCTCCTAAACAATCTGGATTATCAATTAGGGGCAGCCTCACACAAAATCTACCCGATTCTAAACGATAAGTATTACGATAAAAATGGTCTTCACATGCCTGCTCAATTTTGCTAAAATATTGCTTATCTGGAACCTGCTCAAGTTCCCAAAACCTTTTCAAATGAGAATCAATATTGGAATTATTGCATTCGTCACTATCACTAATTGAAACATGACACGGAATATTTTTAGGTGACGAACAATTCCTTACATTTGGAGAAATTGGGCCGGCAACGAGCCAACCTAGCTTTGAGCTACGAAGCTGGGGCATATTAGTACCTAATGCAAGCTGATCACATCCGAGTAGGTCCCAAAACAGGTCTGCACCTATCAAGACGTCTATGGCTGAAGGCCGATTAAAGCTAGGATCAGCTAGCTGTAGGTTGGTTGGAATATTTAATTGACTAATGTCTATAGATTGTTTTGGAATAACACTTGTTAATTGGTTTAATACATAAAATGACTGTACAACACTATAGTCATCATTAAGAGAATTTAATCGGGCAATACAACTTTTGTTTACGTATTCCGCTAAGTTGTTGCCTATACCGATAACGTTTATAGTATTAATAGCACATACCTGTAATGATAACTTGTTCATAAGTGACTGGCTAATAAATGAAGACTGACTGCCACAGTCTAACAAAGCACGCACTCGAAATTGTTTGTTTGTTTGTGGATTGATAACATTAACCATAGCTGTTGATAAAAGAATGTGATTTTCTATAAAATTATCACTAATAGAATTATTTACTGATATTTCAGTTGAACCACGATCTGTGTTGGTATTATTGCTGCTGACTGTACTAGCATTACTTGCACTAGTATTGTTTAAATTAGGGGAATGCAAGAGTGAATTGTGCCTACGCTTGCACTCACGACAGGGACCCAACTTGCAGTCACGTGCACGATGCCCAGTTCGTAAACAATTGGAGCATAAGTGCAACTTAAATGCTTCATCTCGTCGTTCCTGAACGCTCTTCGCAAGGAATGTAGGGCAGTCGTATATCCAGTGGTCACCCTTACAGACAACGCACTGCTTAGCGACAGAGCCGGTGTTCTGAACTGTAGATGAAAAGGATTTAGTACTACGAGAATTGTTATTATTGTTTTGACGTGATTGTGTGACCTTGGGTATATCAGACTTGTTTTGATACATAGTTTCTAACACATCAGCGCGATCAGTTAGGAATTTTTTGAAATCCTTTAAAGCAGGGAGATTGGACAAATTATTACGATGTTCTTCCCACTTCATGGCAGTACGATTATCTAATTTTGGTATAAGAATTTTAATAATTATCATTTCAAGCAGTTCATCTTTCGTTGCTAAACTTGACAATGCTCGCAAGTTTTTAGTTACGTGGTCAACTAGAAACCTCAGTGATTTGTCCGATTCACGTTTGTGTTGTTGTTGTGTTGATTCGAAATATATCAATGAATTAAGGTGTTGATTTATAAGTTGGCGCTTGTTATCGTAACGATCGCACAAAAGCTGCCATGCAGTTTTATAATTATTTTCAGAAATCTCTAAATTGGAAATAATTCGCGCGGCTTCCTTTTCAAGATACGATACCAAATAATGGAACTTGTGAATAGGTTTAATGCGTTCATTGTTATGAATAAGCGATAAATAGGTATCTCGGAACTCAAGCCAGCGGAAATAAGCGCCATCAAACTTTGCGATTTGTATTTGTGGTAATTTAAAATCAACATGATGACATTGAGATGACAGATCGTTATGACATTGTGATGAATTGTGCAAATCAGATTCGTTTGAAGTATTTTTGTACTTATCAAGTTGCTCTTCAGCAATTGCAAGATGTGAAGTGAAGATCTGCTCAATTTCATCACGTTCGTCGATCTCGGAGTCCATATTATCGCAATTAATGACCTCAATCTGAGCCTGTAGTTCATCAAATTTGCTAGACATAGCTCGTATTTTACCAATACTAATTTCTAACTCTTTAATTTGGGTTTTATTCAATTTTGAAGAGCATACTCCATCTAAATATTTTTTAAACTTTGTTAAACGACCTTTGACCGAGCTACGCTTAGCAAACAGTTCCTTCAATTGTTTTGCATTACAGTCTTTATCTTCGCTTAAAGACATTTTGTTAAATACTAATAGCAACAACAAACGATAAACTAGCACTGAGAACTTTACGAAAAATGCTTATTGTTAATTGAGTTCTAAACAGTAACGCAAAATGAAGGAATAAAGTTATATGTTTAGAATCTTATCTGATACTCCTTCGGCGGCACCTGGCGCAGCAGCGCGGCTGCAGCTCGGCAGCACGACGATGCACCGACGTCACCCAAACGCGGCTAGCGGTAGCTGGCAGCGTCAGGCAGCGATGGAGTTTCTGGAATAGTCGGCCCAAAATATTTGAAATAATGTTAACTACAATAATGGCACGAACTATTGGGAGGGTGTCTATGAGAAAAATTGGCAATATTACTAATTGGTGTTTAGATACTCAAGTATTGTTCATTTATGAACTTATTTTAAGGAATGTACTGGTATTTTAAGAATTTATAATTTTACAAATGATGACGTAGGTAGTTGTCACACTGAACAATGAATTTTAATTACACTATTTTTCTATATTTACTGGTTGTTTACTTGAAATAAGCTTTAAATTAGCTAGATACTTTGTTGA
Organism: Euclidia mi; assembly: GCA_944739405.2. Taxonomy (NCBI): domain Eukaryota; kingdom Metazoa; phylum Arthropoda; class Insecta; order Lepidoptera; family Erebidae; genus Euclidia; species Euclidia mi. The sequence goes on along the minus strand of OX123183.2, from coordinate 2,814,293 downwards.
ACTAATGAAATACACAAGTGGAATGTACCAAACAGCGACCCTTTTGATAGGAAAAATAGGTTTAGGTGTTAGGGTAAACTATGGGAATGGCACTTAACTGATAGGCGAGACGGCTGCTTCCGGCTGCATTGGTCCTCGCTGATGGCTGTTGGCACTGATAGAAACACGAGCTGTTCTACAAATGTTGACGGAATCCTCGAACTGGCGTGGCAGGCTGACGGTGAACCCCGACGTGGCGTCGTCGTAGAAGCTAAGGCTGGGCGCGGCGCTTTCTGCTGACCGACCTGGCTGGCTTAGTTGTCTTCTTTGATAGTGTTCCTGCGTCTGTAGTCCTCCACAATCAATCTTTGGTAGATTTCCTTTTGACGAGAATTCTTTGTTTTCGTACTTCGATCCGAATTTTGCAAATCCGTCCTGTCACGGTCGCCAATTTTAATGTGTAATAGTAGACAAAGTTTTGTAATGAAAACCTCAGATTCCGTTGATAACAGCTTTAATCTTGCTTTTTTGTCATTAAGTATTACAATGATTCGCAGTTTTTACGTATTGATGCCAGCGTAACAAAATTAGAAATCGAATAACAAAAATATGTGCGGGTGTAAGTAAAATAAATTTAGGAGTCAGGTACAGTATTACTTAAACGAGTAACTTGATGCCATTTAAAATGATCAGGCGTTTATGCAGCGCAGACAATTATATTTCTTACAAGTTCATTCATGAAATGTAACAGACAAATTAAATGAACTTACTTTATACTCGCATTATAATATTAATATATAAGATATAAGATATATTATATATTGAAATATAATTAAAATTTTCCCGAAGGACGTTCAATTTATTAACGTTTAGGTATTGAGTGCAACCTTCAAATTTCTTTCTTTCCCTTTGTATTTTCTTTTGTGACGATGTTTTATTTCATGTTACAGATTTTAATGAGATGTCTTTACATTTCCAAGATTATTCTTATAAACGATTAGATTTTCTTTGTGTAGAGTATTACAATAAAAAGTCCATCTTATTATGCCTGTTCGAGTTTTATTTTTAGAATGAAGTAAGTACAAATTGTATTTAAAATATGAAAGCTTTATGGAAATGTTTTTAGGTCTGTAATAAATAATCTGAAAGAAGTAGTTTTGTTTTTGGATCAATTACTTCATTAGAATGATACAATTTCTGTCCACGTCAATTATACATACACGAAAAATTACGAATTATCAAATTTTTTGTACCAAGGGGTTATCAAATCAAAAATTCACATATGGGCTCATATGATACGTCTAATGACAAATAGGTATTTTTAACCAGTGACTCAATATTACAGCTAGATATCAAAAATCTTTTCAATTTGACATCGAAAGAAAAAAGTAACCTTACATACATACATACATAGTCTCACGTCTATATCCCCGAAGAGGTAGGCAGAGGTATATTGCTACACCCACTTTTCGCCAGATTTATTTTAGTCCCACGTAATAGGGGGCGAGCCTATTGCCGTACCGGGCACATTACCAGACTCCGAGCCGCTACTGAGAATTGCCTAAAAGAAAAACTCAATAACACTTTGCCCGACCCGGGAATGGAACCCGAGACCTCCAAATCCCACGCGCACATTTATGCCGCGAGACCAACGAGGCAGTCAAAAGTAGAGTTAAAGTAACCTTAGCTAGATGTATATACGTACATACGTACATTTATATCAGCGGCATGTCAAGTTAGCAGTTGCTGTACGATTTTAATACTTATTTTCTATGCTATAAGCCCGGTACAAAGGTCAAAGTGTCAAGCTTCAATTGTTGTCGTGTGTATAGCTACGGTAGTATATCTTTCAAAATGAAATGAAGCCATTATCATTATTATCATCATGTCAACCGAAAGACGTCCACAGCTGGACATTGGCCTCCTCCAAGACTCTCCACATGGACGGATCTTGAGCCACCCGCATCCATCCTCTGCCCGCGAACCCAAATAAGGTCGTTAGCCCACCGTGTGGGAAGTCTACCGCTGCTACTACGTCCGGTGCGTGGCCGCCACACAGAACCTTTCTACTCCAACGAACATCGGTTCTTCTGGCAACGTGTTCTGTACAAAAATATATATTTATAGACATATGTATATCCTAATATTGCACGTGTCTGTCGTTGAAAAGTGAACACAAAAACAATGGTACAATTAGCATCACCCGCTCCGTTAGTGGCGACTTGGCTCTGGATCTTACAACTGCTGTTAAGTTTGGTACTTAGTTGTTTCGCTAACTTGCGCCTGGCGATGCCCATAGCGCCTACTATGGGTTTACAGAGGTGAGAATTGTGTGAGATGCTGCAACTCCTAATAATAGATATTTGCTATCACTTTCTTGATTGCTAGACAGTAAACACATACATGATGGAAATGTAATCCTATTTTGTGGGTGTGGTATAACGAATAACTCGTATCAGTGTTATTGGTATTTGAGATTCCGATCTATTCTGCTTGAATTATAAATTCCTTCATATACTTTATCACTCATGTAGTAGCACTCATAGACTGACTAAACTGCTAATAATAGATCGGCCACGTAGGTATGTATGGCTCAATTGACTAAAGGCTGGAGAAGGCAGCCTATAAATTCCAACACCAGAGTTGGAAAGAGAATCGTAATATAGTAAAAAAATAAGGTCTTTCTTTGGTCTTCTCCTTTCCATTCTTTCATCATCTCTGATATACTACATATACTTCAATTCAATATTTTTACGATTTGAAACACAGCCTAACTCTTCGTAAGACTTTGACATTATACAATAAATACACACCTAATCAACTAGCTTACAATGCGCTACGTTTACTACTGCGCTGCGCTATATTACAATCATCATCATCATCATATCAGCCTTTAATAGTCCACTGCTGGACTAGGCCTCTCCTTTGAAAGGAGGAATTGGCCTACTATACCACGCTGGCCAAACGGGTTGGTATAGGGTTTGTATCAAGTTTTCCTTCTCTTGCAGTGTTGTGCTCTGCATAATATGCTCCCTCTGTCGGCTCTTACGACACCCATGGGATGATATGGGGCGGTGACATTTCGTATTCTTAATCCGTCACCACACGGACATATTTTACTACCTACATATATGTATATCGCCAGGAACGAGAGAAATGCCAGTTCTCACAATACGTTTCGACTATTGGTAAGGCCTGCGGTTTTTGGAACGTAGCACGCTCTGAATTTAACAGTATTAAATTATTTTCGATAGCATACAACAACCGGACGAGTTATGTCGGCAGTAGGAACAACTTTAAACCGAATCATACTGACCATGTTATTTGAGGAAACACGTATATTACACAGCTTTGTTGAATATGTGTTTTTATTTGAATTAGTTTGGTTATGTTTATGGAATTTCAATCTTAAGAAGAATAAGAATCTGTATATGTAAAATTCGTGCCTTATGGACTGACATCTCTATATATATTTGTTTTTAATATCTTTAATTAGAAAAAGGTATACACTTGTATGCTGTTCAAGATGGGTCTATGTGAGAAACCTTGGGGAAGGCCTATGTCTTGGCGGACGTCCCTACGCTGGCATGATGATTCACTTGTGAAAATAATAAGGAGAAAAAAAAGATTACATTTTAAAGTAAAACCCTATCCATTATAAATTTTAAAACAACAAGATTCTGACTACTTGTGAATAGCATCCAACGCTAGGCAAAGTCTGTGCGGGTAGTTTCGGGTATTTTCAACCTTATAATTACAAATATACTATCAACTGTGCAACGCCTAAAATCATTCACTCACTGTATGACAAATTGAGTAAACCCCCATACTGACTACCAGAAAGCTTTCGTACATGCTATGTAGAACAAAATACTTCGACAAAACCAGACAAACTCTTGATCAACTCTGCCATCGTCGCGCCTTTGAAATTTTAATTTAGAATTGAATTTTCCGTTACTATGCAGGTACTCTATAATTTAACATATTTGATTTCAATCAAATATTTCCAACAAAACGATAACCCATTTTCTGCGTCACTACATTTGATTATATCATTTTTGTACAAGTTAGGGCTTAACCTTCGATAGCTCTTAAGTATAGCCCTAAGCTTGCACGTACCTAAACCTAGACTTATCCTAATTTAAGCCTACTGGTTCCTATATCTAGCCTAACCTATCTTATGATATACCTATCCCTATTTTAGATCTAACTCTAACCTAACTCCCTAGTCTACCCTAGCCCTGTTAGGTATAGTGTATAGCGAGGCCGTGTACACTGTGGTCACACAGACTGTCGCGTATACAACCCTAATCCCTAGTTCCCTAGCAGTCCCTGGGATCCCTAGGCCGGGATATCTGTCGCCGGGAGACCTAAGGCGACAGACGGAAAGTGGGTAGGATTAGGGTGTAGTGAAGTGGGTTTTCTCACTGCCGGTCGAGCAGACTCACAAGACCGATCATGGTGACGGCTAAGGGTGTCTTGGCCGCAGTGAGAGGTGAGGGGTAAGGTATGAGTCAAAGCCGGGAGTGAGCTAATGACTGGTTTATTTCTTAAAACTATAATCTTATATACTAAACTTATTTTATGTACACATATACACGTATTTAGTTGTGTGCCGTCGGTGTATTGTGCCGATGCAGCATGTCTGAGCCGACCGCCGTACGTGATAAATTACATGATCTTAAAATATCACGCATCTTCCTCGGTGATAAGTTGGATGTGTGTTGGAATACCAAGAATGTCATGTTCATGTTTGAACATTCTGGCGTCTCTCCGGGATAGGCTTCAGGAAGGTCATGTTCCGGCGTGAACATTCTAGCGCCTCTCCGGGGCAGGCTCTAGAAAGTTCTTATGTTCAGGCGTGAACATTCTGGCGTCCCTTCGGCGTAGGCTTCAGCTCAACGTTAACGGCATCTGTAGTTTGTTGTTCACTGGTGATTCGTTTTCTTGACGGCTTCGGTTGGCTGGCTGTAGGCCATGTATGATGCGGTCCTGGCAGCGGCAGCTTTTTGCGTTGCTTGCTGTGGAACCTTGAGGATCGTTGCGGTGGATATGTTAAGTACCTATGTGTAGTAGGAAAAAAGAAGGTATATTTTATATTTAGTCAACATGCAGTTGTTTTGTACCATTGCATGTTATTCACCCCTCCAGAAATTCCATCCCTTCTCTTATTTAGTAGTAGTAGTAGTAGTAGACGTTGTAGTAGTAGTGTAGTAGTTGTAGTAGTAGACGTTGTAGTAGTAGTAGTATTCGTTGTAGTAGTAGTATTAGTAGTAGTGTAGTATTTGTAGTAGTACTAGTAGTAGTGTAGTATTTGTAGTAGTAGTAGTCGTTGTAGTAGTAGTAGTAAACTTAGTATATTCGTAAAAATTTAGCGCCCATGAACTCTGATCGCGCAGAACTCGTATACAAGTGTGTATCGCGTCTGTGGCAGTAACTTGTTACGAGGACGATGGCGGTTTGTCAACACTGTGGTTTTCTGGGAGTCAGGTTCGATTGGACTTCATGACTTGTAACATGTTCTTAATTGTAAAGGTATGGGTCCTTGATTTGTTTATCTAAGGCCCTTGTTATGTATTCATTGTTATTTGCTTCCTCTAGCCAATCTTAACTTGTTTACGTAGATATGTCTTTCCCTAAACTTGGTTGCAATCTCGTCCTCGAAACGGTAAGTGCGACTTCTCGAGTACCGGGGCGACCCGCTTGTGGGAGACCGATACCTGATTCGCTACCGCCCGACGCAACCAAGTTAGTTAGTCTCTTACTATACCACGAGACTAGTGCGATTGGGGAACACTAGCCCGCAATATAATAAGTGTCAGTCAGTCAGCTAGTCAGCCTACGGGAACAGGAGTTCCAGAGATGTTATATCGCTTTTGCTCGAAGGACCAATGTACAAGTTAGGGCTTAACCTTCGATAGCTCTTAAGTATAGCCCTAAGCTTGCACGTACCTAAACCTAGACTTATCCTAATTTAAGCCTACTGGTTCCTATATCTAGCCTAACCTATCTTATGATATACCTATCCCTATTTTAGATCTAACTCTAACCTAACTCCCTAGTCTACCCTAGCCCTGTTAGGTATAGTGTATAGCGAGGCCGTGTACACTGTGGTCACACAGACTGTCGCGTATACAACCCTAATCCCTAGTTCCCTAGCAGTCCCTGGGATCCCTAGGCCGGGATATCTGTCGCCAGGAGACCTAAGGCGACAGACGGAAAGTGGGTAGGATTAGGGTGTAGTGAAGTGGGTTTTCTCACTGCCGGTCGAGCAGACTCACAAGACCGATCATGGTGACGGCTAAGGGTGTCTTGGCCGCAGTGAGAGGTGAGGGGTAAGGTATGAGTCAAAGCCGGGAGTGAGCGAATGACTGGTTTATTTCTTAAAACTATAATCTTATATACTAAACTTATTCTATGTACACATATACACGTATTTAGTTGTGTGCCGTCGGTGTATTGTGCCGATGCAGCATGTCTGAGCCGACCGCCGTACGTGATAAATTACATGATCTTAAAATATCACGCATCTTCCTCGGTGATAAGTTGGACGTGTGTTGGAATACCAAGAATGTCATGTTCATGTTTGAACAATTTTAATTAATTAAATTAAGCTTTAATTACATTGTTTAGATGGTTTCAGTAACAACTGTATACAATGTCAATAGGTGTTAAACCAGCGTGAACAATTTTGTTGTCATTGAATTATATTATGTACATACATACATACATACATATCGTCACGCCTTTTATCCCCGAAGGGGTAGACAGAGGTGTATTTCTACACCCACTTTTCGCCAGATATACTTTAGTCCCACGTAATAAGGGGCGAGCCTATTGCCGTACCGGGCACACTTCCAGACTCTGTGCTGCTACTGAGAATTTCGTGCCAGAAAAACCCAATAACACTGTCCGACCCAGGAATCGAACCCAGGACCTCCCGATCCCACGCGCACATTTATGCCGCGAGACCAACGAGGCAGTCGTATAGGGTTTGATGTCGAGTTTTCCGTCTCTACGCAAAGATGGTATTTGCATCGTGTTATCCCTTAGTCGCCTCTTACGACACCCATGGGAAAATAGGGGGTGGTGACACTTGTATTCTATGCCGTCAACCACACGGCCGAATGTTATATTATGTATCAGTCAAATAATACTGCATGGATGAATATAATTAATTAAACATTTGCTATTGAATTATTCTCCATTAGGGATCCGTTCCGGCTTCGCATATTTTCTTCTATATCTTCGTTATCGATAGATCTTTATACGTTATACGTTAAGAACTTCTTCAAGAACCACACTAAAAATTGGTGACAATTCTACAAAATTACATTATTTAGTTTTGAGTTTCTCGTGTTCGTACGGACGAGAGACGAAGCCCGATTTAGTTTTATAATATGTGTAAATGGTTTTGATGGAATGGTTTAAGTACTCACATTGCTACTATGTTGATAGTATTTAATTAAGAAATGATAGATGTAAAATGTCCTCCGACAGATTTCGGCCACGACGGCTTAACTTTATGATACTTGCCAACTGCGCGGGAAATATTATAGCGCACAAGTGTGTGCGCAGACACAAGTGCACTCTCTATTGCCTCACTCTCATATTCCGATGGGTCGCCACATGCGACACGACCGAAGAGAGATTGGGCGCAGGATCAATGGCTTAACGTGCTTTCCGAGGCACGGGGGTGTAACACCGCCAACTCCCAACAGAAAAACCCAATATCACTTTTTGTTCGACCCGGGAATCGAACCCGAGACCTCATGATCCGCAGTCGCTTACATTATAGCAGGACCACAGAGGCAGTCAAATGATATTAATAGATACGTGTACCCAGGTTGCATATCCCGGCACAACCTGTCAAGGTTAGTCTCACTAGCCCAGACTTGTATACGTTTGACGACTTATATGAAGGAAGGCCAAACGCAAACCGAGTGGTCGAGTATTGGGCCAAAACTATCCAAAGTGTTGCCATCAATATGAACGGTTAAAACTTAAATTAATGGATAAAATAATTATACATTCAACATAATTACATACATACATAACTTCACGCCTTTTATCCCCGAAGTGTTAGGATTACAATACATTCAAACTTTCTCAATTACACACATCAACAAAGTCTAGGGATATCTTAATCCTAAATTATTTACGAGTTTATAGTTTAGAACCTTGTTAGTTTCCACAAAAAGTTTATATACAGATTAAAACCTCTTTTATTCTATTTTCAAAATTTGAACATGGAAAGAAAAAAAACAAAATAATAAACAAAATATGGCGGCAAATTTGCTAGTAATTCGTTACATTAAAGAAAGTTAAAACTGTTTTATTATAATTATTAATGAAAAGGGTTTTTAATTGTTTTTCTTTTTTAATTTAACGTGACGTACGAACTTTAAAAGTCATGTCACGTCGTCATTTGAGTCGAGATGAAATGTTACGAGCCGTGGGCATGTTAGAAAATGGTGCAATTCAACGCGTCGTTGCTGAGGCCCTACATACCAGTCAAAATGTGATATCAAGGTTGTGGTCACGTTATCGCAGTACTGGAGATGTGGCCGAACAGCACACAGGTAGATATCGTGTTACTACGCAGAGACAGGATCGATTTCTCCAAATGACCGCCAGAAGACAACCCAATATCACAGCGCTGCAACTAGTGCAAAGGCTCCAGGAGGACCACCAGCTGCTGGTAAGCGACCAAACCGTGCGAAGAAGGTTACATGAAGTTGATCTTCATGCTCGAAGACCATTGCGTGTTCCAGCATTGCGACGTGGCAATCGCGGTCGGCGGCTTTCGTGGGCTCGGGAGCATTTACCATGGAGTGACGAACAATGGTCTTTGGTGCTGTTCACCGATGAGTCCCGGTTTGGGTTTCACCCGGATTCACGAAGAACACGCGTTTGGAGAGCTCCAGGGAGAGTTAGCCGTCTACGGCACCCTCAGGAGGTCCACCCATACCAAGGCGGGACAATCATGGTGTGGGCAGGAATTCGTCTTGGCGGACGAACCCAACTCGTTTGGATCCAAGGCAGCATGACTGCACAAAAATACCACGAGGAGGTAGTAGAGCCCGTTATTGTCCCACACAAAACTCAAATAGGCCATGAATTTCTACTCATGCACGATAATGCTCCTTGCCATACGGCGCGGCTGGTATCGACCGCTCTCCGAGAGCACGATATTCAAGTTTTGGATTGGCCTGCACAGTCGCCCGACTTAAATCCTATCGAGCATGCCTGGGACATGTTACAACGAAAAGCTTTGAGAGATTTTCCACCAAATTTGACGACTGAACAACAACTTTACGAACACTTGCAAAGGACATGGGACCTCATACCGCAGCAAGACATTGACAATTTAATTTTAAGTATTAACAATCGATGTCGATGTGTAATCAATGTAAGAGGTGGCAACACTGATTATTAATGATTAGATTTTACAAGATTTTTTCCATTTTTATTAAAATTAATAGTTTTTTAAGAAGAAATGTTTGTTGTTATGATACTAATTTTCCATGATGATTAAAAAAAATTTTTTTTTATTTAAAACAAAAAAAAACACGAAATGTTTTTTATTTTTATTAAAGACCTTAAAATAATCTATGATTCTTCTATTTACTGTATCAGAAAATTCTTCATAGATTTTTAGATATTTGATGAAATATAAAATATCCCTAGACTTTGTTGATGTGTGTATATATATCTTATCCAATCACGGAAGAAAAGGTAACAATTTTGACTTATGACTTTTGATGTGATAATGAATCAGTTATTGGAGAATTCTCGTGTTAACTGGATATGGTGCCCGCCTTTATCTTTAATACAATATCAATTAGGTTAAATAATATAGGTAAAGAAGGCATTATCCCATAAAAACAATACTTGTCAAAAATACCAAGTCTCGCGACCGTAAAAAGTTGTGAGATCCATGTAATACCAAGTCAGTTCATTAAAAATCTTTAATGTTTTTAATAAATAGATTGACTCGGCCATCGCGTGAAAACACAATATATCTCACAAGTAATACATATATAAATTAGATTGTTTAATGCGATTGCCAAGTCAATATATTTATTTAAAACATTAAAGATTTTTAATTAACCGACTTGGTATCACATGGATCTCACAACTTTTTACGGTCGCGAGACTTGGTATTTTTGACAAGTATTGTTTTTATGGGATCTCATTTCTTTTTGTAGATTGTCTTACTTTTGTCCTTTCCGGTACCTTCTACTTCTTGTACACCAACAACTAATTTTCTTAATTAAAGCTCTAACTGTAAATGTAATTTTGTAATCCTTTATATTCATATGGGATTACAAAGTTATTTATGCAGTTGATGTATCTCGAAAACTGGACCGAAATTGAAATATATTTTAGTTTTTCCTTGGTTTATACACTAAACACTAATTGTTTCCTAAATTTGAAGCTTCTATGTTTGCTAGAAGTGCCTTAGACTTTTGATGATCGGTCAATGAGTGACAAAATTAAGAATTTTGACTCGTTATAATTCTAAAACTACTGGTTCAAATTGAATGAAATTTGAAAGACACCAATACGGTATACAATGCCTGCATGGTTGCTAAACAAGCAGGCTTTCAGTTTTATCCACAACGTAGTTATAGGGGGTCGAAAATGGCCTGAATTGCTTCGAGAAAAGGATGGTAGCGCCGTGCCGCTTTTTTGCTCGACTTGGTGGGGGCACTGCCGTGCCCCCAGATATGTAATATTAGGTACATATTGTAATTACATAAATAAGTACAATATAATTTCTCAATTTTTAAACATAATTATACTTATGAAACGTGTCTCAGTCGCGTAATTATTTACCATCACGACGACCATGGCATAGGAAAGGCTCCTATGCCATGGTCGCAGCCTGAAGGCTGATATAAATAATACTATAATTTCCGGGCATATAGAAAGTGTTTTACCTCCATTTCGAAATAGTTACGTAATTGAGCTCCGTAATAGAAGTATTAGTAAATAAAAATAAGATTGCCTCGTTGGTCTAGCGGCATAAATGTGCGCGTGGGATTGGGAGGTCTCGGGTTCGATTCCCGGTTCGGGCAAAGTATTATTGGGTTTTTCCGTTAGAAAATTCTCAGTAGCAGCACGGAGTCTGGAAATGTGCCCGGTACGGGAATAGGCTCGCCCCCTATTACGTGGGACCTAAAAAAAAAATCATGGCGAAATGTGGGTGGGTGTAAAGATATACTAGTTGCTCCAAATCACATTGTAATTCCATATCATGAGAAATATATGTTTCTTTTCCAATCAAGACAACAACGACTATTTAATAAGTATCATAGGAGGCAGACTTACACTCAGAGTACTTACCTATAATCCATACTATTATACAAAATACTGGACTTAACCCATGGCTGCGCCCGTGAGAATTAAATACCTAAACTTACCTCAAGAATCACACCATATATTAGAGAAAACCATGCAAAAATCCACTTGGTAGTTTATGACTATCGCGTTCGTACAGACAGACGACGCGGCAGGAACTTAATTTTATAATAAGTATTGATTATAATAATATATTTTGACGACTGGTTGGCGCAGCGGGAGTGTAAGCGACTACCACGCCGAAGGTCGCGGGTTCGATTCACGCTCAAGTCAAACATTTGTGTGCATGAACATGGATGTTTGTCTTGGTTTGGGTGTTTCTATGTAGGTATAATATGTATGTATTTACAAAAAAAAAGTATTTATGTATGTTTATCCATTGTCTAGTACCCATAGTACAAGCTCTGCTTAGTTTGGGACTAGATGGTGATGTGTGTATGTGGTAGAATATTATTATTAGTCTCGTATCAGAGTCGCTACGCATTATCTACGCTAAACAATTACCCCATTAGTATTGAGTTCAATGGCTTTGGACTAAACGTTCATCGAGCCACGTAACCGCATATAAACAGTACGCCTTGTGGTTTCATTATGTTGAACTATCACGTTAGTTATCGACAATAAGTGAGGCAGATATTGATAGTGATGATCACTGTGGCGGTGTTTATATTTGCTGCTTCGGCTACTTGGAATCCAGACATCAGCAAATGTAACCACCGCCGCAGTGATAAATCTCAAAAGTGTGTGTGTTGATTGATGGGAGACACCTTATCTGACCAACCATGTTATAAGCCCCAATAGGTATGACGTTATCTCAAAAAGCCAGCGCAACTATTTGATCGAATGCACATTGCCTTGGTCGTCCATTGTGTTAAGAGAGTCCAAGTCCCCCAAGAGCTAACAGCGCTCGCCACGACACTACATGTTTGCTTTCTCCTTAGGGACGATTGTACCAATAAGTTTTGTTACAAATGTAATACTGTGGCGCAACTCGGGTCAAAAGTTTGCTGGCAGTTTATATCTGATCAGAGGAAGGTTCTGTGTTTATAAAGAACTATATAAGTGCGGTCGTTTCTTAGGTTATTTTTGTACCATATTATAAAGAATTAAGGAACTGTGTCTTTTGTAGCAGCATTAGTTTGCGTGTATGTTACCTACATCAGAGCATATTGACAGTAAATATATTTTTGAGGATGGCTCTGAGATTGTCAGGCCAGAAATGTTAGTAATACAGCCGAATGATATTTCTTTATTGTCCACACAAATCGACTGAATCGACTGAAATTATGCAATGCAATCAAATTGTTTGTAATTCTGATTTAATCTCCTCTAGAAAAATATGAACGCAAAAAGCAGTGATATTTTTCGCACCACATCCATTGAACTACATCCAGTCAGATAGAACGTTTAATTAACACGAGTGACAGGCCCATGTGAGTCGACGCACTGGCATACATTGCGAAATAACAATACGTGCTACGTACCGCGGATTATAAACGGACTTGATTTAAACACGTCACCCGCGCGCTTAATGAACGTCGTCTTGCTTTGTTTTGTCATAGGTACACGTGGTTTTGGCAAAATAATAATACGATTTTTTTGTTTCGTTTTCATATCTCTTTGCGGCTTTTCGTAGGTCAATACTGGGCTTTCGCCTCTTTCAATTTACACACAGTAGCACTGTGAGTTAATAGGAGGATATAGCAAATTATGCCATGCTGGCCAGGTACAGGATTCGATATCGAGTTTTCCATCTCTTTGCAAAGGTACTACTTCATAATCAACCGTTAACAGTCCACTGCTGGACTAGGCCTCTCCTTTGAAAGGAGGAATTGGCCTACTATACCACGCTGGCCAAACGGGTTGGTACCTATAGGGTTTGTAACAAGTTCTCCTTTTCTTACAGTGCTTATCTCTGCATAATATGCTCCCCCTGTCGGCTCTTACGACACCCATGGGATGATATGGCTTGGTGACATTCTTTATTCTTAATCCGTCACCACACGGACTCCGTTTTTATATGAATGTGACTTATTTTGATGACGGAGTGCATAGACTTTCCAAATATCATAAAATGATATGTGGGAATAGATTCTTGCCTTCCAGTGGTTACCTATCCAAGTGGAAATTTGTCGACAAGTGGGTCCTATGACCTATCCAAATGGAGAGCTCTGTAAACGTCGCTTTGCATATCCATTATGGCTAGTCAAATCAAATTTCCAATACATAATAATAATAGTGGCGACTTTTGCAATGCGTTTGAATTTGGTAATAGTGATTTCTCTTCGTTTGAAGCAGAACTTGGAATAAGTGACCTGCGTGCCATTATAAACTAACCTTCTTTGACTGCTCTATTTGAGGTGATGCTATCATATCTCATCAACTGCCATATACATTTATTGCAATATCAATGAGCTCGAAGTAATACGTTACTAACCCCTAGTGGAAAGCATAACGGACGCGTGTAATGTAATATCGTCCAACGAAGTATTTTCTCAGAATAATTTATTTGTCTGATACTAACTCTGTCACATTTTAACGAAACTTTGAATTTGTTACAAAAAGCACTTTGCTTCTTTAAGCATTAAAATTTTCCTAGAATTGGTATGACATATTTTCCAGTGAATTTAACCGTTTTTGTAATTGATATATAGAAGTTACAACAGACACAACATTATCATTTTACAGCAGCAACATTAATTTATTACGAGACAGATTTACATAAAATAACAAGAGAAGAGAAATGTAAAAAATATAGAATAATAAAACACTGTGCCATCCATATTCACTAACAAGGCCGAATTAGCATAATTTTCTACCTACCTATATAAAGATACAAATCCATTTAGACCTGTTTTATATTCCACAAAAGTGGCCTGAAAAGGCCACAGGACTTAACGAGAGAATTAGAATTTTACATTGTAATGGTTGTACGGGAAAGGGTGAGGTAAAATATGGGGTTGAAAAACTGGAGTGGTTTTTCACCTAGATGGCGTTTGCTTCAGTATTTGAACTAATTATCCGGCCCTGTGTGCCTCGCAGGCGGCAATTTCACTAATTATTACATGCATTGAGAAACTGTGAAAATGAAACCGTTATTTTTGGTTGTGATTTAAATGTTTTGTCGCGAGTGTGAAACGAAACAAATTGGTTTATACCCTTGTTGAGCAAGCGTACGGTCTGCTTCGTTTCTTTGTAAACTGTTTATATTTGATAATACAAAACCTATAATAGTGAGAGACCTTTTGCTTCTTTAGTAACCACTCAGTCATTTTTTCATGCCTTTTCACAACGCTGGGCCGTAACCTAAACATTTTTTTTTATAGACTCACTTAACAATTAATCTTGTTATTAATCGAATTGCAAGGGTAACTGGAGATTTTTGTGACGTGCTTATAAAATTTTAATATGACGATGTATATTAGGTCTTGCATCGTCATAAAGGATCGTACCCGTTGTTTCTATTTTGAATCTTAGTAGTGGTACTACGAATGTCCTTCCAGAAACACTATTGTACTTCACCATCCGGGTATCAAAATGTTTATTTTGCAAACATTCAACACCCCAAAAATGAGCGCAAACTTCCATCACCGTAAAAACAACACAACACATCGATAACCAAACAAATAAATCAAGTTACACCGAGAACAATTGTAAATATTATAATGAATCTTACGTAAATCCCCGAACAAACGATTGAATACAAAATACCATACAAATATCGTTATAAATGAAAAATATTAATCCAAATTAAAACACGGAATGGTAGCACATCAGCCATAACTGAGTTTACCCGTATCGATGAGTAATATACCGAGCCAGATGGATCACAGATTACTGACTATAAATTATTATGAAGCAATCAGTGTATGGCAAAAGTTTCACTGCGGTTTAGTGTGTGCGATGCGATGAGACGGTGCATTGTTGTTGTATAGAAGAATTCATATATGTTTCTTTTGTCTCGGTCCTGTGTCAGTGCTAGAAAATACTTAACAAATATTGAATTGAAATGCTTGAAGAAGGCGCTTAAAGAAGCCACTCATGACAATTATTTTTCTGTTGATACAATTTTTTTTTAATACAGTGTGGTTGGAAGCCGAACTCGTGATATTACACAAGATTCATAGACGGTATTATGAACGAAGTTGAGCTTTCTAAAGTAGCATATATAAGTATTCGAAATTATAGCTATCGTGGGCCGTGAGTTGCCCTTCAGATAGAAATCGCGATTGCGTTTCTTTAAAAACATCTTTCTTCTTCTATTTTCTCTGGAGGCCTATGCACTCTCGAAGATATTATTTCAATAATTATTTTATATATTTACTCTCTCTCTACCGGTAAGTAAAATATCTTTCATAGTTGCATTTTAACCTACATAATATTAAGTGTTTGATAACAGTTTAATGAGTTTTGTTGGCATTGCTTCAGTAGCACGGTGTTAATGCCAGTTTTATCCACCCTTTATTACTAGGTAAGCATCCACCATCAACAGCATTGACATATCGTCATACCAACGACACGACTCCGATTCTCTCCATATCGTATACTCTAAACAGGCTTGCTCACTAACCGTGAGCTACCGTAGATTTATTGGTAATATAATTTTGATTGATCGCCGCGATTTCACCCACCAACTTGAGGGTTTAAAGCGACGCACTGAAGCCGTAATCAATCTTAAACGAGCGTTGTACTAATAGCTCGGTTTAGTGACATTGTACCGAAGTTTAGTACCTGCCTTCTGGGCTGGCTTGTATAGACTTGCATCAATTTAACTTGTGCACTAGAATATTACTAGCAACGTTTAGGACGTGCATGAACGGGGTGTGCTGAATGTTGTTGCAAAATATGTTGTCCGTTGATAAGTGTTCTGATTCTCTGTTTACTGTGGTAAATTTTAGTGTTTGTAGTGTTTACGTGAGGTTGGGATTATATCCTGTTTACGTTGTTAAACTATCTTGTTGATGACAAATTTAATTAGCATTTTAGCTAAATTTTTTCGTGAAAGGCTAGAGCTTAAATTTTTTTAAATACCTATATTTTTGTAATGGTGTACACTGCTAGCGAATGACACGAATTTTCACCATGATAGTGTAATTTAGAAACATTTACGAAGTTGTTCTCACACGTACGTTTTAAACCACAAGAATAAGTTTTTTCTGTCTCATGATGGTACTCTACATTATCCTTCGATATTGAGACTTGTTGACGCAGCAGGGGTAGGCCTCCCGCAAGCTGGACCGACGATCTGGTTAAGATCGCGGGAAGCGGTTGGATGCGGGCGGCTCAAAATCGGTCCGTGCGGAGAAACTTGGGGGAGGCCTATATCCAGCAGTTGGCGTCTCTAGGCTGACATGACGATTGAGACTTGTTAAAAGGCTGTAACATAATCCTACAGACTAAAACCAGCGTGATTCTATTTTCATGATCACCGAAATCGAAATTTGGCGGGATGTAGTAGATCCTATATATTAAAGCTATCAGACTTTCCAAATCAAATCAAAATCTTTTATTTGACTTCTCCTAGCAAGCCAGACGTGAACATAGCTTCAACTCCTTCAGCATTCTAGTGGTTAGTTTGCTGCGTTTTTTTATTGGTCCATTGTCTGCTTCTCCGTTATCTAGTAAGTAAGCAGAGTTTGCTCTACTTACTAGATAACGGAGACCAGTAAAGGGACTAGTAACGACCCCAGTTAAAAAAAATACTGAATTGGACACATTGAGATTGACAAGCTGATTACGTTGGGACAACCTAGTAGAAAAATCATACTGTTTGAAACAATTTAAAACATTACCCATCCTTTTGGCTTCGCCGTAGTCGCGTAATAATACACAATTATTTCAACACTTTGTACCGTAGGTATATACTAAAACGTCAATATTATTTAGAGTACAATGAACTAAAAGCTTTTAATGTTCGTGACATTGTTTTAAATAGAAGAAGCGAATAAAAGTGCATGTCAACGATTCGATGCCACTCTTAATTGGCAATCGGCCTACCTAGTGGCATTTCATTTAGTTACTGGCACATTCGCTTTTTGGTCGACTAGGAACTAGTTTTAAATAGATATATAGAACTATAGTTCTAATAATTAAAATTGCAGATTAACTTTGATGACTTCAATTTGACGACCGGTTGGCGCAGCGGGAGTGAAGCGACTGCTACGCCGATGGTCGTGGGTTTGATTGAAACATTTGTGTGCATGAACATGGATGTTTGTCTTGGTCTGGGTGTTTCTATGTATAATATGTATGTATTTACAAAAATAATTATATACAAATGTATGTTTATCCATTATCTAGTAGTCATAACACAAGCTCTGCTTAGCTTGGGACTAGATGGTGATGTGTGTATGTGGTAGAATATTATTATTAAATAACTGGACAGGTTAAACGATAATATGCAATAAATAATTAAGAAATGGTACAGTGTCAGCATGGCATATCAAGAGATCATTAGAATTTAAAGAAGAATAATAACTTAAGTGCTTGACAATAAAATTGAAAGTTTAATGACACATGAAATGCATGTCCGATGCTGAGGTATGCCATTGGAATGATGGCAATCACTATGGAACTTCACTGACTGCTTAACATCAGGCAGCATGGAGTCAATTTGTTCGGCAGAAAAAAAAAGTCAAAGCTTTCTGAACGAGCCTCAACTTTACTGTCAATAATTTAAAATTCTGGCTCTAGGTTTTTCATCCTATGACGTAACTGTGCACCGTAACATATTTTTTTAAAACATCCCACACTAGCAAGAAATCCTGTGTAGGGGGACTTTATAAACATTCAATCAACGAACACCAAGTTGTGGATCACACAAAGTGTTGCCTCGTATGGGGATCGAAAACACGGCCTCCACTTGACGTAACTGCCGTTTAAATCACTACGCCATACCTGCAGTCATTTCTCAAGCCTATGTCGTTTCAGATGACTACTTACCTCTGCTTATTACTCGCACTATATTACATCTGAAACGGCAGGGTAAGTGCTTAGATACTCAATCATATCCATCTTGGTAGTCCAGTAAGCGGACCTCGGGCTTCAAAGTTGAAGGTCTTAGATCGCGACCGGGACAGCACCAGGATGATGATGATGATGATGGTGATTTATCTTGGTATTCCATCGCATTTCATGCATGAACCCTGGTGAAAAAAGGACCTATCTACGTCTCTTTTAGAAACAAAACTATATTTTGTACCTACTTACTAGAATACAAGTGTCACCACCCCCTATCTTCCCGTGGGTGTCGTAAGAGGCGACTAAGGGATAACACGATGCAAATAGCATCTTTGCGTAGAGACGGAAAACTCGACATCAAACCCTAGTGCGCGTGGGATCGGGAGGTCCCGGGTTCGATTCCTGGGTCGGGCAGTGTTATTGGGTTTTGCTGTCACGAAATTCTCAGTAGCAGCACGGAGTCTGGAAATGTGCCCGGTACGGCAATAGGCTCGCCCCTTATTACGTGGGACTAAATTATATCTGGCGAAAAGTGGGTGTAGAAATACACCTCCGCCTACCCCTTCGGGGATAAAAGGCGTGACGATATGTATGTATGTATGTTCAATTTAGAGCTACACATACGCAAGCACATACACCTACATACTTACACATACTCGCACCTATGTACATACTCATCGCCCGTCGACCCGTCGGCAAGTTGCGAGCTGACTAGGCGTTCACACAACTTGCATTTTCAGACATAATTAAAATATCCCCGCGCCGAAATTCTATTACGTAATTTAAACTGCATTTAGCTGCAATCATTGTACTTTACTGTTGAGTACGAGAGATGAGGAAAATAATTTATATGACGAGTAGCATCCGTGCTTAGTAACTTTATTGTTTTCAAGTACAAATAGGTTCTCTTTGTCACTGGTTGGCGGTGAATCGGTAGTAGAGCCGTGCTGATTTTAGCATGAATGGGCCGGCTCGACCGGGGAAGTACTACCCTCTCACAGAAAATCAACGTAAAGTAACAGTAGCTATACTGTTGCGTTTCGTTCGGTGAGTGAGAGTGCCGGAGGCCCTATCCCCTCCTGCTTTTTCCTCATCCCACTCCTTCTCCAATCCCTTTTCCTAACCCGAAGGGCGGCAACGCACTTGTGACTCCTCTAGTGTGTCTTGTGTCCATGGGCGACGGTAATTGTTTACCATCAGGTGATCCGTCTGCTCGCTTGCCGCTCATGAAAAAAAAAGAACTTATTATTGAAAAATACTAAGCTGAATTTAACAAAGGAGTGTTGTATAGTAATTTAGCAACAGGAGCAATAAATAGCCTGGTATGATCACCATCAGACTGCCATGCACAGTATTGCAGAGGTCTGACGTTCAATTCCACGGCACATAGGTACCTCTAAACTTAGATCTAGTTAATGATTGTTGGTTTTCAATGACAGAAAACATGATCGGGTTATTTCACTTGGATGCGTTAAGAGTTTTCAAATACATATTTAAAATCAATGTTATTATTGTGTGACCCAGTGTTTAGAGACGGAGTTCTGTTAGGTATAACCAGGTTAAAAGAGACGAAATGTAATGAGAGGTTTCCGTTTTTAAGGCTTAAATAATTATAAAGCTTATCAGTTTTGTGCGTAGATGCGCGGATAGTAGGAACTTGGCTTTAAACACCTGCTGGTACTGCATGTCCTATGTGTTGTTTGCTACCTACCTTAACTGTATATATTTATAAACGTATAGGACACGTTTACGCATGTATCAAAAAACCACATATTTCCATATAATCTTCTATAATATAAAAATGAATCGCAAAATGTGTTGGTAAGCGCATAACTCAACAACGCCTGAACCGATTTGGCCAATTCTTTTTTTTAAATGTTCGTTGAAGTTCAAAGATGGTTTTTACGGCGAGAAAAATTCTAATAATTGCCAGAAAAACCCTAAAAACAGCCCTTTTCTTTTTCCCATAAGTACAAACGTTTTCTAACTAAAACGTAGAGTCAATTTGTAATTTATTGCTGCTGCATAAATTTCAGTTCTGCCGCCCAGCGGGCTTCATGTCAGAAGAAACCCATTGATAATCCGTACTTAATATTATAAATTCGAAATTGTGTATGTATTTATGTATGTTCCGTTTTCACGCTAAAACGGCTGAACCAATTTTGTTGAATTTTAATATAGAGATACATATATTGGACCATGGAGATGGATATAGGCTACCATAAGTTGTAAATAAACTGGGAGGGATTGTTGGGTAGAAGTTAGTACGGCCTCCGTTTACCTCTTGGAAGTAAGAACGCATGCGCTGATAATTGATTGCTGCGCATATGTGCTATCGCATATCTGTCAGTACTGTCACGTCATACGGTCTACATAACATGTCATATTGATTAAATTGTTCGCATATATATACTATAATATAATAAAGCGGAAGAGTTTGTTTGTTTGTTTGAACGCGCTAATCTCAGGAACTACCGGTCAGATCTGAAAAATTATTTTTGTATACGATAGCCCAGTTATTCCGGAAGGCTACATAAAATAACGCTTCGACCCTTTGGGGCCGGGCAAAAGGCTAAAAAGGCTACAAGATAATGTCGGATAATCTCAGGAACTAGCAGTCCGAGTTAAAAAATTGTTATTGCGTGTGATAGCCCAATTATTCCGAAAGGCTATATGCTATATAAAATTACGCCACAACTTTTAGGGGCCAGACAAAAATAATAAAATGGTCAAACGAGAAGGGGGAGGGTTGGGTCAAAGGCAAAAAAAGGCTAAACGAACAGGATACAATCTATATGGGTATCGTTTTCGAGATTTTTGGGACGAAAAAATAAACGAAGAAACGATAATAATATGAAATTTATTTAGTGATCCAAGATGGCGGACGGGAAATCAAAGATGGCAGATGAGAAAATTTTAAAAATCAATATGGGTATCGTCTGCGATGTTAAAAGGGATGGGGAATCCAAATACAACATCTATTTCGTGATCAAAGATGGCGGATAGGAAATCAAAGCTGGCGGACGGGATTTTTCAAAGTCGATATAGGTATCGTCTCCGATATTTTAAGGAATGGGGAATTGAAAAACACCATCTATTTCGTGATCAAAGATGGCGGATGGGATTTAAAAAACTTAATATGGGTATCGTCTCCGGTCTTTAAAGGGATGGGGAATCCAAATACAACATCTATTTTGTGATTCAAGATGGCGGATGGGAAATCAAAGATGGCGGATGGGAAAAATTTTAAAAATCAATATGGGTATCATCTTTGATGATTTAAGGGATGGTGAATCCAAATACAACATCTATTTCGGGATCAAAGATGGCGGATAGGAAATCAAAGATGGCGGACGGGATTTTTTTTAAAGTCGATATGTTAAGGAATGGGGAATTCAATATTATATAAAAATCTATGTTTGTTGGTTCATCATTTATGGACTCTGAAATGATAAGAGATTAAGCGCTAAGTCAATGGTAACTTTGAAAAAGGGGCTTGGAAAAAAGGGAATTAAATAAAAGCTCTTAAAAAGGCGAAACGGAGTTCGCTGGGTCAGCTAGTCTGAAAATAAATAAAAAATATTTAATCATTATTAATATAAAATCGATTCGAAACTGCCTCTAAATCAAAAATAGGCAAATACTGCTATTTTTGGGTACAATTTTCTGTCTATTTTTACATTTATTTAGATTTTCAAAGTTAGAATAGGGTAGTAAATATAGTCAACTCAAAAACAATCTGAAAATATTTTTGAAAATATTGTAAATTGACTCAAAAAATGCAAAAAATCATCTTACATGTTTCTTCTATTTTGCCCGCATACGTGTGTCTTAATGTGTGGCAATAAGGGTCGTTTTATTTAGCCACTTTCTGGGTATTTATTTAAATAACAAAATAAATTAATATTAGGATAACACAATTAATTATAACTACTTAAATACTACAACTAAAATTAAATTAAATATTAAAGTACAATCCAAATTAATAAGAAAATGCATATTCAAAGGGCGTCGTGAAAGTCCTCCACATCGCCGTCTATTGGGAATGTGCCCAGAAGACTGGCAGCATTGCCACGCTGTATGGCAATGCTAATTTTTTGTGCTAGATACATGCCAGCCTTCTGGTCACGCGAGGCGTCGACAAGTCTCTTCGCAAGCTCTCTATAGAGAGATCTAGCACTTGGACCCCATGACCCCAACGTTTCGACTCCAAACGGCTCAAATACATAATCCCCTACGAGATTTACATATTTGCGCCGTTTCAGAGTCTCCGCTGTGGCAGCAGCAGCGCCCGCACAACCCGCTGTGCTAGAAAGATGAGATGGCGCAAGGGTATCGACACACGTTGCGTCCCATACCAAAGGCCTACCCAACTTCCAAGGCAGTAGAGACATTCCATCTGGTCTTTTACCATCGTTGCGTGCCAAACCCTGAGGTTCAAGTTGGGCTGGAACGCCAGCGGTGACAAGAGCCCGGCGGAGAATGTCATTCAGGTTGCTATGTCGTGAAATACGACCTGCGCTCCTGCTGCATGATAGGCCATGGTGACCAAGGCTGTCGACCGCCTCCCCACAGTGACAACGATGTGGAGCGACACACGGCGCACCTAAACGGAGGCAAGAAGCGAGGCGGAAGGTCGTATCATCCAACATGGTACCTATGTTGGACGATGGCAGTGCTTGAAGCCAGAGCCCCGACTCCCACTCTCCCACAGCCAGCAAACGAGCACGCTCTGCAGCATTGTACGATGTGCTAAGGAGATTTTCTCGTACTGCGCTGCAAAGCGGCCCGTCCCACTGCCTCTGAGAGGATAAATTTCGGGGCAGGGTACTTATGAGTAACCCTCCAGGGTTATTCATAAGTTCCAGTGGTAGGGTCTCTTATGTACAAACAAAATGAGCCCAAAATCGGTATGTCTAACTCTACTCACATATGAGTACCAGCAAGAGTCATCGAATAACCCTGGAAGGTTACTTCATAAGTTCCAGTAGTAGGGTCTCTTATGTACAAACAAAATAAGCCCAAACTCGGCATGCCTAGCTCTACTCACATATGAGAACCAGCAAGAGTCATCGAATAACCCTGGAAGGTTACTTCATGAAACGCAGTGGTTGGGTCTCTTATGTACAAACGAAATGAGCCCAAACTCGCCATGCCTAGCTCTACTCACATATGAGTACCAGTAAGAGTCATTGAATAACCCTGGAAGGTTACTTCATAAGTTTCAGTGGTAGGGTCTCTTATGTACAAACAAAATACGTCCAAACTCGGCATGCCTAGCTCTACTCACATATGAGTACCAGCAAGAGTCATCGAATAACCCTGGAAGGTTACTTCATAAGTTCCAGTGGTAGGGTCACTTATGTACAAACAAAATGATCCCAAACTCGGCATGCCTAGCTCTGCTCACATATGAGTACCAGCAAGGTCATCGAATAACCCTGGAAGGTTACTTCATAAGTTCCAGTGGTAAGGTCTCTTATGTACAAACAAAATGAGCCCAAACTCGGCACGCCTAGCTCTACTCACACATGAGTACCAGCAAGAGTCATTGAATAACCCTGGAAGGTTACTTCATAAGTTCCAGTGGTAGGGTCTCTTATGTACAAACAAAATGAGCCCAAACTTGGCATGCCTAGCTCTACTCACATATGAGTACCAGCAAGAGTCATCGAATAACCCTGGAAGGTTACTTCATAAGTTCCAGTGGTAAGGTCTCTTATGTACAAACAAAATGAGCCCAAACTTGGCATGCCTAGCTCTACTCACATATGAGTACCAGCAAGAGTCATCGAATAACCCTGGAAGGTTACTTCATAAGTTCCAGTGGTAAGGTCTCTTATGTACAAACAAAATGAGCCCAAACTTGGCATGCCTAGCTCTACTCACATATGAGTACCAGCAAGAGTCATCGAATAACCCTGGAAGGTTACTTCATAAGTTCCAGTGGTAAGGTCTCTTATGTACAAACAAAATGAGCCCAAACTCACCATGCCTAGCTCTACTCACATAAGAGTACCAGTAAGACTCATCGAATAACCTTGGAACGATACTTCACTAGTACCAGTGGTAGGGTCTCACCAAAACAAATAAAATGAGCTCCAACCTGGCATAACTAGGTCAACTCTTTTATGAGTTCCAGTCGCAACACTTGAATGGGATGGTATACCATCAGTCCACCAGATAACAATGCAAACTTGCCAAACTTGCAGCAAGTTTAAATCAAACTTGCTAGTTTCACTGTGACAAACTTGCATGAAGTTGGTATTTCAAAGGATTTGGATGACGACGAGCACAGGTTGGTGGTCGGTCGACCTCCTAGATACAGCAGGAGGTGCTCGACGACCAGCTGTTGTCGTACCACCAACCTGTGCCTTGTACCTGTGCAACCTTTGAAAAAGCAAACTTCATGCAAGTTTGATGCAAGTTTGTCACAGTGAAACTAGCAAGTTTGATTTAAACTTGCTGCAAGTTTGTTAATCTTACCAGATTTCAACGCAAGAAACAAAATAATATCTTAATACCGAAATATATCCTGAATCAACATAATGGAAAAATAAAGTAATAATGTCCATTTTTATAAAAAAAATAAGAAACTTATTTGGACGTAATTCGCACAGAATACGAGAAGTAACAAATTGATTTTAGCGAATATTTTGTATGCGTATATTGCTTTTTTCGAAGTCTATCGCGTCTTACCGTCATTACATTCATACGACACCTACAATATAATAATAATATTCCAGGCCTATAACATAGATACATATCACAAAAAATTCTAAAGTCTCAAAGATATTCAGTTGAACTACATTTCCGCAAGTTACCGTACGTAGTACGTACCGTTGCCGCCGTGTCGCTGTAGTGACGCGATTTTGTACCTACTAATTTTGTAAACGCGTCCTTAAACACTAGTGCCTTCAAGAATCTAAGTATAAACCGTCAAGTTGACATTTAGCAAGAAACGAATTTTTCACTTCATTTAGTTTTATTAATAATTCCGACGTATTTGCATATCACGGCACATTATACATTGTCGTAGGTCAAGGAAAAAACAGCGAAGTTTACACGTTAATGGGGTGATTTTACGAAGGAGGTTCGTTTATAAGTGTGGGTACTATACAGCCTTTTTACTACCAGGCATTAGACTCCTAGGAGAATGTTACGTACTATACACCTGCAGCTTTTTAGTTATTTTATTGCACGAGAGAAATTGGCACTCTGCTCATTGCACTCCAATGGACAAAAAACTTCAATGTCTCGTTATAATTTTTAGATGTCAGGCCAAAGCAGACAACATACAAACTGTAGATTAATAACTTAACATACTACATTATTCAGGCAATCCTTCAAAAGCACTTCATAGGGCAAGGATTTTTATGGGTATAATTTCAACGAGCATTGTCAGATGGCATCCTTAACTTTAAAGAATCTTACTGCGTCAGTTAAAATCTTTGTGGACCTACAGTCTCTACACACTACAGTTTTGCTTACTCCAAATAATAATACGAATGTGAAGTCATTATGAACGATTCATTGAGCAAACAGTGCGGCTAAACGAAAGTTTTAACAAAAGAAAAGTTGGATCGATTCAGAAACAAGAGCTTCCTAAACCAATTATATATGAGGGCTGTTAACAAACTTATTTGATTACTTCTTAAGTAAAGCGCTTAGGAGCTGAATTGTACAAAGCTTTGTAGCAGTTACGAGTACAAGAAAATAATTGAAATGGTTATAGAATAGTAACATAGGCATCACGAAGCAGGGTTTAACTCACTTATGGTATTTTACTACAATAATGAATGTGAAAGTGTGCGGGGATGGATAGATGTATCAATTTGTTACGTTCTCACGCAGACAACTGATTTTCATGAAAATTTGTAGTAATATAGCTAGAACAGTCAAGGTTTAGCTTTTGTCCCTATAACTGACCTCAACGCGGCATTGACAGAAGCTAGTATGCCAATTTGTAATTTTTTTATAGACTAACGCCTTTATCCCCGAAGGAGTAGGCGGAGGTGTAATATTACACCCACATTTCACCATGAATTTTTAGGTCCCACGTAATAGGGGGCGAGCCTATTGCCGCAACTGGGCACATGAACAGACTCCGTGCTGCTACTGAGAATTTGGAAAAACCCAGTAGCACTTTTGCCCGACTCGGGAATTGAACCCGGGACCTGCGATCAGCAGACACATACGCTATCCACTAGACCACGGAGGCAGTCTGTAAAGTCATATTTAAAGAAAGAGTGATTGCATTGATGTGTTGTTTTGAGTAGTGTGTGAACGGATAGGACGGTGTGTAAAATCTCATCATGGCTGAGCTAATGCGTAATTTTATGCTTCTCTTAAAAAACATAGTTCTGTTAAAAACAGAATATAAATAATTTCATCTATTGTATCAGCATTATATTTCCTTAGACACACAAACTTTTCAGAGTAATTCTCGTATTCATGTTCCAGCCATTATAATAATTTCCTTTCTCATTTCTTTTTCCAATTCGCAAAGTAACAGAGGCACTACGTCTTCTTTCCATTTGCAGATTATCAAACAACGAACTTTGGTTTTATTTCAATAATTAATCATGCGACCCTCGGGGACATTCACAAAACGCCACTTCCAAACTTAATAGAGAGAATATAAAAGAGAGAATAGAAACAATGAGATCCGTCCACAACGAATGAATATATGAATAAAATCTTTGTCAACTTTTGTAATCAATCTGAAGAGACAAACTCTAACGAGCTCATTCATAACAAACTTGGGATAGAAAGCAAGCCTTAATTAAATCGCCGATTCATATTCCCCTGTGCCGATACCCAATCAAAGGCAGATGGAAATCGGAAAAAAGTCGAAAACGTTGAAGACTTTTGTAATTAGCCCACTGCGGGACAGAGAAAAAGATATACCGTCTCTTTCCATCGTATGAATATGCAAGTGTTAGTCGCGACCGCCGCTGAATTATTAATGTTTACCTACCAAACGAGTCCCGCTCCATATATAATGTGGCTAAGTGCGGATTAGGATGCCAAATTTAAGATGGCTGCCGACTTTGGTTTTATGACAATGAGAACGTCAAAGCTAAGGACTTAGCCGTTCACAATCACAATAGGTTTACGTCGGTATTAAAAGATAATTACCTCAGTAGACGACCTGACTTATCATTTGAGTTGAGGGATAAGTCTGGGATTTGGTATATTCGGGCATTTTAAAGGTTCCTTTCTTCTGGAGTTATAATCTAAGAAACTGGGTCCGTTACTGTACAGAAGGTTTTTGTGACTCGTTGTAAGTCTTTAGCATCATTTGTGGTAAAAGACGACAGTTGCTACCCTGGGACTAACTCAAAGCGCTTAGTTTCACCTTCAGGAAGTAGTATTATGATGAATACCACATATTTCAAATGTACGAAACTTTATATCAAATATATAACGGTGAACATTCGCGTTAGTATGCAAATTAGCTCAGTACGATATCCACACCGCTAAACCGCTTTTGGCTGCTGGAATATACTACAAATTCATCATTTTGAGAGATATGTAGCGATATAAATAAATTGGGGTTTTGTTTTAGGTACTATGTAGAAAAGCGTATTTTAAAATAGCTTATAGGTTTACATTTTTTAAACAGCATTTTTTTTACAAATCAGTGATAGCCTAATGGTGTACGTAACGGACTGACGAGGCAATTGTCTCGGGTTCGATCCCTAGCTACCCCGGGCACACACCTCTGACTTTTCGAATTTATGTGTGTATTAAAAATGTTAATTATCGCTCGCTTCATAATGCGCCCAGTTGATGGCAATAGGCTCGCCCCCTATTACATTGGGACCGAAACATAACTGACGAAGAGTGAGTGTTTAACACATCTCTGCCACCCCTTTGGGGATAATAGCGTGAAGTTATGTTGTTTTTTTAATATTATAGTGGTAGTTGGAATTGTCTAAAGGTAGCGACTGCCATGTAGAGGGTATCGAGTTCGAATCAATGACTTTTTGGAGTTATGAGCGTATTGAATTGTTAATTATCAATTGCCTTGTACCTCGAAGAGCACGCTAAGCCATCGGTCCCAGCTGTCATGTTTGATAGTCGTTAAAGTGATTCAGTACCTCTGAATGAACTGATACTAGTCTAAACCATGGAATATCGCTTTCCTTTTGAGTTGCGGAGGTCAGACAGGCAGCCGCTCTGTGGAAAAGCTGATATTCAATCAAACCCGGGTAGACTAGTAAGCGGACCTCAGTTTGCAAATTGCATAACCTTAAGAGGATGGTTTGTACCATGAAGAAACGAAGAAACTTTCAGGAGCATTCTCTCTCTTTCACTTATCAGCATACTAGTTATAGGAGATGGGCAAAGGGCCGGTTGCGGCTCGTTTCAAGATTAGTGGCACTGATAACAGCTTTATTCGGTATTATATGTGCTGCGTGATTGAAAGCTAATATCTTTATTTTTGCTCTGCTTCTAAAGTTTGTTGAATGATGACATTTGTCACCTTTACAATGGGGATGACATCTGAAAATATGAAATTTATTGGTTTCTGAAACAAATGTGTTTAAACAAACTGACAACTGACCACTGCCTTGGTTGTACCGGACGTGCTTCTAAAGTTGAGGATTTATCACTTTCAGGATAAATTATATTTCTTACAAGTTCATTCATGATGCCTCCGTGGCACAGTGGATAGCGTATGCGACTGCTGATCGGAGGTCCCGGGTTCAATTCCCGGGTCGGGCAAAAGTGTTGGGTTTTTCCCAATATTCAGTAGTAGCCCGGACTGATGATGTGCCCGGTAACGGCAATAGGTTCACCCCCTATTTTGTGAGACCAAAAATTCATGGCGAAATGTGGGTGTAATATTTACCTACCCCCTCGGGAATACAGGCGTGAGACTATAAAAAATATAAAAAAGAATCATTCATGAAATGTAACAGACAAATTAAATAAACTTACTTTATACTCGCATTATATTTTTAATATATAAGATATTGAACAGCATTGGTAAGTGTTGAAATATAATTAAAATTTTCCCGAAGGACGTTTTCAATTTAATAACGTTTAGATATTGACTGACCTTCAAATATCTTTCTTTCCCTTTGTATTTTCTTTTGTGACGATGTTTTATTTCATGTTACAGATTTTAATGAGATTTATTTACATTTTCAAGATTATTCTTATTAACGATTAAATTTTCTTTGTGTAGAGTATTATAATAAAAAGTCCATCTCATTATGCCTGTTCGAGTTTTATTTTTAGAACGAAGTAAGTACAAATTGTATTTAAAATATGAAAGCTTTATGGAAATGTTTTTAGATCTGTAATAAATAATCTGAAAGAAGTAGTTTTGTTTTGGAACAATTACTTCATTATTATCATACGTTTGGGTATTTCTATGTATAATACATATGTTTTAAAAATAAAGTATATAGTATGTATGTTTATCAATTATCTAGTACCCACCCATAACACAAGCTCTGCTTAGCATGAGACTAGATGGTGATGTGTGTATGTAGTAGAATATTATAATTATTAGTATCATACAATTTCTGTCCACTTCAATCATACAAACACGAACGTCAATTTAAGAATTACCATTTTTTTTGTACCAAGGGGTTGAAATTAAACTACAGTTTATGGATTTTATCGCGTTATATTGGTTTCACTTGTAATTACATTTAAACCGAATGATCTAGAAACTACATTTTTATTACTAGCCGACGTTTCGAATTCTTTACAGGATTCATGTTCACGGCAGACTGAGGTGGTATTTCTCTTTGTCTTGAATTTAAAAGTTATCTCAAAGTACCCGAACATTTTTCAACTATTGGTGTTACTATCTACGCAGAATGTGCTCACTGTGTCTTGATGTCTTCTGGTGACTTTGTGCTTCTTGGGTTTCATTAGCCTGATAACAGGGTCCCAAGCTGGAGGAACATTCCAACCATCTTCCCTATTGAAATTAGGATGTTTTTTAATTTCAATAGCTTCTCGTATCATTCTTGGAATAAAGCGGTGTTCTTTTGCGAGTATCTGTGGTTTATCAAATCGCAGGTAATGGTTGGTTCCTTGTTCTACATGTTCACACACAGCAGACTTCGTTGAGCGTTTGTGTTTAATGTCAGCTATATGTTCCTTTAGTCGAATGCCTATGCTTCTCTTGGTTTGTCCAATGTATGAGAGCCCACACTCACAGTCTATCTTGTAAACCCCGGCCTCTTGTAAGGGTAACTGACTCTTGACAGATGGTAATAATTGGCTTATCTTCGTTGGCGGCTTGTAGAAAGTTTTGATTGAACCTCGCTTCAAGATGTAGCCAATCTTGTCGGTCACGCCCTTGATGTATGGGAGGACAGCAGGTTGTCTTTCTACTGTGGCTGGCTTGTTCTTCGGGGATCTGTGACGTTGGCGCGGCGGTCGGAGCTTGTTGTCTTGCAGAACTTGCTTGACATGTTGAAGCTCGGCGTCCAGGTGTTTCTTGTCACAGATCCCCCGGGCTCTCTGAAACAAAGACATTCCTACGGTAGCTAACTGTTTAGGATGGTGGTGAGATTCACCGTTTAAGTACCTATTTGTATGTGTCTTTTTCTATACACAGTGTGGCTCAAAGAGTTGTTTTTGTTCCTGATAACAAGTACATCTAAGAAAGCTAAAGAATTGTTTGCCTCTAATTCCATTGTAAATTTTATCTGGTTGTGAATAGAATTAAGATGGTCTAGGAATACATTAACACTATCTGTTGGTAAAATTGTAAAACGTCGGCTAGTAATAAAAATGTAGTTTCTAGATCATTCGGCTTAAATGTAATAACAAGTGAAACCATAACGCGATAAAATCCGTAAACTGTAGTTTAATTTCAATGTGTAACATTCGCGTAAACCCAAGAAAATATTATACCAAGGGGTTGTCAAATCAAAAACTCGCATATGGGCTCATATGATACGCCTATTTTTAACCACTGTGTCACTATTACAGCTAGATATCAGTTTTTTTATAGTAATAAGCGGCAAACGAGCAGACGGTCCCTTCGCGACCACAACCGTTGCAAGCCGGTAGAAACGTAGGAGAATAACAGAGGTATTTATGCCTTGAAATAAATAAATTATCGCGACTAAGACCCGCTAAATAATATTGAATGAGCAGACGGATCGCCTGATGGTAAGCAATTACCGCCGCCACCCATGGACACAAGTAACACCACAGGAGTCACAAGTGCGTTGCCGCCCCTTGGGGTTGGGAAAAGGGATAGGAGGAGCAGTGGGATGAGGAAGAAGAAATAGGGGATAGGGCATCCGGAACTCTCACTCACCGAACGAACAGTTTAGGTACTGTTACTTTACGTCGATTTTCTGTGAGAGGGTAGTACTTCCCCGGTCGAGCCGGCCCATTCATGCTGAAATCACCAAGGCTCTACTACCTGTCTAATCTTTTCAATTTGACATCGAAAGAAAAAAGTAACCTTAGTTAGATGTATATACGTACAATCAGCGGCAAGTCAAGCTTAGCAGTAAGATACCTACGTACGTATTAATACCTATTTCCTATGCTATAAGACCGGTGCAAAGTTCAAAGTGTCTAGCTTCAATTGTTGTCGTGTATATAGCTATGATAGTATATCTTTCAAAATAAAATGAAGCCATCATCATTATTATCATCATATCAACTGAAAGACATCCACAGCTGAACATAGGCCTCCTCCAAGACTCTACACATGGACCGATCTTTATTTATTTCTTGGTTTACCTGCATTGTTACACTTAATAAATAATATTTACCAAATCATACATTTTTAGTTCAGTGTACAATATTATTATGGCAAACACCGCATGCATAATTATGACAAGCGTTCATGTATATTAAAGAAATACATATTATTATATATCTTTATAAAATAATTATGAAATCCAGCTTACAGAAAAGGATAGGCACACAATAATACATAATTGAAGAAAAAAAAACAAAGCAATTGACATTTTCTTGTGTATCCAGTAAAAATGGTTAGTAGATTATGGTAACTATTTAGTAAATCTTCGTCGAGGTCGTCAGCCCGCCCCATGCGGGAAGTCTGCCGCTGCCACGACGACCGGTGCGTGGCCGTCACTCAGAGCCTTTCTACTCCAACGAACATCGGTTCTTCTGGCAACGTGTTCTGTACAAAAAAAAAATATTTATAGACATGTATGTCCTAACATTGCATGTGTCTGTCGTTCAAAAGTGAACACAAAAACAATGGTACAATTAGCATCACACGCTCCGTTAGTGGCGACTTGGCTCTGGATCTTACAACTGCTGCTAAGTTTGGTACTTAGTTGTTTCGCTAACTTGCGCCTGGCGATGCCCATAGCGCCTACTATGGGTTTGCAGATGTGAGAATTGTGTGAGATGCTGCAACTCCTTATAATAGATATTTGCTGTCACTTTCTTGATTGCTAGGCATCAGTAAGCACATAGATGATGGAAACGGTAATCATATTTTGTGGGTATGGTATGAGAAATAACTCGTATCAGTGTTATTGGTATTTGAGATTTCGATCTATTCTGCTTGAATTATTAATTCCTTCATATACTTTATCACTCATGTAGTAGGACTCATAGCGTGACTGAACTTACTGTTCATATTAGATCGGCCACGTATACACATACGTGGGCGATCGACTAAAGGCTACGGCTCAATTGACTAAAGGCTAACGATCTCCATCGGGACCTCAATATGGACGACGTCGATAAAGTTATACAGAAACATGCAGAAGCACACGAACGGCGTCTTCATCATCACGTGAATGTCGAGGCGATTCAGCTCCTCGACAACACTGAATTAGTGAGAAGACTGAAACGGACAAAACCATTTGAGTTAGTATAGTATAGGATGATGTCGGAAATGGGCGTGCCATCACACCTTATCTTCCTTGTCCAGAAGCTTTACCTTGACGGGTCGAGCTTTGTGAAATTGGATGAATCACAATCTGAAACATTCCATACAGAACGAGGGGTCCGTCAGGGATGCATACTTTCTCCGAAGCTGTTTAACCTCTTACTTGATACTTGATACTTGATGGCACGGGCTGTTTCCGCAACTCCACGTCTTGGCGTGTATTTTGCGTGCGGGTGGGAATGGTGTCGTCACTCGAGCCACCCCAGCTCTTCGAGGAAGGCCAGCAGACTCTTGATGTGGCCCACGGCCTCCCTCAGGGTGCTGTATCTGCTCAGGTACTGCTGCCTGTACTGTGCAACCTCAGGGCAGTCGAGGAGCAGGTGGGCTGCCGTCTCGTCTGCTGCCATACAGGCCCTGCACAGCGGGCTGTCGGTGATACCTATAGTAAATAGGTGTTTATTAAAGAATCCGTGTCCTGTGTAGGCGGCCGTGACTGTCCGTAGTTGTTGTTTGGACAGCCGGAGGATTTGTTTAGCTATCTTACCGTCTACTGCGGGAAGAGCCTCCTTGGCCTGCCTACATGTTTCAATACCAATCCAGGACTGGTTGTGTTTGGTCCTGGTCCTATTTCTTACCAGGTTGCGATAAAAACCAGAAGGTAGGGGAATAATGGGCTCGGGTCCCACCACCTCTAAAGTGGCCCCTCTTCTGGCAAGTACGTCGGCTGCGTCATTCCCTCTTGAGCCACTGTGGCCCTTAATCCATTGCAGTGTTAATTTGTTTAGTTTACCTACCTCTGTTAGTTTCTGGTGGCATTCAAGCGTGAGCGCCGAGGTGACAGTATGGCTTTTGAGGGCTGAGAGGACAGCCTTACTATCTGAGAGGATCCTAATGGACCGTTCCCTTACCTCACGTGCCATGATTGCTGTGGCAGCTAGGATTATGCCAAAACATTCGGCCTGGTAGACCGTGTTGTAGGCTCCCAGCGGTGCTGCGATGTTGATGTTTAGGTCCTCGGAGAATACTCCTGAACCCGTACCTGTATCTGTTTTAGACCCATCTGTGAAGATCGTGAGCTCGTTGTGGTTAACTGCTCCTTCGTGTATGTCCTCGTACAGTTGGATTTTGTATTTCTTGTCGAAAACAAATTGTTTCGGTATACGGTCGCCAATGGCTTGTGTAATAGGAACTTCTTTAAAGAGTGTATTTAAGTTGTTAGTGTGCGGCGTGTTGGTGTCTTTCCAGAGCTTCAGGGCTCTTAGCCGGACTGCCGACATCGTTGCTTCCTGTTGTATGAACAGGTGCAATGGAGGCAGGTCCAGCAACACTTCAAGTGCCGCTGTTGGCGTTGTTTTCATACAGCCCGTGGCCGCTAGGCATGCAAGTCTTTGAAGCTTCTGAAGCTTGTTGGCGGCCGTTATTAGGTTGGTCCGAGGCCACCACACTACTGCGCCGTAGCTTACCATCGGACGTATTATTGTCTTATAGAGCCATAAGACAATTTTGGGGGATAGGCCCCATCGTTTACCTATCATCTTCTTGCACTGCCAGAAGATGATGCTGGCTTTATTGAGCTTATTTTCCATGTGGCTGTTCCATGTCAATTTGCTGTCGAGAGTGACGCCCAGGTACTTGACCTCGGTAGACAGCTTAAGCTCTGTATCAAATAGCCTGGGCAATCGGTAAGTACCCAGCGCGCGCTTGTGTGTGAACATAACTAGTTCGGTCTTGGTCGGGTTTACAGATAATTCGTACTCATTACACCACCACTCTACTATGCGTAGGGCTTGTTGGGTTAGGTCGTACACTGTACTGGTTACCTTACCTGAGGTGAGTATGGTTAGATCATCTGCATAACCTATTGTAAAGAAGTATCTCGCGTTGAGTTTGTCTATGAGTTCATTGATGACTAAGTTCCACAATAGCGGGGAGAGTACACCTCCCTGCGGGCACCCTTTAGTTATCAAGGCTGTCTGAGTGTCGCCTTGCAGGCGCACTACCCTTTTGCTGAGCATGTTTTGGATCCACTGTATGAGCATCTGGTCCACACCATGCCTGGCTAGGGCGTTGCTTATGCTGGAAAAGTTTGTCTTGTCGAAGGCTCCTTCTATGTCGATGAAGGTGCCCAGGCAGATGCTTTTTTGTTGTATAGCAGCTTCTATCTGGTTCACGACCTGATGTAAGGCCGATTCCGTCGATTTCCCTGAGCTGTATGCATGTTGGTTGGCATGTAAGGGTAGGTGCTTAAGAGCCCCACTTCTTAGTTCCCTCTCGCAAAGCCTTTCCAAGGCTTTAAGCATGAAGGAGGTGAGGCTTATTGGTCTAAAGGACTTTGCATGGGTATAGTCTGTTTTGCCTGGTTTTGGTATGAAGATTAGTTTAACTTCCCTCCACCTCTTCGGTATATATCTGAGGGCCAGGCTAGCCCTCATAATTGCCAGGAGTCTTTTAAGGACAGGTTCTCCTCCCCATTGTAATAACCCTGGGAAGATGCCATCCAGTCCGGCTGCTTTGAAGGGGTGGAAGCTATCGATGGCCCATCGGAGTTTTTCTTCTGTGACCACGTTGTTTGCGTGTCTCCATTCGTGTTCGGTCGCCACTGTTGGTGTATCGTGCCACGTTATTACCGGGGTGAGGACGCAGCCTGGGAAGTGTGTTTCGAGTAGGACGCGTCTTGTCTCCTCCTCCGATGTGGTGTATGTGTTATCCGGTTTACGGAGAGTACCTGGTGCAACCGTTGGTTGTTGGGCCAGTAGTTTCCTTACCCGGTTTGCTTGTTGGCAAGATTCAATGCTCCCACAGAATTTTCTCCATCCCATGGTGCGTCTGAATCTGAGGCATTTCCTGTAGTCTGATTTGGCCGCTTTATAAGCGTCCCAATCTGCGTCTGCGCTTGTGTTCATTGCCCTATTTAGAGACTTCCTTACCTTCTTGCGCTTACGTTCAAGTTCAGCGCCCCACCAGGGTTGTTTCCCCGGGGTTGAAGGCGGGGTGGTTTCCGGGCAAGCTGCATAATAGCTGTCAAGCATCGACTGCGTCAGTATACATACCTGATCGTCGATCTGTACAGTGTCACCCAGTACCGGCGGCGTGGCCGTAAGGGTAAGTTTCTCTTTAAGTAGTAGGACATACTTTGCTTTGTCAGTGTTGTGTGGTTTCCTGCGGGGCTGTGTGGGCTGTATATCGACTTTTATGGAGAAGCTGATCCATCTGTGGTCTGAGCATGATGCCTCTTTCGAGACGTGCCATCCCTTGATGCGTTCAGCCGCTCCTTCTGTTGCGAGAGTTAAGTCGATAATTGTCCGACTACGTTTAGTGACGAAGGTGGGCTCCGTACCTGTGTTTAATAGGGTAAGATTAGTGGTGAATAAGTATTCAACCAATGAGATACCTCTGTTATTGTTGCAGTCCATGCCCCACATTTGGTGGTGGGCATTGGAGTCCGTTCCTATTACGACCTCCGTATTGGTTCTCTCGCACTGGTTAACCAGACGCGTGAGGTCGAACGGAGGCGGGTCTTCGGCCTCGGGCATGTAGACCGATGCGAAAACGACCGCTATACTCCTTGGCTGCTGTATTATTTCGATTTGTATTGCTGTGATGTCTCTGGAACAGAACTCCATTAAAGCTTGGGCTCTGATGTTTTTAGTTGTAAGTATGCAGGTTCTTGGATGTGTGTGGTCAGTAGAAGAGTAAATCTTACCTCCCAGACTGGAGAGGCCTCTAATGAGGCCACCCCTTATCCAAGGTTCCTGGATGAGCACGATGGCTGAATGTTGGACCTCCATCCACTTGCGCAGTTGCGCAGTGGCCGTTTGGCTATGATGGAGGTTGATTTGTAGGCAGCTGACGTCACTAGGCAGAGGGTTCATCTGTGGGTGATGTCCCCTCCCCCCCGACCCTCAGCTGCGTTAGGCCAGCCAGGATGTCGCCGGCCTCCACCCCGTCGTCCCGCCGCACCGGACTCAGGAGCAGGCTCTCATCTTCCGAGTTACCCTCGGCTGACGGGCCAGCCTCCGAGCCAGACGCGGCCGGCTCTGACGGGCCGGATTCCGCGGAGCATCCTGACTGGGTGTTTGAGACTTGCTGTGTGGAGTTGTCGCATCCCGGAGGATGGTCGACATACTTGCCTGTAGAGTCCCGGAACCGGACGTAGACTGCGCCCAGCCCCAACGCGAGGCGGCGCTCGTTCTGCACCAGGACTGGGACTTGTTCCTCCGGGACGCCCACGACCAGGAACCACCCACCTGACTGTCTCTCCGAGTGCAGCAGAGACCATTTGTCGACCGCCAACCAGGGGTTCTGGAACTCCAGAGCTCGACCTACGTCGCGCACGTCGTCCCAGACTCCCTGTTCGTTCGGAACGACAACGCCGCACCGCACTCTCTTCGGGGCCTCTTCCTGGCCCCTAACCTCCAGTTCGAAGCCCGGTGGTGGGACCAGGAGAGAGACCGCCTCCGTCAGCCAGGTACGCGTTGCCTCGTCGGCGCACCAGAGTTTGAGGACCCCGTCCGCGTACATGGGTTTCCCGGTGAACGCAGGGGCGGGGCGTTTTGGGGTTTTAGTCGACCAGGCGTCACTCAGGATCTTCCTTTGAATCTCCGTGAGTATCCGGTCCACGAACTCCTTCGGCAAGTTCCCTGTGCGCTTGCATGTTACTGCAACGCCCAGAGATGCCTTGGAGGCCTGTGCATAGGACTTACCTTTTATCGTGGAGGAGTCGAGGCGGGGCTTCTTGTGCTCCCCTCGAGGCGAGCTGGTCTCGTTGAGAGCACGTTTGGCCTCACCTCTTTCCTTGTTTCCGGCAGTTTTACCTGCCGTGTTTCCTGGTGGTGCTGGGGCTGGATGCCGTCCAGGGTGACCAGCCCGCCGCTTGGCGGCAGGCGGCTTCCCCGTACTGCCTCCGGTCTTCGTACACCCCCTACTGCTGAGCGCAGGCTGCGCGCTGGTCACATTACTGGGACCTGCGATAGCGGCCTGCTCCGCTGTTTTTGTAGAGGCAGCACCGGCTGCGGCAGCGGTTTGTGCCGCCTTCCGCCTTATTGCCAGGCGCTGTCTCTTGTTTTTGTTTGCCCTCTTTTTCTTCGCAGAGCTGGTAGCAGCGGGGCCACTCGGTTGTGTAGTGGGCGGGTGTTGGGCAGGATTGGTGGTCTTGCCCTTACCCTTGCCCTTGTGGTGGCTTACCACTTGCCAGCCTGCGAAGGAGGAGTCGTCTGCCCGCTTGATTTCAAACGGGCTGACGATTGTAAGGACGGGACCAGTACTAGCGTTAGCCAGCGCTGAAGTCTCGTCCTTGGGGGATGGTTTAACACCTGCAGCCGAGGCCACGGCGTCAACCATCTGTTTGGTTTTGGTTGATGCGGCGGGAACAGCTTTCGCTGACCCCGTCACAGTTGGGGTAATATTAGGATTTTCGGTATCCATGCAAGTTACTAAGACTTCATCCCTCTGGCTTCCCACCCTCCATGGAGCCCGCATCAGGGAACGTCATACCGGACGTTAGGATTACCAGAGGGATATAGGAACGCGGGGCTGGTTTACAGCACGACTTCGGGCGCCCGCTTGGGTCAACGGCCTGAGCCGAGTTACCAACTCTAGCCGTCATCCCTCGCTTGCGCCCTCCGTATAGCCTTCACCCACCTCATCAACAGCCGAAATAAATCCCGACTGCTGATGTGGACCCTACGTCCCTAGCCTGTGGCCCTCTGACGGGACACGATGGCCATTTCCCCCGCTGCGGCTCACAGCGGGGGCTACCGTTTAGCTTGAAAT
This sequence comes from Euclidia mi, assembly GCA_944739405.2. NCBI lineage: Eukaryota > Metazoa > Arthropoda > Insecta > Lepidoptera > Erebidae > Euclidia > Euclidia mi. The sequence goes on along the minus strand of OX123183.2, from coordinate 2,775,349 downwards.
CAGGACCAAAGAGGGCGTGTTGCCTCACGGTCACATTACCGCCAGCGCCGCTCGGCTCAACCCCCCAGGACTCCGTCATCCCCGCGTACGGCGCTCGACTGCGCAGGTCCTAGCGCAGGTGGTCAGCTACTCTTACCCGTGACTTTTTACTACGAGCCCACACCCTCCCGACCACGAAGGGGCGTGATGAAGAGATGTGTTCCTGTATGTGGATGTGTGCGCGCATGTGTGTACGTGTGTGTATGTGCGTGTGTAATGTGCCTGTTGTTTGTGTTTCGGCTGGAGGTTTTGGTTGCATCCATTTCTGAAGGAACTGGACCAAGAACGGGCGGCAACCTCGAGAAGGATAGTCCACCAGCCTTGCCTAAGGGATCATCGCGACCTGCGCTACCCCTGAGACCATTCGCCACTCCCTGCACCGGACTCAGGTGCAGGGAGTAGAAGTCAGTGCAGTTCAGTGGTGTTAAATATGAGTTGACCTGCACGGACTTCCGCCCCTCACTATCATGTTTAACCTCTACGGCGAGTATATTATGAGGAAGGCGCTTGATGGCTAGGACGGCGGCGTTACGGTGGGCGGTACGAAGATCACGAACCTAAGATATGCCGATGATACAACAATCCTTGCAGCCAGCGAGTCCGAGATGGCTGCGATTTTGGAGCGAGTAGAGAGAGTGAGCCTTGAATTTGGCCTGCACATAAACCGCTCTAAGACCAAAGTGATGACGGTGGACAGATCAAGTTTTAAGTCCATCAAATGCGCTCAAGGATTATGAGAAAGTGGAGGAATTTATATACTTGGGGTCGCTGATCTCTAACAGTGGTAACTGCGAGAAAGAAATCGGACGCCGTACCGGGATGGCTAAAAGTGCCATGACTCGCCTCGATAAAATCTGGAAAGACCGTAATATTCGCCGAGAAACTAAGATGCGTTTGGTTCGTACGTTGGTCTTCTCTATTTTCCTGTACGGGGTGGAGACCTGGTGTCTCAGGAAAAAGGAACGCGAAAAGATAAATGCGTTTGAAATGTGGTGCTGGAGGAAGCTGCTACGCATTCCTTGGACAGCTATGAGAACCAATGTCTTCATCCTCGAACGTACCAGGAAAGGATCCGGAGTTTCTTTGGGCACATAATGCGATCCCCGTTGCACAGCCTGGAGAAACTCGTCATTCTCGGACAAATGGAGGGGAAGCGTGCTGGAGGAAGAGCGCCAGCTAGATGGGTGGACCAACTCAAAGAGGTGACTGGAGGCCGGATACAGGGTGCGGTACATATGGCGCAGAACCGGACCGAGTGGAAAAAATTGACATACAGTCACGATCCTCAGCATTGAGGGAACGACCAGAATGAGCATAGTGACGTTAAAATAAGACTGTGTGATAAGTGCACTGTGAAAAAGAACACATGAACAAAGTGTCTTCGCCTTAACGTAAACTAAGAAATTATGTTATTGGACAATTCTTAGATACTAATGTTATGTAGCAATTTAGATTAAATTAAAATTACTCATTAGCTTCAACGCTAGATTGTAATATAAGTAAAATATCGTTTAGGTATTTTATACAATAAAAAGAAAGAAAATCTCTGATATACTTCAATTCAACTTTTCTACGTTTTGAAACACAGCGTACCTCTTCTTTTTGTCTTTGACATGGTACAAAAAATACACACCTAATCAACTAGCTTGCAATGCGCTACGTTTACTACTGCGCTGCGCTATATTGCAATACCTACACATATTTTACTACCTACATATATGTATATCGCCAGGAATGAGAGAAATGCCCGCAGTTCTCACAAAACGTTTCGACTATTGGTAAGGCCTGCGGTTTTTGGAACGTAGCACGCTCTGAATTTAACAGTATTAAATTATTTTCGATAGCATACAACAACCGGACGAGTTATGTCGGCAGTAGGAACAACTTTAAACCGAATCATACTGACCATGTTATTTGAGGAAACACGTATATTACACAGCTTTGTTGGACATAACATAACATAACATATCTTCACGCCTTTTATCCCCGAAGGGGTAGGCAGAGGTGTATTACACACCCACACTTCGCCAGATATGTTTAGGTCCCAATGTAATAGGGGGCGAGCCTATTGCCATCTACCGGGCACATTATTAAGCGAGCGATAATTAACATTTTTAATACACACATAACTTCGAAAAGTCAGAGGTGTGTGCCTGAGGTACCTGGGGATCGAACCCGAGACCATCGTCTCGGCAGTCCGTTACGTACACCACTGGGCTACCGCCGCTTGTTGTTGCTTTGTTGGATATGTGTTTTTATTTGAATTAGTTTGGTTATGTTTATGGAATTTCAATCTTAAGAAGAATAAGAATCTGTATATGTAAAATTCGTGCCTTATGGACTGACATCTCTATATATATTTGTTTTTAATATCTTTAATTAGTAAAAGGTATACACTTGTATGCTGTTCAAGATGGGTGTATGTGAGAAACCTTGGGGAAGGCCTATGTCTTGGCGGACGTCTCTACGCTGGCATGATGATTCGCTTGTGAAAATAATAAGGAGAAAAAAAAGATTACATTTTAAAGTCAAACCCTATCCATTATAAATTTTAGAAACAACAAGATTCTGACTACTTGAGAATAGCATCCAACGCTAGGCAAAGTCTGTGCGGGCAGTTTTGGGTATTTTCAACCTTATAATTTCAAATATACTATCAACTGTGGTTACTATGCAATGCCTAACGGCCATTTTCAATATTCGAACTAAAGATACTCGTAGATTTTAGATTCATTTTTGACAGTTTTTGTACAAAATATGTCAAACACGAATCTAAAATCTACAGATCTATCTATAGTTCGAATATTGAAAATGGCCGTAAAATCCTTCACTCACTGTAAGACAAATTGAGAACCCCCATACTGACTACCAGAAAGCTTTCGTACATGCTATGTAGAACAAATACTTTGACAAAACCAGACATCAAATTCTAGATCAACTCTGAGCTGCAATCGTCGTGCTTTGAAATTTTAATTTAGAATTAAATTTTCCGTTACTACTACTACTGCAGGCACTCTATAATTTAACATATTTGATATCAATCAAATTTTTCCAGCAAAACGATAACCCATTTTCTGCGTCACTACATTTGATTATATAATTTTGATTTATTAAATTAAGCTTTAATTACATTGTTTTGATGGTTTCAGTAACAACTGTATACAATGTCAATAGGTGTTAAACCAGCGTGAACAATTTTGTTGTCATTGAATTATATTATGTATCAGTCAAATAATACTGCACGGATGAATATAATTAATTAAACATTTGCTATTGAATTATTCTCCATTAGGGATCCGTTCCGGCTTCGCATATTTTCTTCTATATCTTCGTTATCGATAGATCTTTATACGTTATACGTTAAGAACTTCATCAAGAACCACACTAAAAATTGGTGACAATTCTACAAAATTACATTATTTAGTTTTGAGTTTCTCGTGTTCGTACGGACGAGAGACGAAGCCCGATTTAGTTTTATAATATGTGTAAATGGTTTTGATGGAATGGTTTAAGTACTCACATTGCTACTATGTTGATAGTATTCAATTAAGAAATGATAGATGTAAAATGTCCTCCGACAGATTTCGGCCACGACGGCTTTACTTTATGATACTTGCCAACTGCGCGGGAAATATTATAGCGCACAAGTGTGTGCGCAGACACAAGTGCACTCTCTATTGCCTCACTCTCATATTCCGATGGGTCGCCACATGCGACACGACCGAAGAGAGATTGGGCGCAGGATCAATGGCTTAACGTGCTTTCCGAGGCACGGGGGTGTAACACCGCCAACTCCCAACAGAAAAACCCAATATCACTTTTTGTTCGACCCGGGAATCGGACCCGAGACCTCATGATCCGCAGTCGCTTACATTATAGCAGGACCACAGAGGCAGTCAAATGATATTAATAGATACGTGTACCCAGGTTGCATATCCCGGCACAACCTGTCAAGGTTAGTCTCACTAGCCCAGACTTGTATACGTTTGACGACTTATATGAAGGAAGGCCAAACGCAAACCGAGTGGTCGAGTATTGGGCCAAAACTATCCAAAGTGTTGCCATCAATATGAACTGTTCAAACTTAAATTAATGGATAAAATAATTATACATTCAACATAATTACATACATACATAACTTCACGCCTTTTATCCCCGAAGTGTTAGGATTACAATACATTCAAACTTTCTCAATTATACAACATGTAACAAGTTTAAATGCACATTCTGAAAGTACTTTGTTCAGAATCGGCAACTGAATCCATTTCCGTCATTTTTAATATTGTTTATTTTTAGTCTTAAAATAATTAAAATAAAGTAAATTGTAGTCACTCATTTTTTTAAAAATTGAGCTATTCGAAAATAAACCTTAAATCAAAGCAGAACGGCTTATTTTTAAATGCATTTGTTAAATGGTTCCACGTTGACTTACACAAACGTACACATTAATACAACACATTTTTTTTTTAAATTAAGCTTTTCGAAAATAAACCTTAAATCAAAGCAGAACGGCTTATTTTTAAATGCATTTGTTAAATGGTTCCACGTTGACTTACACAAACGCACACATTAATACAACACAATAGACGGCAAAAGACAATAGCACACAATTGACCACCAAAATGTCTATCATCTATCTTTCACTAACGTAGGTAATAAACAACGGCAAAGAGCGAGACGTAATGTCTCGCTCGCGCTGGCGCATGACAAGCGCAGCGGGCGATGCGCTTAGACATGTTGTGACAAGTACAACCGGGAATATCTATCTGATTCTATCAGTGAGTGCTGTGAAAACCTTTTTAAAAGTTCACTTGTTTACAAAATGTGTAATGATGTATAATTTAATAATTATCAACAAGCCGGTGCCGGTGTGGAATGTTCAACATCATCTTGATGTTGACTTGACACCCCTGGACTTTCTCATTGTGGTCACCAGTTTATTGTGACGAGAGAAAAAGTGCCGAGTAGTTAATTAATTAAGATACTAAGTAGCTGCTTTTGAAACAGTGAAAAGATATGATTTGTGAGGAAATTATTTAATAGTGAAGTGCTACGTTGACTAAAGAAATGTTATTTAAGCCTGTAAGTTATTTTATTATTCTATTATTGTAAGTATTTAGCTAAGACTATGTATTTAGATTCACAAGACAACTTTAAACACGCCGTTCTTGTTGATTTCTCTTATTGATATTCTTTTACTTTATCGATCAATAATGCTAACTAGGTATGATTAAGTTAAGATAGTCACAATAGTCACTTACGATGTTAAGAAACAATAGATCGTGCATATTAATAACAAACAATGAATGATTCGACTGTCCACTCCATAGCCTATAGTGTGATGGAAAGAAATACTCATAATATCTTTGGTAATATCAACAGTGGCCGACAAACTGTTCAAACATCATTTTTGTAAACCCCACTCTATCAGAGTGTGGTTTACAGACTGAATTTCATACATTTTGTTATATCGTATCGTGTTTCGTTCCTATCAGATCGCTGTTGTTTGTTTACCATAGCAACCGTTTCGTTTGTGTGCGTGCGCAGATTTACAGTGACCACGATTTTCACTTTTAATTGAGTTAATACTTTCTTTAAAAAACATTGTTTACGCAAATAAAAAAAATATTTCAATGCATGCATTATGATTGTAACAAGGTTTTCTAATTGGGGTGTCTGAGGATGTGCGTTATTTCCATTACACGTTGTATATATCTTATCCAATCACGGAAGAAAAGGTAACAATTTTGACTTATGACTTTTGATGTGATAATGAATCAGTTATTGGAGTATTCTCGTGTTAACTGGATATGGTGCCCGCCTTTATCTTTAATACAATATCAATTAGGTTAAAATAAATAATATAGGTAAAGAAGGCATTATCCCATAAAAACAATACTTGTCAAAAATACCAAGTCTCGCGACCGTAAAAAGTTGTGAGATCCATGTAATACCAAGTCAGTTCATTAAAAATCTTTAATGTTTTTAATAAATAGATTGACTCGGCCATCGCGTGAAAACACAATATATCTCATAAGTAATACATATATAAATTAGATTGTTTAATGCGATTGCCAAGTCAATATATTTATTTAAAACATTAAAGATTTTTAATTAACCGACTTGGTATCACATGGATCTCACAACTTTTTACGGTCGCGAGACTTGGTATTTTTGACAAGTATTGTTTTTATGGGATCTCATTTCTTTTTGTAGATTGTCTTACTTTTGTCCTTTCCGGTACCTTCTACTTCTTGTACACCAACAACTAATTTTCTTAATTAAAGCTCTAACTGTAAATGTAATTTTGTAATCCTTTATATTCATATGGGATTACAAAGTTATTTATGCAGTTGATGTATCTCGAAAACTGGACCGAAATTGAAATATATTTTAGTTTTTCCTTGGTTTATACACTAAACACTAATTGTTTCCTAAATTTGAAGCTTCTATGTTTGCTAGAAGTGCCTTAGACTTTTGATGATCGGTCAATGAGTGACAAAATTAAGAATTTTGACTCGTTATAATTCTAAAACTACTGGTTCAAATTGAATGAAATTTGAAAGACACCAATACGGTATACAATGCCTGCATGGTTGCTAAACAAGCAGGCTTTCAGTTTTATCCACAACGAAGTTATAGGGGGTCGAAAATGGCCTGAATTGCTTCGAGAAAAGGATGGTAGCGCCGTGCCGCTTTTTTGCTCGACTTGGTGGGGGCACTGCCGTGCCCCCAGATATGTAATATTAGGTACATATTGTAATTACATAAATAAGTACAATATAATTTCTCAATTTTTAAACATAATTATACTTATGAAACGTGTCTCAGTCGCGTAATTATTTACCATCACGACGTATCAGCATAGGAAAGGCTCCTATGCCATGGTCGCAGCCTGAAGGCTGATATAAATAATACTATAATTTCCGGGCATATAGAAAGTGTTTTACCTCCATTTCGAAATAGTTACGTAATTGAGATCCGTAATAGAAGTATTAGTAAATAAAAATAAGATTGCCTCGTTGGTCTAGCGGCATAAATGTGCGCGTGGGATTGGGAGGACTCGGGTTCGATTCCCGGTTCGGGCAAAGTATTATTGGGTTTTTCCGTTAGAAAATTCTCAGTAGCAGCACGGAGACTGTTAATGTGCCCGGTACGGCAATAAGCTCGTCCCCTTTTACGTGAGACCAAAAAGTTCATGGTGAAATGTGGGTGTAATATTACACCTCTGCCTAACTCTGCGGGGATACAGGCGTGAGTTTATAAAAAAAGAATAAGATATGGATATTTCGTGTCTATGTTAGCTACTCCAACTAAATCATTTACTTTAGGTCATCTAGTAATAGGTCCACCTAGTTTTGGTAGCGCAATAGTAAATACCTTACCCGTAACTTGTAAATCGAAAAACAAAACTTTGGAAAGCGCTTGGTAGGTATGTAAGGCCTTACCAAAGTACTTTTCGATACTTAATACAAGTCTGTATTTACGTTTAAGTGGTAGACATTTCTTCCAGACATCGTAAGGGTTCGAATCGTAAAATAGCCTTTAGGGATCAGTCGCGGAATAAAAGTTTGCGTTCAAACTTCTATAGAAAGTTACTTGAAACTCTGAATTTATACGGAACACCTAGGTCTTTGGAGGAATAAATTTTATTTCTAATACTGACTGGCGAGACGATATAAGAGTTTATATTATGTTTTGTTGATAAGGAAAACGGACGAATAGTATTTTCATGAACCGAGTTAACGTCGTTAATGACCACAGACATTGTACTTATATGGTTCGGTGACAGGTGAATGAGTTCTTACAGGGACGTAAAACTCATCCGTAGGTACGATAACTTTTATTTCTTTTCTCACATCACACACACATCACCAGCCTGTAACAGTCCACTGCTGGACTAGGCCTCTCCATTAAAAGGAGGAATTGGCCTACTATACCACGCTGCCCAAACGGGTTGGTATAGGGTTTGTATCAAGTTTTCCTTCTCTTACAGAGTTGTTCTATGCATAATATGCTCCCTCTGTCGGCTCTTACGACACCCATGGGATGATGTAGGGTGGTGACAATCTGTATTCTAAATCCGTCACCACACGGACTATGTATGTATATATATATATATTTCTTTTCTAAGTGTCCAAAAAGAAAACCCAAAATGTTTTCCAAAAAGAAACTCCCGCAACGGCTTACAACCTTACATACACATACAGAAACAGTTCTACCGCCAAAAAAGTCCCCATAGAGTACTCAAAAATACGACTCATCATCATCCCGCTTGCGATCCTTTACTTTGGAACCCGGGCTCCGCTTATAATACTGCGCATTGATATGTGAATGTGGATGAAATGAAATGCATGAGAAACTTGATGGGAGTGAATGAAGCAAGAGAGATATGTCAGGTTCGTTGCGTAGTTGTTTTTCGATCCGTACTCTCTTCCCCGGGAAACAGGCGTGAATCTACGTATGTACATATCAGGAACTATAGTCTCTTCCCCATCGAGAAACAGGCGTGAATCTGCGTATGTACAATATGTACATATCAGGAACTAAAACTTCGTCCTTACTTCACTAGGACCTTTGCCTTGATCAATGAGAGAAAAAAAGGAAGGGAATATTTCCAAATAATCTATTTAGAACAATTAATTTCAGGTCCTCTGACGTCACTTGAAGGTTTGACGTTATCTATGACGAGGGTTGTGGTACCCACGGCTGTCAATGTTCTGTATTGTGACGTCATAATAATCGGGCCATATTGTTTGACAGAGTTGTGGAGTTGACGGGAACTGTTCGTGAGCGATCGGTTGACAAGTTTGTTTTTAAAATATATTTATTGTACGGTTGGGTGGAAATTGAAGAACGAGTTAGGTAGGGAGTTTGACGCGTTCTCGAAAGTTCTTGAATATGATTATTCTCTATCGAAAGGTCATGGTTAAAAATTGACAGTTTCTTTGTATTATATTTTGTTACTTGGGGTTTCTCTTTGGTCCTTCCATGGGCAGGCAACGCACCCAGTTGTGCTGAAGCTCCTGTTTTCTTCTTTATACTGCAAAATTTCATCAAAAACCATTCAGCTGTTTTTGTGTAACAAAACAACTAACATCCGTACATGTATCCGTCCTCACAAACTTTGATAATTATAATAGTAGAAAGATATACTATTTTTTTATAAACTCACGCCTGTATCCCCTAAGGGGTAGGCAGAGGTGTAATATTACACCCACATTTGACTGCCTCGTTGGTCTCACCGTCTCGCGGCATAAATGTGCGCGTGGGTTTGGGAGGTCTCGGGTTCGATCCCCGGGTCGGGCAAAGTGTTATTGGGTTTTTCCGTTAGGAAATTCTCAGTCTGGTAATGAGCCCGGTACGGCAATAGGCTCGCCCCCTATTACGAGGGACCTAAAAAAAAATTCATGGCGAAATGTGGGTGGGTGTAAAGATATACTAGTTGCTCCAAAATTACATTGTAATTCCATATCATGAGAAATATATGTTTCTTCACCAATCAAGTCAACAATGACTATTTAATAAGTATCATAGGAGGCAGACTTACACCCGGAGTACCCATACTCCATAATATTACACAAAATACTGGACTTAACCCATGGCTTCGCCTGTGGGAATTATATAACTAAACTTACCTGATCAATCACACCATATATTAGTGAAAACCATGCAAAAATCCACTTGGTAGTTTATGACTATCGCGTTCGTACAGGCAGACGACGCGGCAGGAACTTAATTTTGTAATAAGTATTGATTATAATAATACTAGAGGATGCCTGCGGTTACACCCGCGTTATTTAAGGCTACTGCTCTGCTCCCGTCGCTCATAGCGTGATGTTACATAGCCTATAGCCTTCCTCGATGAATGGGCTATCTAACACTGAAATAATTTTTCAAATCGGACCAGTAGTTCCTGAGATTAACGCGTTCAACCAAATAAACAAACAAACTCTTCAGCTTTGTATATTAAGTATAAGATTAGTCTCGTATCAGAGTCGCTACGCATTATCTACGCTAAACAATTACCCCATTAGTATAGTGTTCAATGGCTTTGGACTAAACGTTCATCGAGCCACGTAACCGCATATAAACAGTACGCCTTGTAGTTTCACTATGTTGAACTATCACGCTAGTTATCGACAATAAGTGAGGCAGATATTGATAGTGATGATCACTGTGGCGTTCTTTATATTTGCTGCATAGGCTACTTGGAATTCAGACATCAGCAAATGTAACCACCGCCGCAGTGATAAATCTCAAAAGTGTGTAGACGTCATCAGTGTAGAGTACCGACATTGCGAACTTAAATAAAGACCAAGGGTAGGTGCCGAAGCGTACACTTCCACAAGACGGCGCTGAGCTCTCATCAGTCTCTCCGCGACCACGCTCGATGCAAGACGAGTGAAACGTCGGAAACAAATTGGTATTTAAACTTGTTAGTTAGCTTTAGAGCAAGTCAAGCCGTCCCGGTTGCCATAAAGATCTTTGAAAATAGTTATGTACCCTTGAATTTTGGCACCGGTCTTAGCCGCAGAATATCTCTGTCCCTTAGGGTTTCGAAGCTCTGACGGCAGTTGCTCTGTAAAAAAACTAATTCACCCAAATTTGGTTAGAATAGAAAGTGGACTCTAAGTCTCAAAAGTCTTGGATGCAGTCGGTATGACGCCAGAACGTCCACAACTCCGTCTGCATGGTGTCAGTTGTCAGGATTTCTGTTAGGTATCATCATCATCAGCCCTTTAAACTGTCCAACTGCTGGGCACGGGCCTCTTCTCACTATGAGAAGGGTAAGGCCGTAGTCCACCACACTGGCCAAGTGCGGGTTGGCAGACTTCACATGTTTTTCGAGAACATAATGGAGAACTCTCTGACATGCAGGTTTCCTCACGATGTTTTCATTGTTTTTCACCGTTTAGCAAGCGATAATTAACAATTTAATATGCACTTAGCTTCGAAAAGTCATTGGAGCGAGCCGATGTATCGAGCATGCATTTCAAGTATCATTTAACTTTCAATTTTATTGTTAAGCTCATACCTACCTACTTAACAATAAAATTGAAAGTTAAATGAGACTTGAAATGCATGCTCGATGCCGAGGCATACAAAAGAATTCTGAACGTGACGTAGAATTTCAACTTTACTGACGATCATTTTTAATAATTAACAATTAATAAATTCACAATTATTGTGAGCTAAAAGGTATTTGCATCCCATGGCGTAGCTGTGCACCGTTACATATACTTAAGACATCTGTCACACTAGGAAGAAATCCTTTGTAGGAGAACTCTATAAACATTCAATCAAAGGACGCTAAGTTGCGGATCACACAAAGGGTGTTCAAGTAAAGATTGAAAGCATATCATATAAAAAATAAAATAAAAGTTATGACGTAGCTCCAAGGCAGCCGCTTAAACCACTAGGCGCCATAGGTGTAGTAATTTTTCAAGCCCATGTGAAAATGAAAATTTTGATTACTGCACACAAAAAAAAAAGAACAATACATCGGGTAAAGTAACTCATACAACAAAGACAAAGGGAAGTACATATATCAAAACACAAAAAAGAAAGCAAAAACACAGTGTTGAAAAAAAAAATTAAATAATAGATAATACACATATTAACATTGTAGGGTGACTAATTATGTGTCTCACAGCTGTGCAGCAATTAGGACCCCAGTTCAGCATTTGCTAGGTCACAAAGACCGAGCGCTGATCTCCCACTGGGCCTGCTAGAAAATGCCGTACGGAAGCCAATAAGAGTAGCCAAAGTAGAAGTTTAAGTTTACTCCATGATATCTGCTTTTATCAATATATAAATATACTATTAATATACGTAAATACATAAATATAATGTGGATAGGATAATAAATGATAATAGTAGGTATCTTATATATATACATAAAATATATTTTACGAGCAGTGATAAAATATTTACGAATATAAATTATATGAAACAATAATAATATGGTTTAGGATATTTAAATAAATGACAAGTCGGTGTTAATATTGCCATGCCGTCGTTGCGCGTCAATAAGGTACTGTTTTAGTTGTTTTCTAAATGTGCCTAACGTGTTCAAGTTCCTTATGGGCGGTGGGAGATTATTCCATATCTTCGCTGCGGCATATCGGAAACTTCCTTTGAACCCAGCCGACCTGTAAGGCTGGATGGAGAGCTGCTGAGAACACTGCCTGCTCGTGCAATCCCTTCTACTAGTCGTCCATGTCAGCCTATTGTACAGATAAGAGGGCTCACGATATTTAACGAGACCAAACAGCAGACATGCCAAATGATGTTTGCGCCTCGATTTCATCTTGAGTATCCCATGTTGATTTAAAAACGGTGTAATATGTGTTTTAGGTGGTATGGTAAAACAGAAACGTGCACACGCATTCTGGACCCTTTGTATAAGATGTTGTGTTCTAGCGAGCAATCGGGGTCCACATACAACATCCGCGTAGTTCAACCGTGACAATACCAATGACTCCACTAACATTACCCGCAGTTCCTGTGTTATGTAAGGTCTTATTTTATATAAGACCTTTAGACGATAAAAACAATTTTGGACGGACGAGGCTATATGTTTTTCATACCTGAGGTTTGAATCCATATTTAGGCCAAGGTTTCTGGCTTGATAAACCCTTCCTATTATTTCACCCTTGAGTACTACCCGTATATCTCTCGGTAGTGCTTGCAATTGTCTATCCGTGCCAAACAATATGTATTTTAACCTAATGGAAGGAAAGAGGAACCCACCACGCACCCTCGAATTGACCACCCCAACTATTGCAATAGAAAAAGGTTGACAATATCGAACTCCTCTAAAAGGATAAGGGATATAGGAATGGTATGGGTTCCAGGAAGATACCTGACTTGCAGTATCCCGCTGTATGCGCCGACTATTCTTCGACACGTGTTTCGCCTCTGCACGAGGCATCCTCAGGAACGATGGGCAACGACTGAGCACTTTCCAACCGTGGGCATGTATTATAAACGATTGTACTTTCTAATCCCCTCCCTCCGTTGCTCGACTGATGTGAGTCATTATGACGGTGTGCGAATATATTCAGCAATGGGGACCCGTTAAAGTTGGTTTGATCGTTCAGTAATGTATGCTTGTCCCGCTTTAAAATCTCTAATTGTTCCAATACGCACATTCTAATACCCTTTTGACAAGTGTGTATGACGTCAAATGAATGTCCGCTATTTAAGGACAAGCATACATTACTGAACGATCAAACCAACTTTAACGGGTCCCCATTGCTGAATATATTCGCACACCGTCATAATGACTCACATCAGTCGAGCAACGGAGGGAGGGGATTAGAAAGTACAATCGTTTATAATACATGCCCACGGTTGGAAAGTGCTCAGTCGTTGCCCATCGTTCCTGAGGATGCCTCGTGCAGAGGCGAAACACGTGTCGAAGAATAGTCGGCGCATACAGCGGGATACTGCAAGTCAGGTATCTTCCTGGAACCCATACCATTCCTATATCCCTTATCCTTTTAGAGGAGTTCGATATTGTCAACCTTTTTCTATTGCAATAGTTGGGGTGGTCAATTCGAGGGTGCGTGGTGGGTTCCTCTTTCCTTCCATTAGGTTACAATGGAGTTCCGCCAAGTAACGCCTGATTCAATCAACTATATATGTATTTTGTTTTTTGAGGGTTAAGTTCTAGACAATTGTCATCAGACCACGAAGATATACTGTTCAAGTCTGTATTTAAATTGTTTTGGGAAGTTTGTAAGTCTGTAGGCTTAAATGAGATATACAGTTGAACGTCATCGGCGTAGATGTGGTATTTGCAGTTTTGGATATAAGTTGTCATATCGGCACACTACAAAATAAAAAGAATAGGCCCCAAAATGGATCCTTGAGGCACGCCCCCTTTTTAATGAAGTCAAATTGGACTTATTAGTGCTGCCATCACTTTTAAAATTTTCAATAAATTGCTTTCGGTTGCTGAGGTAACTTTGAAACCATTGCAGCGCTCTTTGGTCGAACCCATAGTAACTTAATTTTGACAATAATAGCTGCAAATTGAAATAGTCGAACGCGCGGGAGTAGTCTAATAGCACCAATAATGTGCACATGCCTTGATCTTGAGCTGACAGAATATTGTCCGTTACGTCAATAAGTGCAGTGCAGGTGCCGCGCCTCTTCCTAAAACCGGATTGGAATGTGGGTAGTATGTTATTTTTTTCTAGGAAGGCAGTTAACTGATGGCATACTACCTTTTCCATTACCTTAGATAGGCAAGGCAACAGGCTAATTGGTCGAAGCTCCCTGACATTCCTAGGGTTGGGTACTTTAGGTATTGGTTTAACACGGGCAACTTTCCAAATTTCAGGAAACGTTGAAGTTGCTTTTGAAATATTTATGATGTCAGTTATGAGTGGCAGGGTGTGCGACAGAGTCAAGAGAAGCATATCAAGACTGATCCCATCGTGACCTTCCGCGTTAGACTTAAGACTATGAATCAACCGCGATACAGAGCCTTGGGTCACTGGTGTGATGGAGAAAGTGGCAGAACTATACCTGTGAAATTCAAAGTACGTCAGCTGGGAAATGGTGACGTCTTCTCTACCAGGAACATTTAGAAACTGAATATTTATTTCATCAGGGCATGCAAATTGAGGTGAAAGTTCTGAATTCATTTTAGCGGGAAGGACTGTAGATTTCAGCTTTTTCCAGAGCTCTTTGGGAAGGCTAATCTGCTTGTTAATATTAAATTTAAAATATGCCGTCTTTTCGTTATACAGAGCAGTTGACACAAGGGACTTCAGTTGTTTATAATAGCCTCTTTTACTTTCGGATTTAGATTTCCGATATTTAGCTAAGGCGTCGTCGCGTAAACGCATCATTAGTTTTACAGTGTCCGTTATTCACGGATAACATGGTTCCTTGACTACGCAGGTTTTAATGGGCGCGTGAACATCGAACACTGACAAAAGGTGCTGGTTAAATGCATTCACCATTCCATCAGCCGAACTGGTCCGTCATAGACCATCCCACTGCATGGCAGCTAATTGTGCGTCAAAGCTTTCCTTACAGATATGTTTAATTGGCCTGTACTTTATTACCTGTGGTTTAATTTTTTCCTTTCTAATATGAAATTCACACACAACTGCACAATAGCCATAGCTATTAACCCCATAGTGTTCAATACATATATTTTTTATTGGGAGATCCGACCAAACAAGATCAATCAATGTCTGGCTGGTTTCAGTATAATGTGTTGGACAGTTAACCAACTGAGTAAGACTAAGACACCTAAGAAACTCAGTAACCTTCTTGGTTTTGCTGTCACTAGGATTAAGAAAATGTACGTTGAAATCTCCTAGAAGAATCGTGCTGTCACAATTACCCAACGAACTTATTGTTTCAGTGATAGCGTCTAAAAATGTCGGCATGTCGTTTCAGATGACTCCTCATGCTTTATACTCGTACTATATTATGTCTGAAACTGTCAGCTAAGTGCTTAGATAGGTACGTTGCCACCTTGGTAGTCTATCTTATTCTACAGGAAGCCTGATGGCAAAAGTTCCTATCTACGTTTCATCTTAAATGCAATAAGTCATCATCCGCCTAGCGTTATCCCAGTCTCAACCCGGAGTCCGCTTTCTAGTCTAACTGGATTTGGCTGAATATTAGCTTTTTCCACGGAGCGACTGCCTATCTGACCTCTGCAACCCGAAGGGATAACGATATTCAGCAGTTTGTTTATAGGCATTGACTCTCTATAACGACTGTCAAAGATCTTCATGACAGCCGGGACCGACGGCTTAACGTGCTCTCCGAGGCACGGGGCAAGCGATAATTTACAATTTAATACGCACATAACTCCGAAAAGTCATTGGTGCGCGCCGTGGATTCGAACCCGATACCCTCTGCATGGCAGTCCGTTTGGTATCTCCACTAGGCTATCGCTGCCTCTAAAATGCAATAAGTAAACCATATTTTATACTTCAATTTACACCTATATACACGCAAGCACATGTACCTACATACTTACACATACTCACCTACATACACATCGCCCGTCGACCCGTCGGCAAGTTGCGAGCTGACTAAGCGTTCACACAACTTGCATTTTCAGACATAATTAAAATATCCCCGCGCCGAAATTCTATTACGTAATTTAAACTGCATTTAGCTGCAATCATTGTACTTTACTGTTGAGTACGAGAGATGAGGAAAATAATTTATATGACGAGTAGCATCCGTGCTTAGTAAACTTTATTGTTTTCAAGTACAAATAAGTTCTCTTTGCAACTGGTTGGTGGCGAATCGGTAGTAGAGCCTCGCTGATTTCAGCATGTATGGGCCACCTCGACCGGAGAAGTACTACTCTCTCACAGAAAATCGACGTAAAGTAACAGTAGCTATATCGTTGCGTTTCGTTCGGTGAGTGAGAGTGACGGAGGCCCCATCCCCTATTCCTTCTCCCTCATCCCACTCCTCCTACAATCCCTTATCCTAACCCAAAGGGCAGCAACGCACTTATGATTCCTCTGGTGTTGCTTGTGTCCATGGGCGACGGTAATTGCTTACCATCAGGTGATCCGTGTGCTCGTTTGCCGCTCATGAAATTAAAAAAAAAAGAACTTATTATTGAAAAGTACGAAGCTGAATTTTACAGACGAGTGTTGTATAGTAATTTAGCAACAGGAGCAATAAATAGCTTAGTATGATCACCATCAGACCGCCATGCACAGTATTCCAGAGGTCTGGCGTTCAATTCCACGGCACATAGGTACCTCTAACTAAGGTTAGAGGTACCTGTGTGCCGTGGATGGATCTAGTAAATTAGTGTTGGTTTTCAGTGGCAGAAAACATGATCGGGTTATTTCACTTGTATGCGTTAAGAGTTTTCAAATAGGTACATATTTGAAATCAATGTTATTAGTGTGCCCCAGTGTTTAGAGACGGAGTTCTGTTAGGCATAACCAGGTTAAAAGAGACGTAAAAAAAACGACGAAATGTAATGAGAGGTTTCCGTTTATAAGGCTTAAATAATTATAAAGCTTATCAGTTTTGTGCGGAGATGCGCGGATAGTAGGTACTTGGCTTTAAACACCTGCTGTTACATGTCCTATGAGTTGTTTGCTACCTACCTTAACTGTATCTTAATATATAAAATCCTTGCGTTACTGACTGACTGACAGACACGTTACAGCCGAAACTACTCGGCGCAAGAAGCTGAAATTTTGCATGTATGTTTCTTGGGGACCGCAGGGGTGCACTAAGACGGGATTTTCCGAAATTCCCACGGGATCGGGCAAAACGTGAAATTCGAAAATATGTGCGTGCGAAGCCGCTGGCGTCGACTAGTATATTTATAAACGTAGGTATATGACTTAAATACTAGTGCGTTCAAGAATCTAAGTATAAACCGTCAAGTTGACATTTAGCAAGAAATTTTTCACTTCATTTAGTTTTATTAATAACTCTTTAATTTGCATATCACGGCACATTATACATTGTCGATGACAAGGAAAACACAGCGAAGTTTACACGTAAATGGGCTGATTTTACGAAGGAAGTTGGTTTATAAGTGTGGGTACTATACAGCCTTTTCACTACTGGACATAAGACTTTTTTTTTTTCCTTTCTCATGGAGTCCCTCCGCCCTGGAGGAAGGACGAAGGGGACTGTCGGAC
This sequence comes from Euclidia mi, assembly GCA_944739405.2. Lineage (NCBI taxonomy): Eukaryota > Metazoa > Arthropoda > Insecta > Lepidoptera > Erebidae > Euclidia > Euclidia mi. The sequence goes on along the minus strand of OX123183.2, from coordinate 2,757,644 downwards.
TCTTACTGACTAAAAACCAACCCGTGTTCCTCACGTACCCGTGTGTCGGAGGGTCGGGTATCGCTGAAGCATTCCTCGCTACCCTCCGACGGGTATTGGCCCGCCGGATGGTCAGGCGGGCCCCGAACAAAACCCCCTTGGCGGCGGATGAAGATGTTTGGCTCCGCCGCCAAAACACTCAGCGGCCGCAGAGAATAGGGAGGACGGCAACGCAACACCGCATCTCCTCTTCCTCTGCGGCCCCACCGCGACGCAACGATGGTGCGCCCCCATTTGGTCGCGGGAGATAGGGCGCGCGGCAACGCAACACCGACACGCCTCTCCTCCCGCGACCGCACCCAACTGCGAGGGACAGAAGAACTGTCCCTCGCACCCGCCCCTTTGGACGCATCCTGCGCAGGCCTCCGTCAAGCCCACGCGGAGCGTCCCCTCCTGGATCCCTCTTAGCTTCACCGCGGGTGACCAATCCACGGTTACTGAGCCCCCCCACCACGACAAGGTGGAGATCCCACGGGGGGGACTGGATATAAGACTCTCCTAGGAGAATTTAACCTACTATACACCTGCAGCTTTTTAGTTATTTTATTGCACGAGAGAAATTGGCACTCTGCTCATTGCACTCCAATGGACAAAAAACTTAAACGTCTCGTATAATTTTTAGATATCAGGCCAAACCAGATAACATATAATAATTGGCAAATTATAGATTAATAACTTAACACACTACATTATTCAGAAAATCCTTCAAAAGCACTTCATAGGGCAAGCATTTTTATGGGTACAATTTTAACGAGCATCGTCAAATGGCATCCTTAACATAAAAGAATCTTACTGCGTCAGATAAAATCTTTGTGGACCTACAGTGTCTACACACTACACTTCTGCTTAATCTAAATAATAATACGAACGTGAAGTCATTATGAACGATTCATTGAGCCAACAGCGAGGCTAAACGAAAGTTTTAACAAAAGAAAAGTTGGATCGATTCAGAAACAAGAGCTTCCTAAACCAATTATATATGAGGGCTGTTAACAAACTTATTTTATTACTTCTTAAGGAAAACGCTTAGGAGCTGAATTGTAAAACGCCTTGTATCGTTTACGAGTACAAAGAAATTGAAATAGTAGAAAAGTGACTTAGGGTTCTCGTAGTATGGTTTGAGGTCACGTATGGTATTTTACTACTATTATGAACGTGATCGTGTGCGGGGATGGATGGATAGTTGTAATAGTTGTTACGCTCTCACGCAGACAACTGATTTTCATAGAAATTTGCATATACCTGGAATAGCCCAGGGATGGTTTTGTCCCGATAACTGACCTCAACGCGGCGTTGAAAGAAGCTAGTGTGCCAATTTGTAATTTTTTTAATAGACTCCCGCCCTCATCCCCGAAGGGGTAGGCAGAGGTGTAATATTGCACCCACATTTCACCATGAATTTTTAGGTCCCACGTAATAGGGGGCGAGCCTATTGCTGCAACCGGACACATCAACAGACTCCGTGCTGCTACTGAGAATTTAGAAAAACCCAGTAGCGCTTTTGCCCGACTCGGGAATTGAACCCGGGACCTGCGATCAGCAGACGCATACGCTATCCACTAGACCACGGAGGCAGTCTGTAAAGTAAGTCTTCTTTAAAGAAAGAGTGATTGCATTGACGTGTTGTTTTGAGTAGTGTGTGAACGGATACGTCGGTGTGTAAAATCTCATCATGGCTGAGTAATGCGTAATTTTATGCTTATCTTGAAGAACATCGTTCTGTTAAAAACTGAATTTAAATCATTTCATCTATTGTATCAGCATTATATATCCTTAGACACACAAACTTTTCAGAGTAATTCTCGTATTCATGTTCCAGCCATTATAATAATTTCCTTTCTCATTTATTTTCCAATTCGCAAAGTAACAGAGGCACTACGTCTTCTTTCCATTTGCAGATTATCAAACAACGAACTTTGGTTTTATTTCAATAATTAATCATGCGACCCTCGGGGACATTCACAAAACGCCACTTCCAAACTTATTAGAGAGAATATAAAAGAGAGAATAGAAACAATGAGATCCGTCCACAACGAATGAATATATGAATAAAATCTTTGTCAACTTTTGTAATCAATCTGAAGAGACAAACTCTAACGAGCTCATTCATAACAAACTTGGGATAGAAAGCAAGCCTTAATTAAATCGCCGATTCATATTCCCCTGTGCCGATACCCAATCAAAGGCAGATGGAAATCGGAAAAAAGTCGAAAACGTTGAAGACTTTTGTAATTAGCCCACTGCGGGACAGAGAAAAAAATATACCGTCTCTTTCCATCGTATGAATATGCAAGTGTTAGTCGCGACCGCCGCTGAATTATTAATGTTTACCTACCAAACGAGTCCCGCTCCATATATAATGTGGCTAAGTGCGGATTAGGATGCCAAATTTAAGATGGCTGCCGACTTTGGTTTTATGACAATAAGAACGTCAAAGCTAAGGACTTAGCCGTTCACAATCACAATAGGTTTACGTCGGTATTAAAAGATAATTACCTCAGTAGACGACCTGACTTATCATTTGAGTTGAGGGATAAGTCTGGGATTTGGTATATTCGGGCATTTTAAAGGTTCCTTTCTTCTGGAGTTATAATCTAAGAAACTGGGTCCGTTACTGTACAGAAGGTTTTTGTGACTCGTTGTAAGTCTTTTGCATCATTTGTGGTAAAAGACGACAGTTGCTTCCCTGGGACTAACTCAAAGCGCTTAGTTTCACCTTCAGGAAGTAGTATTATGATGAATACCACATATTTCAAATGTACGAAACTTTATATCAAATATATAACGGTGAACATTCGCGTTAGTATGCAAATTTGCTCAGTACGATATCCACACCGCTAAACCGCTTTTGGCTGCTGGAATATACTACAAATTCATCATTTTGAGAGATATGTAGCGATATAAATAAATTGGGGTTTTGTTTTAGGTACTATGTAGAAAAACGTATTTTAAAAAAGCTTATAGGTTTACATTTTTTAAACAGCATTTTTTTACAAATCAGTGATAGCCTAGTGGTGTACGTAACGGACTGACGAGGCAATAGTCTCGGGTTCGATCCCCAGCTACCCTGGGCACACACCTCAGACTTTTCGAATTTATGTGTGTTTAAAAATGTTAATTATCGCTCGCTTCATAATACGCCCAGTAGATGGCAATAGGCTCGCCCCCTATTACATTGAGACCGAAACATAACTGGCGAAGTGTGGGTGTTTAATACGCCTCTGCCACCCCTTTGGGGATAATAGCGTGAAGTTATGTTGTTTTTATAAACATTAAAGTGGTAAAGGAGTTGTCTAAAGGTAGCAACTGCCATGTAGAGGGTGTCGAGTTCGAATCCATGACTTTTTGGAAGCGTATTGAATTGTTAATTATCAATTGCCTTGTACCTCGCAGAGCAAGCTAAGCCGTCGGTCCCAGCTGTCATGTTTGACAGTCGTTAGAGGGAGTCAGTACCTCTGAATGAACTCATACTAGTCTAAACCATGGAATACCGCTTTCCTTTTGGGTTGCGGAGGTCAGACACGCAGCCGCCCTGTGGAAAAGCTGATATTCAATCAAATCCGGTTAGACTAGTAAGCGGACCCCAGCTTGCAACTCGAATAAACTTAGGAGGATGGTATGTACCATAAAGAAACGAAGAAACTTTTAGGAGCATTCTGTCTCTTTCAGAATATCGTGCTGGGCAAAAAGGCTCTACTTATCAGCATACTAGTTATAGGAGATCGGCAAAAAGCCGGCTGAGGCACCTTTCGAAATGAGTAGCACCGATATCAGCTTTATTCGGTATTATTTGTGATACGTGATTTAAAGCTAATATCTTTATTTTTGCTCTGATTCTAAAGGTTGTTGAATAATGACACTTCGTCTCCTTTACAATGAGGATGACATCTGAAAATATAAAATTTATTGGTTTCAGAGACAAGTGTGTTTAAACGAAAAATGTCACCACTGAAAATTAAGTTACGATTAGATGAACTATTAAGTGCGATGGCTAACGACAGTTCATAACTGTACTGTATTTTGTTTGTGTTCTTCTTGTTTATTTAATGTTTTGTTTCCTTATCTTCAATTAAGAGGCAACACTGTTCGCGTTAAATAGTCACACATATGCTATATAAATTACGTTAAGTGGGGTTGTAAGTATTCCAAGTTTATTTAAAACAAGCCCTAATCTTGCCGAAAAACTGCAAAAAAAATGTAAAACAATGTTTTTCACTCAATAAATGATTTATTATTATTTATTTTTTAAAACAAACGAGCTGGCAACTGACCACTGCCTTGGTTGTACCGAACGTGCTTCTAAAGTTGAGGATGTATCAGTTTCAGGATAAATTATATTTTTTACAAGTTCATTCATGAAATGTAACAGACAAATTAAATAAACTTACTTTATACTCGCATCATATTTTTAATATATAACATATTGAAGAGTATTGGTAGATATTGAAATATAATTAAAATTTTCCCGAAGGACGTTTTTAATTTAATAACGTTTAGGTATTGACTGCGACCTTCAAATTTCTTTCTTTCCCTTTGTATTTTCTTTTGTGACGATGTTTTATTTCATGTTACAGATTTTAATGAGATTTCTTTACATTTTCAAGATTTACACGATTAGATTTTCTTTGTGTAGAGTATTAGAATAAAACGTCCATCTCATTATTCTTGTTCGAGGTTTATTTTTAGAACGAAGTAAGTACAAATTGTATTTAAAATATGAAAGCTTTATGAAAATGTTTTTTGATTAGTAATACATAATCTCCCATTACACCGTGGTCATGGGAGATTTTAACGCGAAACTGGGCAAACGCGACGGTGATGAGCTGAGAGTGGGGCCATTTGGTTATGGGCATCGGAATTCCCGGGGTCACTTGCTGGCTAGCTTTATGGAGAAGGAAGGACTCTATATGATGAATTCCTTCTTCAAGAAGCGAGAATGCCGCAAGTGGACCTGGGTAAGTCCAGACGGTGCAACCAAAAATGAGATCGACTTTATCATGTCGACGAAGAGGCAGATATTCAATGATGTCTCCGTGATCAATTCACTTAAAGTGGGGAGCGATCACCGAATGGTAAGAGGCACATTGAATATCCGTACAAGCCTCGAACGGTCGAGGTTGATAAAGTCCACGCTCCGACCGGCACCGGTTCATATCCAAAACCCCGAGAGCTTTCAGCTCGAACTCAAGAACCGTTTCGAATGCCTGGGTGAATGCGTAGATGTGGACGTGTACAGTAACGGGTTCGTGGATGCTGTCCATACAACAGGGGCTAAATTTTTTAAGCCCCAGAAAAGCCAGAGAACCAAAAAGATCTCGGATCCGACCCTCGAGCTGTTAGAGGAAAGGCGCAAGATGGTTCTGCTATCCTCCGACGACATGCCGAAATATCGGCACCTCAACAGACAGATCTCTAAGTCTCTGACTCGCGATCTCCGCCAATACAACACAAAATGTGTTCGTGAGGCGATCGAGCGGAATAAGGGATCCAAAGTGTTCCAAAGGGATCTGTCTGTTGGGCAGAGTCAGCTGACAAAGCTGAAGACGGAGGATGGCAGAATCGTATCGTCCAAGCCTGAGCTCTTGGAGGAGATCGAAAGGTTCTATGGACAGCTATACACGACAACGCAACAACCCGCAAGCACTCCAGCGTCAGACCCTAGAGCTGGATTGACCCGACACTATACCGAAGATATCCCGGACGTCAGCATGCACGAGATTAGTGTGGCTCTCAAACAGCTTAAAAATAACAAGGCGCCGGGTGATGACGGAATTACGAGTGAGCTTCTGAAGGCTGGCGGTGCACCCGCTAGAGAAGCCCTCCGGAAGCTATTTAATTCCGTCATTCTCGAGGGTAAAACGCCACAGGCGTGGCACAGAGGTGTGGTGGTGCTTTTCTTTAAGAAAGGGGATAAAACCCTCTTGAAGAACTACAGACCCATCACACTTCTGAGCCACGTCTACAAGCTGTTTTCGAGGGTCATCACGAATCGTCTCGAGAGCAAGCTAGACGACTTCCAGCCTCCCGAACAAGCCGGTTTCCGTAAAGGCTATAGTACCATAGACCACATACATACGCTGCGGCAGGTTATACAGAAGTCCGAGGAGTATAACCAGCCCCTATGCTTGGCGTTTGTGGACTATGAGAAAGCCTTCGATTCGATCGAAACCTGGGCGGTGCTACAGTCTCTCCAACGGTGCCGGATTGACTACCGATATATCGAAGTGCTGAAGTGTTTGTATGAAAACGCCACTATGTCAGTCCGCCTCCAGGACCAGAGTTCGAAACCTATTCAACTCCAGCGAGGGGTGAGACAGGGGGATGTCATATCCCCGAAACTGTTTACCACTGCGCTGGAGGATGTTTTCAAGCTTCTGGACTGGAATGGACTCGGCATCAACATCAACGGCGAGTACATCACTCACCTTCGATTCGCAGACGATATCGTAGTCATGGCTGAGACCATGGAAGACCTAGGCACAATGCTCGATGGCCTCTGTAGAGTCTCCCAACAAGTAGGTCTTAAGATGAACATGGACAAGACGAAAATCATGTCGAACGTCCATGTTGTACCTGCTCCTATTCAGGTTGGGAACTCTACGCTCGAAGTTGTCGACAATTATATCTACCTGGGACAAGTAGTCCAATTAGGTAGGTCCAACTTCGAGAAGGAGGTCAATCGTCGAATCCAACTCGGTTGGGCAGCGTTCGGGAAGCTACGACATATCTTCTCATCCGATATCCCGCAGTGTCTCAAGACGAAAGTCTTTGACCAGTGTGTGTTGCCAGTGATGACTTACGGATCAGAGACGTGGTCGCTCACTATGGGCCTTATCAGAAGGCTCAAGGTCACTCAGAGGGCGATGGAGAGAGCTATGCTTGGAGTTTCCCTGCGAGATCGAATCAGAAATGAGGAGATCCGCAGTAGAACCAAAGTCGCCGACATAGCTCTCCGGATAGCCAAGCTGAAGTGGCAGTGGGCAGGGCACATAGCTCGAAGAACCGATGGCCGTTGGGGCAGAAAGGTTCTGGAGTGGCGGCCACGTACCGGACGACGCAGCAGAGGTAGGCCCCCCGCAAGGTGGACCGACGATCTTGTCAAGATCGCGGGAGGAGGTTGGATGCGGGCGGCTCAAGACCGGTCTGTGTGGAGAACCTTGGGGGAGGCCTATGTCCAGCAGTGGACGTCGTTTGGCTGATATGATGATGATGATGACATAATCTGAAAGAAGTAGTTTTGTTTTAGGAACAATTACTTCATTATTATCATACGTTTGGGTGTTTCTATGTATAATATGTATGTATTTACAAAAAATGTATATATGTATGTTTATCAATTATCTAGTACCCATAACACAAGCTCTGCTTAGCTTGGGACAAGATGGTGATGTGTGTATGTGGTAGAATATTATAATTATTAGTATCATACAATTTCTGTCCACTTCAGTCATACAAACACGAACGTCAATTTACGAATTACCAATTTTTTGTACCAAGGTGTTGTCAAATCCAAAACTCTCCTATGGGCTCATATGATACGCCTAATGACAAATAGGTATTTTAAACCACTGTGTCACTATTACAGCTAGATATCAGTTTTTTTTATAAGTAAGTAAGCAATTACCGCCGCCGCCCATGGACACCAGCAACACCACAGGAGTCACAAGTGCGTTGCCGCCCCTTGGGGTTGGGAAAAGGGATAGGAGGAGCAGTGGGATGAGGAAGAAGGAATAGGAGATAGGGCATCCGGAACTCTCACTCACCGAACGAACAGTTTAGGTACTGTTACTTTACGTCGATTTTCTGTGAGAGGGTAGTACTTCCCCGGTCGAGCCGGCCCATTCATGCTGAAATCACCAAGGCTCTACTACCTGTCTTATCTTTTCAATTTGACATCGAAAGAAAAAAGTAACCTTAGTTAGATGTATATACGTACAATCAGCGGCAAGTCAAGCTTAGCAGTAAGATACCTACGTACGTATTGAGACGGAGGGTCTCAGGTAGGATGTCGGGGTTCGAGAGAAACACTGCTAGGCTGAACAGGTTCTTTATTATGTCTCACTACCGCTCACATACAGTATGACCGAACTAGGTAAGCACTGGCCTGAGCTGGCTGGAGTGTAGACTCCTGCTGCTCTCCGACGCTCGCAGGGTAGCTGCTCGAAGGGTCGCCGATGAGCTGGCCAAGGTGCGCTGCGCAGGCAGCTCTGTGGTCGATGTTCAGGCTGAGCGGGTCTCAGGCGGTGCAGCCGATGTGGGTCGAGCGGTCAGGCTCAGGCGTCCGTGGCCTGGCTGTAGGAGCTCGTAGGCAGGAACGGAGGCTTGGGTGGCAGCTGGCTAGTAGCGGCACGGCGCCAGCAGCTCGTGGCTTGTAGCCCGTAGGAAGAACGTCAGCCCGTAGGAAGAACGTCAGGTGCAGTGAGCTCGTAGGGTGAACGTAGCCCGTAGGGTGAACTGGAAACAGCATAGAGAATACACAACAACCGGTCAGGAACAGGCGGTCCCTAGATCGGCTGTTATGCTTAGGAGACACAGATACTACAGACAGAACATATAGGCACACAGACAACTAGAATATGCTTACCCCCAGCGGGACAGTAGATAGGAAGTAGAATGTAGAATAATCGCGAGGTGTAGCGGCAGCGTTCCGATGTCTAGGGAAAGTGACCATTCTACAACGCGCACCCATCTTATATAGATGTAGCCTATGACTCACAACTGCCTTTGGCTAGTGAATATGACCATATTTGGTAATATTGCGAACGATGTCTGGCTAAGCTGGCGTTAAGCGCCTGCGAGATATTATAACGCAATACGTGTAGTATTACGTTACAATACCCCGCTCTGTACAGCAGGATTTTTCGTGTCTGGCCAAGAAAAATCCGTCTAACTAAGTCCTCCGAACTTCTGTAGACAGTGCTAAGTAGATAGTGACTATGAAACTCAAACTGCAGGTAGGTACAATGAAAGAATCTAGTTAGGTTAGGAATCAGTGTAGTTAATTAGTTTTAAATCTTTAATGTGCCAACTGCCAATAGATTTACCCGACGAATCCGCTAATTCGTATACTAGTGGTGACTTTTTAGCAATAATAGTACACTTGGCAAACTTAGGAGCTAGTTTTTCGCCAAATGATTTGTCGTCGAATCTTTTCCACACAGTATCACCCACGTTAAACCCAGCCGGTTTACGACGTAAGTTGTATGTGTGTGTATATAAAGTACCATTGTTTTGGTGTTTACGTGCGACACAAGTATCACACGAAGATATAAACTTAATAATGTCAGCGTGCATACCAGGCCAATAATAACGCTGCGCTAAACGTTTATACGTTTCAAAAATACCTAAATGACCCGCAGCGAGTTCCGAATGGTATTCTTTAATGGCGGTAGTTCTATCCGAGGTATGTAGGACCTCTTTCCAATCGAATACTTTATGCGATGTACATTTAGATACCATATATCTGTACAATTTATCATTCCTGATAGAATAATTAGGGAAAGATGTAGGTGAGTTTTTACAGCCATTGTAGATTGTAGTATACCACTGATCCGAGGTTATAGTAGTCTCGTTATCGGTGTTAGTATCAATAGCTGACACGGTAGCATTAACTTTATTAGGCAAGGAATTACTACGAGAGTAATTATTAGATAAAGAAACAGAGTTAATATAGTTTGGTAACAATTTAAATCTTTTCCAGAAGTCAATACCTAAAATTAACGAACTAGTGACTTCTGGAATTACGTACGCTTTTAAGTTATAAGTTTTATTTTCAAAAGTAGTGGGTAGGTTGATATAGCCGATCGGTGTCAGACGATGACCCCCCGCCGATCGCAAAATTATAGTAGGGTTGTCACACTTATTCAAAGGGAGATTAGTTTGAGAAATAATTTTTATATGAGAATTATTGCCCAATATAGTCACGGCAGAACCTGAGTCAAGTAACCCAGTAAGGGGTAGATTCTTAATGGTTACATTAACATAGGGTCGAAAATCAGTATTAGGTTTTTGATCTCGGGTCGCAGCCACAGAATGACTAGAAAAATACACTTTTAGAGTGTTCAGCCAATTTTTCCAGTCTTCCTTGTCAAAATATTTAGGTTTAGAAGATGTACAAACGGTAGGGTTTGTCATCTTATTTGACGAACGACGATCCGAATAAATTTGTTTTTTTGAAAATGATTTATTTTTACAGGTAGGACAATTTACGAATGTGACATCCCTAAGGCCACACTTAAAACATATCGGATAACGTTCTCGCTTGCACGTCCCTAGTGAGTGATCAGTTGAACGACATCGCGGACAAAATACACACCTCTTATTAGTTATTTTTGTAGGAACAGCTGATTTAGATATCATGTTGACATCATAGTGTTGCGGGTTAGGCACAGGTTTATCGTTCGGTTCGACATTTATAGATGCGACAGAAGCGTAGTTTTTTAGTTTAGACGGTTTATAGTACTGTGAATTATTATAGTGACCGTGCGTGTCCTTTTTATTTATGTAAGCTAAATCAGGTGCTACTGTGTTAGACGTAGGGTAACTAGGTTCGTGAAATTGTGCACTTAAACACTGGAACCTCTCATAGTTTAGACATAGTGTTTTTAGAGTGTCTATAGTGTCTATAGCCGTAGTACATGAAGCTAGTACTGTAGAATAACACGGTCTAATATTGTGAAGCAATATATTTAATTTTTCATGTTCGGTTAGTACCGTGTTCGGTGACAATCGCGCAAAAAGTTGGAACATAATTGATAAGTAGATGATTATACCCTCAGTTTGCCCTTGAGTACGATTACGAATCTCGGCTAAAAGTTTATAATCATAGTCGTACGGTGTAAAATCAGCTGTGAGTTTACTAGCTAGTTCGTCCCATGTAGAAATGGAATTTTTAACACCGCGAAACCAGTGTAACGCATTACCAGTAAAAATTTCGGACGCGTAATCGAATAATCTATTGGCAGGTAGATTTCTAACCGTCCTAAATTCCGTCACGCGTTGTAGAAATTCGCGAACGCAGCCTGTTCCGTCGAATTTGAGTTTCGATAGTTCGCCAACCCTCAAATGCGCACAGTGGACAGTTACCGGAGTCGACGCTGCCTGTGCAGGGGTTGAATCCGTGCAAGTCATCGTGACTCCGACTTCCGCCGACGGAATATTGGAGTGTTCTATCTTAGATAGCTCTGCCGACAGCATCCGAAAGCGTTCAGTCAGGTCGGATATTTTCTTGCCGTATTTAGGCTCGGATTTGTCTAATCTGCCCAATCTGTGGTAGACCTGGTTGTGCAAAGCCGTAGTTCGCTTCGCCAAGTTGTGGTCGTATACCGTCGTGACCATATTTGGTAATATTGCGAACGATGTCTGGCTAAGCTGGCGTTAAGCGCCTGCAAGATATTATAACGCAATACGTGTAGTATTACGTTACAGTATTAATACCTTTTTCCTATGCTATAAGACCGGTACAAAGGTCAAAGTGTCAAGCTTCAATTGTTGTCGTGTGTATATAGCTACGATAGTATATCTTTCAAAATGAAATGAAGCCATCATCATTATTATCATCATATCAACCGAAAGACGTCCACAGCTGAACATTGGCCTCCTCCAAGGCTCACCACATGGACTGATCTTGAGCCACCCGCATCCATCCTCTGCCCACGATTCCCAACAAGGTCGTCAGTTTACCTTGCGAGAGCTGTGCGTGGCCGCCATTCCAGAACTTTTCTGCTCCGACGGCCATCGGTTTGGCATTCGGGCCACTGCCACAACAAAAATAATATATGAAGGCATATGTCTGAAAATTACACGTGTCTCTCATCCGATTGTGAACACAAAAACAATGGTACAATTAGCATCACCCGCTCCGTTAGTGGCGACTTGGCTCTGGATCTTACAACTGCTGCTAAGTTTGGTACTTAGTTGTTTCGCTAACTTGCGCCTGGCGATGCCCATAGCGCCTACTATGGGTTTGCAGATGTGAGAATTGTGTGAGATGCTGCAACTCCTTATAATAGATATTTGCTAGTGCTTGTAAGCACATACCTGATGGAAACGGTAATCCTATTTTGTGGTTGTGGTATAAGGAATAACTCGTATCAGTGTTATTGGTATTTGAGATTCCGATCTATTCTGCTTGAATTATTAATTCCTTCATATACTTTATAACTCATGTAGTAGCACTCATAGAGTGACTAAACTGTTAATAATAGATCGGCCACGTATGTGTGGCTCAATTGACTAAAGGCTGTAGAAGGTAGCCTATAAATTCCTACACCAGAGTTGGAAAGAGAATCGTAATATAGTAAAAAAATAAGATCTTCCTTTGGTCTTCTCCTTTCCATTATTTCCTCATTTCTGATATACTTCAATTCAACTTTTCTACGATTTGAAACACAGCCTATCTCTTCGTAAGACTTTGACATGGTACAAAAAATACACGCATAATCAACTAGCTTGCAATGCACTATGTTTACTACTGCGCTGCGCTATATTGCAATACCTACACATATTTTACTACCTACATATATGTATATCGCCAGGAACGAGAGAAATGCCCGCAGTTCTCACAATACGTTTCGACTATTGGTAAGGCCTGCGGTTTTTGGAACGTAGCACGCTCTGAATTTAACAGTATTAAATTATTTTCGATAGCATACAACAACCGGACGAGTTATGTCGGCAGTAGGAACAACTTTAAACCGAATCATACTGACCATGTTATTTGAGGAAACACGTATATTACACAGCTTTGTTGGATATGTGTTTTTATTTGAATTAGTTTGGTTATGTTTATGGAATTTCAATCTTAAGAAGAATAAGAATCTGTATATGTAAAATTCGTGCCTTATGGACTGACATCTCTATATATATTTGTTTTTAATATCTTTAATTAGTAAAAGGTATACACTTGTATGCTGTTCAAGATGGGTGTATGTGAGAAACCTTGGGGAAGGCCTATGTCTTGGCGGACGTCCCTACGCTGGCATGATGATTCGCTTGTGAAAATAATAAGGAGAAAAAAAAGATTAAATTTTAAAGTAAAAACCTATCCATTATAAATTTTAGAACAACAAGATTCTGACTACTTGTGAATAGCATCCAACGCTAGGCAAAGTCTGTGCGGGTAGTTTCGGGTATTTTCAACCTTATAATTACAAATATACTATCAAGTGTGCAACGCCTAAAATCATTCACTCACTGTATGACAAATTGAGTAAACCCACATACTGACTACCGGAAAGCTTTCGTTCATGCTATGTAGAACAAAATACTTCGGCATAACCGGAAATCAAACTCTAGATCAACTTTAAGCTGCCATCGTCGAGCCATTGAAATTTTAATTTAGAATTGAATTTTCCGTTACTATGCAGGTACTCTATAATTTAACAAATTTGATTTCCATCAAATATTTCCAGCAAAACGATAACCCATTTTCTGCGTCACTACATTTGATTATATAATTTTGATTAATTAAATTAAGCTTTAATTACATTGTTTAGATGGTTTCGGTAACAACTGCATACAATGTCAATAGGTGTTAAATCAGCGTGAACAATTTTGTTGTCATTGAATTAGATCAGTCAAATAATAATGCACGGTTGAATAACATTAATTAAACATTTGCTAATGAATTATTCTGCATTAGCGATCTGTTCCGGCTTCTCATATTTTTTCTAAATCTTTGGTATCGATAGATCTTTATACGATATACGAAATATCTACGAAATTACATTCTTAAGTTTTGAGATTATTGTGTTTGTACCGACGAGAGACAAAGCCGGACTTAATTTTATTGTTATAAAATTACTAGCTGTTTCTCGCGGTTTCACCCGCGTCCTTAGGGAACTACTTCGCGTACCCGATTAATTTATAGCCTAAGTTACTCCTTGGTACATCAGCTATACGCCAGTGAAAGTCCCGTCAAAATCGGTCCAGCTGTTCCAGAGATTAGCGAGAACAAACAGACAGATAGACAGTCAAAAATTGAAAAAAAAATTCGGTATATATGTACCGTGTATACATCCATATGCATTTAGTAAAAAGCGGTAATTTTAATATTACAAACAGACACTCCAATTATATTTATATTTATAGATGTGTGAATGGTTTTGATGGAATGGTTTAAGTACTCGCATTGCTACTATGTTGATTATTCAATTAAGAAATGATAGATGTCGTCGATGTCGCCTCCTTACATTCTGCATTAGGCTAAAGAGCATTTTATTAGACGAGCAGAAGCTCGGGAGGTAGGATTTGCATATACATGAACGAATGCGGCATAATAACAATAGCTTACTTAGCACTTGTAATAGCATAGCAGGTTGAATAATAGTCTCGTTATTAAATTTTGCAGTTATAACACAACATTCATATACACACATATAAACAAAAAAACTCTACACAAACATAGAACACATATGTCACAAACTCACAAGTTAAATTACTGATAATTATATATTTAATTCTAAAATTGTTCAATCCATACGCTATTTTTGATGCGCAATGCCATACATAGCCATAGACTATATGTTCTTTACTCAAAGCATAGATTATTAAAATAAATTATAGCAGTTTTTGTAATTAAATGTTTTAGTTTCTATCTTTTTTGACGTTCATAAGTATTATCTATACCTATGTTTTTGTTTTTTATATTTTTTGTTTTATTCATGTATGTGATGCCGTGACGCCACTCAATGGACCTGCCGGAAGACCAGCGCTACGGCAAAGTTTGTCGCAGCATTAGCTGAGGCAGGCTCCAATGTTGGCCTCACTAATGCTTTTCTATCAAATTCTTGTACTTACCTATTAGATTTAGTAGATACTAGCAGTTTCCCGCGGTTTCACCCGCGTCCTGAGGGAACTACTTTGCATACACATACATACATACATACATATACTCACGCCTTTTTCCCGTCGGGGTAGGCAGACACAACAAAAACTACTTTGAGTACCCGAAAAACCCAAATATCTTACGGACCCCTAATTTTTCTAAAATAAAATATAGCCTATGTTACTTGCAGATGATGTAGCTTTCTAATGGTGAAAGAATTGTTAAAATCGGTCCAGTAGTTTTTGAGATTATCCATTACAAACAAACAAAAATACAATTTTTTCCTCTTTATAGTATTAGTGTAGATTATTTTTTTATTGTGTTTCCTGTTATTTATTGCTGTGGAGCACAAAATAAACATTTTCTTTTCTTTTTCTTTTTATGTAATGTCCTCCGACCGATTTCAGCCACGGCGCCTTGACTTTATATGATACTTGCCATCTGCGTGGGAAATATTATAGTGCACAAGTTCCCTCACTGTCATAGTCCGATGGGACGCCACATGCGACACGACCGGAGATAAATTGGGCGCAGGACCAACGTGTAACACCGCTAGCTCATAACAGAAAAACCCAATATCAATTTCTGTTTGAGCCGCGAATCGAACCCGAGACCTCATGATCCGCAGTCGCTTACACTACCGCAGGACCACAGAGGCAGTCAAATCGTTTTTATAGATAGTGATAGATGTGCGGTATTGCTTGCGTACCTACGCTTACCCAGGTTGCATATCTAGGCACAACCTGTCAAAGTGGGGATTTATAGTCTCGCAAACCCAGCCTTGTATACGCTTGACGACTTATAATAATACGAGTGGTCGAGTATTGAGCCAAAACTATCCAAAGTGTTGCCATCAATATGAAAAGTTAGTTTGATGGATAAAATAATTATAAATTCTCAATTTGTAAACATAATAATATTTATGAAACTTGTCTCAGTCACGTAATTATTTACCACCACGACGTATCGGCATAGGAAAGGCTCCTATGCCGTGGTCGCAGCATGAAGGCTGATATAATGTATACTATAATTTCAAGGCATATAGAAAGTGTTTCACCTCTATTTCGAAATAGTTACGCAATTGAGACCCGTAATAGAAATATTGGGTGCATAGGGTTCCCACCAACAACTTAGGGTCCCAAGCCAACCTCACCTGCAAGTGGTGCACCTGCCGATCAACGGACGAGGCTCTGGCAAACAAAATGTCCCAATAAGCGGCAATAGGCTCGCCACCTATTACGTGGGATCAAAACACTGGCGAAAAGTGGGCGTTTAATATGCCTCTGCCTACCCCTTCGGGGAACAGGCGTGAGTCTATGTATGTATGTAATAGAAATATTAGTAAATAAAAATGAGATTATTATAAAGCAGCGATAGCCTAGTGGAGAGACCGACAGACTGCTACGCAGAGGGTCTCGGGTTCGAATCTACGACGCGCACCAATGACTTTTCGGACTTATGTGCGTATTAAATTGTTACTTATCGCTTGCTAAACGGTCAAGGAAAACATCGTGAGGAAACCTGCATGTCTGAGAGTTCTCCATAATGTTCTTGAAAGACATGTGAAGTCTGCCAACCCGCACTAAGCCAGCGTGGTGGACTATGGCCTAACCCTTCTCGTAGTAAGAAGAGGCCCGTGCCCAGCAGTGGGCTTGTTTATATAAAGGTCTGATGATGAAAAATAAGATATGGATATTTCGTGTTTAGGTTAGCACCTCAGACTAAATCATTTACTTAAGGTACTCTATAGTATTACCAGTAATACCTAGTTTTGGTAGCGCAATAGCAAATATCCTACCCGTAACTTGTAAATCGAAAAACAAAACTTTGGAAAGCGCTTGGTAGGTATGTAAGGCCTTACCAAAGTACTTTTCGATACCCAATACAAGACTGTATTTACGTTTAAGTGGTAGACATTTCTTCCAGACATCGTAAGGGTTCGAATCGTAAAATAGCCTTTAGGGATCAGTCGCGGCACAAAAGTTTGCGTTCAAACTTCTATAGAAAGTTAGTTGAAACTCTGAATTTATACGGAACACCTAGGTCTTTGGAGAAATACATTTTTATTTCGAATACTGACTGGCGAGACGATATACGAGTTTATATTATGTTTTGTTGATAAGGAAAACGGAAGAATAGTATTTTTATGAACCGAGTTAACGTCGTTAATGACCAAAGACATTGTACTTATATTCGGTGACAGGTGAATGAGTTCTTACAGGTACATAAAACTCATCCGTAGGTACGATAACTCTTGTTTCTTTTCTTAGTGCCCATTTTTCCCAAAAAAGGGACGCCCGCACTAGGAATTATATCTTATGGGCTTACAAGCTTGCATATACAAATACAGAAACAGTTCTACCCCGATAGAGTACTCAAATATACGTCTCATCAGCATCATCATCCCGCTTGCGATCCTTTACCCTGCAACCCGGGCTCCGCTTATAATACTGCACATTTATATGAGAATGTAGATGAAATGAAATGCATAAGAAACTTGATGGGAGTTAATGAAGCAAGAGAGATATGTCAGGATCGTTGCGTAGTTGTTTTTAGATCCGTACTCTCTTCCCCGGGAAACAGGCGTGAATCTACGTATGTACATATCAGGAACTAAAACTTCGTCCTTATTTCACTAGGACCTTTGCCATGATCAATGAGAGAAAAAAAGGAAGGGAATATTTCAAAATAATCAATTAAGAACATTTAATTTTAGGCTTTGGCCCTCTGACGTCACTTGAGGGTTTGACGTTATCTATGACGAGGGTTGTGGTACCTACGGCTGTCAATGTTCTGTATTGTGACGTCATAATAATCGAGCCATATTGTTTGACAGAGTTGTGGAGTTGACGGGAACTGTTCGTGAGCGATCGGTTGACAAGTTTTATGTTTGTCTTTTAAATATATTTATTGTACGGTTGGGTGGAAATTGAAGAATGAGTTAGGTAGGAAGTTTGACGCGTTCTCGAAAGTTCTTGACTATGATTGTTCTCTATCGAAAGGTCATGGTTAAAAATTGACAGTTTCTTTGTATTATATTTTGTTACTTGGGGTTTCTCTTTGGTCCTTCCATGGGCAAGCAACGCACCCAATTGTGCTGAAGCTCCTGTTTTCTTCCTTATACTGCAAAATTTCATCAAAAACCATTCAGCTGTTTTTGCAGCTGCATAACAGAGCAACTAACGTCCATACATCTATTCGTCCTCACAAACTTTGGCAATTATAATTAATAGAAATATATACTAGTTGCTCCAACATCACATTGTAATTCCATATCATGAGAAATATATGTTTCTTTTCTAATCAAGACAACAATGACTATTAAATAAGTATCATAGGAGGCAGACTTACACTCAGAGTACCTCTACTCCATAATATTATACAAAACACTAGGCTACCCATGGCGTCGCCCGTGTGAATAAAATCATATACCTAAAGCTACCTCAGTAATCATCATCCTCCTAGCGTTATCCCTGTTTCAATCTGGGGTCCGCTTACTAGTCTAACCGGATATGGCTAAATATTAGCTCTTCTACGGAGCGACTGCCTGTCTGACCTCCGCAACCCGAAGGGATAGCGATATTCCATGAAATGATAAACCTACCTCAGGAATCACACCATATATTAGTGAAAACCATGCAAAAATTCACTTGGTCGTTTATGACTATTACGTCAAATATACCGACTGGACACAGTACAGACTTCATTTTATAATAAGAACATATTTTAATAATATTAGTCGCGTATCGGAGTGGTTACGCATTGTCTACGCTAAACAATTACCCCATTAGTATAGTGTTCAATGGCTTTGGACTAAACGTTCATCGAGCCACGTAACCGCATATAAACAGTACGCCTTGTGGTTTCATTATGTTGAACTATCACGCTAGTTATCGACAATAAGTGAGGCAGATATTGATAGAGATGATCACTGTGGCGGTGTTTATATTTGCTGCATCGGCTACTTGGAATCCAGACATCAGCAAATGTAACCACCGCCGCAGTGATAAATCTCAAAAGTGTGTAGACGTCATCAGTATAGTGTGTCGGAGTACCGAAATTGTGAACTCAAATAAAGACCAAGTGAGGTCGTGACCTGCACTTCCACAAGACAGTGCTGAGTTCTCATCAGTCTCTCCGCAACCACGCTCGGTGCAAGACGAGTGAAACGTCGGAAACAAATTGGTATTTAAACTTGTTAGTTAGCTTTAGAGCAAGTCAAGCCGTCCCGGCTGCCATAAAGATCTTTGAAAATCGTTATGTTCCCTTGAATTTTGGCACCGGTCCTAGCCGCAGAATATCTCTGTCCCTTTGGGTTTCGAAGCTCTGACGGCAGTTGCTCTGTAAAAAAGCTAATAAAGCCAAATTTGTCATACAATTTAGTTTTAACGGGTCTTATTCGCGATATTCAATTAATTTAAGGTATAAATTCCTATGTTTTACCGACCCGTTTAAACAAAATTGTATGATGTATACAAATCGCGAAAGTTTAAAATCGATTAAGCCAAATTTGGTTAGAACAGTAAGTGGATTCTTAGATGAACGCTAGATGATGATTTAATACTAGATTCCGTCCACAACTCCGTCTGCATGGAGTCAGTTACCGCAACTAATGTTCGCCCATATATCATTATATTGTACAAACTAAATTACTGCAAAGTTTCATTGAAATCTGTTTAATAATTTTAACTTAATAGTTCAATAGTTTGCACACAACTGAAAGTTACAGAACTTTTGAATTTATGTTACAGTTTATCTGTGAAAGCTTTTACTAAATATTCATTCGAATGCTGAGTCGTCAAATCGTACAGAACGATATGCGACAAAAATATTGCACCTAAATATCATAACAAATACAATGAACAGTGTTTACTCCGAATATCATTTTATATAAAAGCTCTTAGTTAAATCCTGAATCGAATTCCATTTGTAGTAACTTGTGTTAGGGTAACATTCGTTAGATTAAGCCTTGCCCGGTTCTCAGCGATAGGAGTCCGCAGGGAGTAACAGGGAACGCTAGCGTCTAGCTAGCCGACGCATGTCACTAGCGGGAGCGGGGATTACAGCGGAGAAAGCATGTGAAGTGACATCTGATGTCACCGGTTATTAATGTTCGGATGCGAATATTTGTACGAAGCGAGTTAGTGCGATAAACTCAAAAACTAGCGAACCAAGCAATTTTTGTACAGTTTTCATCAAAATAGATTGTAGTGTGATTCCTGAGGACGGTTTTGGTGCATAATTCTCGTGAGCGGTACCGCGGGCGAATTCTAGCGATTTATATAAAAAAGGTTGTTAGATATAATAAGAAACTGACTGAGACACTGATGGTACGAGTGGCTATATATTTTTTTTATAGAGCCTGTATCCCCGAAGGGGTAGGCAGAGGTGTAATATTACACCCACATTTCGCCATGAATTTTCTTGTAGGTCCCACGTAATAGGGGGCGAGCCTATTGCCGTATCGAGCACATTACCACCGTGACTCAAATTCAAATTCAATTCAAATTCAAAATTCAAATTCAAATTCAAATATTTTTTATTTCAAGTTGGTAATTTACATACTCTTTTGAAACGTCACTGACTCTAGTTGCCGGTTCCAAAAGGTAGGCCCAGGGAGAAGACTCCGGCAAGAAACTCCTCTGGACACTCTTTTAAAATCTTTGGTTTTTACAATTTTGTTTTAAGAGTTACAATATATTGTCAAGAAAAAGAAAAAGCGAGCACAATGTAGATTAGCAAATATATAAATTAACTGTGAGCAGTAGTTTGCCAGATTAAAGATCTGGACTTTTATATGAGAGATAGGTACTTTGACGATCATAGTATTATCAGCTAACATTGTGCTCACTTTACAAAGTAGATTACTTTAACGTGCTGTTACTGAGAATTTCATGACGGAAAAACCCAGTAACACTTTGCCCGACCCGGGAATCGAACCCGAGAGCTCCCAATCCCACGCGCACATTTATGCCGCGAGACCAACGAGGCAGTCGAGTAGCTGTATGCCTGAGTGAAAAAACTTAAAAGTTATTCACGGTGATTCCTTTATAGAATAAAGTCTATCCTAACAAATGGTTTTACTGAACTTTACTAGGAGGTTAAAGTTTGCATTTAAATACTTTCTGTATGGTCAAAGTCACATGTATAATCAAAATTTATATCAAGACGTTAATTAAATGTTGCAAGATTTCTAAGTCTGGCGACAATATATTGTCATCATACAAAATAAATTAGCGGGTCTTAATCGCGTACAATTAATTTATTTAAGGTATAAATACCTATTTGTTTCCGACGTTTCGCTCGTCTTGCACCGAGCCTGGTCGCGGAGAGACTGATGAGAGCTCAGCGCCGTCTTGTGGAAGTGCGGGTTTCGGCACCTACCCTCACTTGGTCTTTATTTAAGTTCGCACTGTCGGTACTCCGACACACTACACTAATGACGTCTACACACTGTTGAGATTTATCACTGCGGCGGTGTTTACATTTGCTGATGACTGGATTCCAAGTAGCCGATAATCTATATCCATCCTCCCGGTTAAAATTGTTATATTTCTTGATTTCTACCGCTTCACGTACTATCCTGGAGTAATAGTGACGATCGGTGGATAAGACTTGTGGTTGATGCAGTTCTATCCAGTGGTTTGGTCCAGACTCCAACAAATGCTCAGCTATAGCCGACTTATTAATATGTCGGTTTTTCACAGCTGCGATATGTTCCTTTACTCTTTCAGCGATTGTACGCTTAGTCTGTCCGATATATGAACTACCGCAGCTGCAATCG
The DNA here is from genome assembly GCA_944739405.2 of Euclidia mi. NCBI lineage: Eukaryota > Metazoa > Arthropoda > Insecta > Lepidoptera > Erebidae > Euclidia > Euclidia mi. The sequence continues at coordinate 2,735,994 of OX123183.2, read as the reverse complement.
ACTTTGTAGACGCCAGGTGTTTGGAGAGGAATGACATCCTTTGGGGTACGCAGATTATGTGCTATCTTAGAGAACGGACTGTATACAGTCTTAATGGAGTATTTCTTGAGTACTGTTCCTACCGAAAAACCGACATATTAATAAGTCGGCTATAGCTGAGCATTTGTTGGAGTCTGGACCAAACCACTGGATAGAACTGCATCAACCACAAGTCTTATCCACCGATCGTCACTATTACTCCAGGATAGTACGTGAAGCGGTAGAAATCAAGAAATATAACAATTTCAACCGGGAGGATGGATATAGATTATCGGCTACTTGGAATCCAGTCATCAGCAAATGTAAACACCGCCGCAGTGATAAATCTCAACAGTGTGTAGACGTGTAGACGTCATTAGTGTAGTGTGTCGGAGTACCGACAGTGCGAACTTAAATAAAGACCAAGTGAGGGTAGGTGCCGAAACCCGCACTTCCACAAGACGGCGCTGAGCTCTCATCAGTCTCTCCGCGACCAGGCTCGGTGCAAGACGAGCGAAACGTCGGAAACAAATAGGTATTTATACCTTAAATAAATTAATTGTACGCGATTAAGACCCGCTAATTTATTTTGTATGATGTATACAAATCGCGAAAGTTTAAAATCGATTAATATATTGTCACCTACATAACAGTTGAGATCCAGCCTTTACTTTATCTGTTGAATTACGCTTCACGTTCTAAAATATGATGTACTGCACAAATATTTAATAAAGACGCGAATTAAACCGCACTTTCACTGCAGCCCGCTACCTCTCATCACTTGCGGTCTCCACAGAGACGAAATTGGACTCGAAATGATTGAATGCAGTTGTAAAAGCGAGTAGTTTGAAATATACGGAACCCTTTGTTTTAGATGTATTTATTACGGCCTGGTTGTAATAATGTGTAACTTTCATTTATAGCTATCATACAATTTATATCATGCAGTTGCACACTTTATTTTGCGCCAGATGTGGATGTTACATTTGTTACTTTCCTGTTTGTTATGTTATGTTATGTGATGATGAAGCGGATAGGTTTGTGTTATGTGTGAAGATTTCTTACATATTACAGATAATATTTAGTCACTTTTCTGGTTGATTGTATTAAAGTAATGCAGGTGCTTCCGTATGGTTAATTGGTAGACCAATGGGCAGTAATTAGTACTAGTCTCGATAGAAATATAGGGCTATATTTGTCTAGTACGTTTTCATCCTCCTAGCATTATCCCAGTTTCAACCTGGGGTCTGCTTACTAGTCTAACCGGATTTGGCTGTATATTAGCTTTTCCACAGAGCGACTGCCCGTCTGACCTCCGCAACTCAAAGGGATGTGTAGCTATATAAAATTGTTTAGACTAATGTCAGCTTATTAAGAGGTACTGACGCCCTATAACGACTGTCAAAGATCTTCATGACAGCGGGGACCGACGACTTTACGTCGATAGCGATAATTAACAATTTGATACGCACACAACTCCGAAAAGTCAGTGGTGCGCGCCGTGGATTCGAACCCGATATGGATCCATGGCAGTCTGTTAGTATCTCCACTAGGCTATCGTTGCATATATCTTGTACTGACTTTAAATAAAATTGTAACATTTTTGGGTTATGCTATAAATGAATAATATAACTACATGACGTATAGGAAATATTATTGCAATGTTAGATTAGATAATTCTTTATTGTTCGCCTTAAACACAGTCATATTACAGAGACAAAAGATAAATGGAAGGAGTTTACAAATAAAATGCACAATCGGCGGCCTTATAGTTATTACATCAGATTGCAGCACAAGCGGGAATAGTTTATTTTCGCCAGAGAGAAGGAAATTCGAAAGATACCACACACTGTTCACTGTTTCTCAAGTCTAAAAAGTATCTAATTAGTATTATAGCATTTATACTGAACTTTGCGTTATATTGCCTATATGGATACGAGAACGTTTTTATTACAAGCAGATAATATTTGACTGTGTGTCTTTGGACAATATCAATCGGATCATTTGATACTACAATAAACTACTCACCTACATAAATATCACTCGAGAAACTGATAATAAAGTTACTTCAAAGATTTGAAACAGTCTCCATCATTCTAAAGAATTCTCGTATTCAAAATTAAAAGTAAGACTTATAAGAAAAACACTGACTTTAAAACTAAAGAGCATTTCCAGTTCACAGAGGATCAGTTTGTATATATTTTTAATCCAGCTCAAGAGTACGTCTACCGGTCTCATTGAGTATTTCCATGTTTTTAAATAAAGTCTTTGTGCCTTTGTCTCTGAGATGTCTAAGTCGGTAGATTATTTCTACCGTTTTATTAAAAGGTAGGTAGCTATTCTCTGTATCCTGCTTTGCTTAGTTTTGATTTGGGAATGATGGATTAAGAATGTGAGGTTGGATGTATAATTTTATTGTTCGGTATATTACTTTTGAGCTTCTAATTCTTTGTCCACACCTTGCAATATTTGGCTAGTGACTCATGGATGACCAAAAGGATCGAAAGTTTTAAACGATTTGACTATACCTACTTTTTCATACTATTCTGGATCGTAAGTATGTGGAAAGAAATTTGAGTTGCAATAAACTTGGATTGTGATAATTTGAACTTGAAGTGAAAAAAGAAAAAAGTAAAGAAAATATTTATTTTGCCACCAATGGCACACACTAAAAACATTTTGGCAAAAAATAGGTACAAAATACAAACATAGTTGAATAAGAAAAAAATAATGACATTAAAAAAGAAATCAAAAAATAAAAACAAAAAGAATTATACAAGCAAAATAACAATACAATGGCAGATTGTTATGTCTGCTCACTGGCAACACAACGCTTCCCGGCTGACCAATTGGGAGCCGTCTTTTGGGACCAATTGGGAGTGGTTATGCATTGTCCAGTAACTTGGCATTATAACATAAGTCAAGGTTTTTTTTTTAATTTTAAATAGCAACAAGAGGAGAAGCCTGCGCGCCTATATAATTCTTAATTATAGTTTGCCCGATGCTTCGCACAGCACGTTAAGTAGTCAGTCCCAGCTATCATGAAGAACGTAGATAGTCGTAACGGAGAGTTAGTATTCCTGAATTTACTGCCGCCTTGCTCCTATTCAGCTTTTCTTCAGAGTAAAGCTTATATTCTGTCATCTGGTTAGATGAGTAAGCGGACCACAGGCTCCAAGCCACAATAATAATTGTTGGATGCAAACGGTATTACCTACGCAAAAACCAAAATGACGATCAAGCAACGTCACGTTTTGCAATGCGACGCAAATTATCTGCTAAACTGATCAACGTGATAATAAGCTTATTCATTTTGGTACTAGTCTTGTTGTTGCCTAAACAACCAGCAGTATAAAATTCAAGGGTCCCAAGCCAACCTCACCTGCAAGTGGCGCACCTGCCGATCAACGAAGCTCTGGCAAACAAATATTCCGATAAGCGGCAATAAGCGCGGCACCTATTACGTGGGATCAAAACACTGGCGAAAAGTGGGCGTTTAATATGCCTCTGCCTACCCCTTCGGGGAAACAGGCGTGAGTCTATGTATGTATGTATAAAATATCAGTTCGATCATGGTCTGGTCTCCTCACTTGTCTGCGTCAATATAGCCTATATTAGATTGTTGCTACTTGCTTATGAAAATTGGGCTGTTTCGATGTATCTCTCTATCATGGACCATCAGGTTATTGGCAGCCGTCTTCTAGCACGTTTATGTTCAGGAAACTTGATAATGATGTCCTATTCATATGAACGAAAGCAGTTTGCGATTGTAGGCAACAGCTACTGTTTTATGTTTTAGTAATGAGTCATATCTAATCGCATTAATTTGCCTTATATCATACCTTATCGCATTTCTCAAGTCGAGATAATTTATTATGACTTTTATGACTGCCTCCGTGGTTCAGTGGATAGCGTATGCGACTGCTGATCGGAGGTCCCGGGTTCGATTCCCGGGTCGGGCAAAAGTGTTACTGGGTTTTTTCCGAATACTCAGTAGCAGACCAAAGTCTGGTGACTTCCCGGTAACGGCAATAGGCTGGCCCCCTATTACGTGGGACCTAAAATTCATGGCGAAATGTGGGTTTAATATTTACATCCCTGCCTACCCCTTCGGGGATACAGGCGTGAGACTATAAATAAATAAAAACAATATATACTATATAAGAATACAATACACCTATTTAAAGAACTCTATCAAATAAAAGTAAGTCTTACCATTAAAGCAACCATCCAAAAAAATACTTATCACTTCCAGTCGTTTCGTTTTTCCAATAATATCTGGATATTCAATCACAATACGGGTCGCTGTATATTATCCGGATATATATCTAATTAGTGAATACTGGCGTTAATGAAAAATACGCACGCTTCGGTATTCGCGATCGATCTGCCGACGCGCTCGGCATTACGTGACTTGGAGACCTGCCCTTACACCAAAGTGTAACAAATTTTCCGACATGACTTGCACGACTCAACGAACACCATAATAAGACTAGGTATATATTTTATACTATCATTATGAAGCTGCAAAATTGTATGGTTGAACGCGCTAATATCAGGCTCTACTGGTTCCATTTGAAAAATATTGAATGCTGGATAGCCCATTTAATGATAAAGAGAGAAAAGAAGGCTACAGGCTATATAACATCAGGCTGTGAGATTCAGGTGCGGAGCAGTACCCATAGCTCAGCTAGTATATGTGCTAGGGTCAATGAGGGTAAGGATAGGTTCACCTTTATCTGTGTGTTTGTCTGTATGGTGACGGATTAAGAATACGAATTTTTACCACCCCATATCATCCCATGGGTGTCGTAAGAGCCGACAGAAGGAGCATATTATGCAAAGAACAGCACTGTAAGAGAAGGAAAACTTGATACAAACCCTATACCAACCCGTTTGGCTAGTGTGGTATAGTAGGCCAATTCCTCCTTTCAAAGGAGAGGCCTAGTCCAGCAGTTGATTGTTAAAGGCTGATGATGATTCTGAGCTATATTTTCTCATCCCTCACTTTAAAGAAAATTAAGAGAGAATAAGCCAAAAAGCTTGTATCAGTAGAATTTTGCCAATCTTCTTTGAGAAGGTATATCGCTATACTGGTTGAGCCGACCCACACATACTTGAAACAACATGGCTGTACCATCTAAAACTTTTTCCACCTTCAAATTTTTCTTCTGTTACACAAACCTTCAGTCTGTGATCCATGAACCTGTTGTTGTTAAGACCTAGCTACGGTGTGATAGGCACTCTACTTAAGCTTAACATGCCGTTGGCGTCGTAGAATATTGGAACAATTTATGAGAAGACCTTTGTAATTTGGAAGAGCTCTCAAATTGGAGGTATGAAGGTTGACACCTAGACCCCTCCGCGGAATTTAGATGACTCATTTCAAAGAGCGTCGCTTTTAATATCATCAACTTTAGTAACTCCGTGACTTTTATGGGACGAAATGTACTTCAAGTGATTTATATTTATGTTATTAAGATGGCAGATGTATTTTATTTAAGTTGCCAGCTACGGTACTTGTATAAAGAAAAACCTTTTTTGTAGATGTGATATGAAATTGAAGATTACGTGCTTTTTTACCATTAGTGATCAGTACTATATTCGTAATGAACATTTCCGGAAAATTTTAACAAATGTTTTACTGATATTGGGCCTCTGGATAAACTTAATTGTTTTTAAAAATGTCTGTGTTAATAATAATCAGGAAGATTTACCTGTTTTTCGCAGTAGTTTTCAGTTCGCAGTTTTGTAGTCACGACAATGTCTCATGATTTACAGTATTTATTTCTTTGTAAGAAGTTGGTCATAGTTACTTTTTTTTAATAGCATGATGTTACCAAAAACCTATTCGATGAACCAAATCGTCAAATATTAGGCATGTTTATCAAAACATTTTCAGAATACATCAGCTATAACTGTGACGAAACAAATTGCCGTCCTTTCCAAATCGACCACGGATATACTGAACGCCGAACACAACAATTTCATCATCCGTATCGGAACAAGACAGTGGGTATACGGTACCGCTGAAGGACAATAGTTGAATTATCTACACAGAACGGACAAGCCAACTAGCCGCTGGTACCGACACAAGCCGACCCGTCATTCATTGTTTCAAAGACGTACTATACAATATACTGAATAATATTTATATTGGTACGTTGTTGCAGATTATTCATGTCAAATATTCGTGTACGAAATCTATTGAAATTTAGTTGATTTCCAGAATTTTGCTCCGTATTTTATTAATACTTATATTATAATGACATATTTGTACTGTTTTTCATTACCATAATACAGAGATATATTCTTAAAATTTAAGTTGGATATCAATAGCTATCAAATGTTTATATCTCAAGTCAATGCTGGGGTGAAAATATACAAAATTTTTATCTTTTCTCCAAGTTAATACTAACCACCAATAAGTAGACTAGCTAATCCCCAAAATAGAACTGGCGTGCATCATCTTAAGGCTGCCTGCTTTTTATCAAAGGGATGTGGATTTTCCATTGGTTATATAAAGTTCTTTAACCTTTAAGAAGTTGCAAGCCATCTAAGATCTCAGATCACAATCAATCTAAACGAATCGAGAATATTCTTAACTTAAAAAAACTTCTTCAAACTATTTCTCTGCGCTTCAAAAACCAAAAAGTTTCGACTAAAATTTGTTACCATCCTTGCAATCCGAAGTCAAATGCTATTAAAAGTTTTAATGACTTGAAGCATTCTTTCGGTTCTCTGTTCGAAGTGGTATTAATTAAAAAAGAGAGGCTGGATCAAGCTCTCGTTGGTTTCAAGCTTGAAGTTAGACTACTGTGATCCACGGTTCGGTCGAACGTCCAACTTTCAAGCGCCAAGTGCGCTGCCAAAAACAAAGTTTCAGGCACAAGTTTGTGCAAAATGTTGTGTTTTAAATCGAGTGTTTTATTGACTTCTCTTTTTAGATGTTTATGTAGGTGCCAGTGTATTATCCTTGACACTGGGAACTTAGAGAGTTTGTGAATTGGTTTTAATTAAAGTTTTTTATTAGTAAAGTTGTACGCATATGTTCTTCGAAGGGAAATTAGTAAGATATGAGTGAATTGGATATTCTATTGAGAATACTTTTGTGAGTAGGGATCACAATGAAACCGTATAACCATACAGCATTTTATTCGGATTTCCGAGACTGGTATATCAGGCTACTGCGGGATTAATCAAAACAAAGGCCTTGGCGTCTTTGTTAGCGTCTGTGAGATTCAGGACGAACAGCAGGCTCAACGTAGCAGCTGTAGTTTACCGTAGGCGATTTCGTCCTTCAAATCCATTGATACCGTGGCTTCGTTGGCGTCGTCTATATTTCATCCCTTGTTGTCGGCTTGTGTTGAGTAGTTGTTTCATGAAATCAGACATTCAAGCTCGTAGGGAGACTCAGAATACACTCTCGATGGCAGCGTAGCTGTTTTGGATGGACCATAGATGTTTACCACCTCTCCGTTAAGTATGTCAATTTGTCAAAGACTTTTGCTTTGAGATATTGCGGTATATCTGGCGTGTAAATACATCGATAAGGAAATATTATAAACACTAAAAATAAAAGAAATCAAAATGCACATTAGATCGTGAAATCGTTATGGCCAGCCAGCAGGAAATGGGCACTGTTGAAAAGCCAATATTGGCTTCTATATTTCAAGCAATAGCGCCACTTCATAATGTTGTTTAGCATCTATACTTGTAATATGTTACTCTAAATACCATACACTATGCAAAGAAGGCTTATCAAACGGATGTGTATAAAGCGAAAGATTAGATGCACATCTTAGTTTTATGAGTTTTATTGCCCGTTCTTTCTCGTAGTTCCACCTATTGCTTTGCGAACGAGGCACTAAATGTAAATGTAGATTCATTAAGTAATTAACTTGAAAAAAAAATCGTTCATAAGCGTCACCTTGTGACCTAGATGAATAAATTATTTTGACTTTGACTTCGAGTTCGCTCAAGTTGTTCTACTAATGTTTAAAATATCAAAGCTCGAATGGTTCCGTGATTTGATGTTTGTAAATCGATCCAGAAATATTCAGTGATTGGATGTGGGTGATTATATTTTGGCATACACGTATAGTAGTATAGTATAGACTCACGCCTATATCCCCAAGGAGTAGCCAGAGGTGTAATATTACATACATGCATACATGTATTACAGCTTCTTCTTCTTTCTCCGTGCCTCTTCCCATATAATTTGGGGTCGGCCCTCTGAATATGTTTGCGCCATTCGGCTCTGTCATTTATATCTGCTGGGATCAAATTGCATAGTTGGTTAAGGTTTCTCCACCAAGTAGCTTTTGGGCGTCCTCGGGGTTGTTTGCCTGTGTCAATTTTAAGCGCGATTTTAACAGGGTGGTCTTCCTCGCGGCACATCACATGTCCGTACCAGCGAAGTTGGGTTTCCTGCAGTTTATCTGGTATGGCTCGAACTTTGAAACTTCCTCGAACATGTTCGTTTCTGATTCTGTCCAGCTTGGTTATACCGCCTGCCCAACGTAGCATTTTCATTTCAGTGGCGTGAAGTTTCGATTGATGATCGCGTTTTGTTGTCCAGCACTCCGCGCCGTAGAGTAAAACCGGCCTAACGCAGGTTTTATATACTTTCCCTTTGATCTTAATGGGCATCCTGCGATCGCAGAGTACACCTGTCAACGATCGCCATTTCATCCAGCCGGATTTTATCCGTTGTATAAATCGGCATCGCTGTTGGCAGTTACATCGATGGTTGAGCCCAGGTATTTGAATTTGTTCACCAGGGGCACAGGAATACCATCTATCTGTAGGCCTGACGTGCACGGTTGCCCGTATATGAATTTCATATACTCTGATTTCGTTCTGCTAATCCTTAAACCATTGCTTTCGAGCGCGTGCTGCCACTTATTTAAAGTTAGCTGAAGCTCTTCCAGTGAATCTGCAACTAAGACGATATCATCCGCGTACAAAAGGCACCATGGTAACTCGCCTTGTATGTCCCGTGTAAGATAATCCATCACGATGATAAATATAAGAGGGCTGAGAGCCGATCCCTGCTGGACTCCCACTTTTACGGGGATAGGATGAGTGGTCCCTGCTGGGCTGCGAACTGAGGTACTGACGTTAGTGTACATGTCCTGAAGAAGCCTTATATAAAGCTCGGGCACATTTTGACCTCTTAGGGCTTGCCAAACTAGTCGACGAGGTACTCTGTCGAATGCCTTCTCTAGGTCAAGGAATGCCATAAATAGGTTTTTCTTCATCGCTCTGTATTTTTCCGTCAATATCCTCAGTGTTTGTATGGCATCTGTAGTTCTCCTGCCTTTCCTAAAGCCCAACTGGTTACATGTTGCATACATGTATTACAGCTTATTACTAGAAATAGCTTTTTATTAGATAAAGTATTTTTTTTCGACGTGTCACGCGACAGGAGCCGAGAGCTAAAGTATTGTGAAAGTAAACGTATACGCAATTAGGTATGGATAACAAAAACCGATGATATTATTGTACTAGGACCATTCATTGGACCAAACTTTTACTTTACTAGGCCAACTCAGCTTTTGTGCCACAACCTATAAATAAATATTGTTGTGTGAATGTGGCAGATTATTATAAAAAAAAAAACAATTTATTTTTATGAAATACATTTATATTTATTTATTTTTATTTATAGTCTCACGCCTGTGTCCCCGAAGGGGTAGGCAGAGGTGTAATATTACACCCACATTTCGCCATGAATTTTTTAGGTCCCACGTAATAGGGGGCGAGCCTATTGCCGTACCGGGCACATTACTAGACTTCGTGCTGCTACTGAGAATTTCCTAACGGAAAATCCCAATAACACTTTGCCCGACCTGGGACATTTATTTTATTCCTAAAACCTTTCTATTTCAGCGAGTCCATTCATACAAAATCTTATTTTTTATAGAAAAGCAATATTATAACGCAGCCTTGTATTTTAAATAACACGCTTCAGTAACAGTAATATCTTAGACAGCGAAACGAATAATATCGTCCGTGGAAAGAAACAAGACTACAACTCTCACATAACTCACCACATAACGAGAGTTCTCAAGGATCCTAACATTTCTATGTTCGCAGATAATTTAAAAACGAATCATATTTGAAAATGGAACGTTGCCAGAAATCTGTATGATCTGTGACGCACGAATGGCTTTACAATCTCATCGTTCGCTCGACAAGCTACGTGACCATGTGTAGTTCTTTCGTTCGTTCGCGAATGAATCATGGATCCCGTTCAGTCATATTCAATGCATTCAATTGAGGCACTTAGGCATGGCCTATTAATGTTGAAAGAGAAGTTAAAATTGAAGGTATTTTGTAAAGATTTATCTAGTTTAAGAAGTGATGGTAAAAAGTTTCATTCTTATCTTATACTTAATATATAAAGCTGAAGAGCTTGTTTGTTTGGTTGAACGCGCTAATCTCAGGAACTACTGGTCCAATTTTAAAAATTATTTCAGATTGGACCAGTAGTTCCTGAGATTAGCGCGATTAGAGAGATTATCCCATTTATTGAGGAAGGCTATAGGCTATATAACATCATGCTATGAACGACGGGAGCGCAGCAGTAGCCTTAAATAGTGCGGGTGTAACCGCGTGCATCGTCTAGTTGTAAGATATTTTAATATATCGATTAAGAGAGTATAGTGATGCTATGAAAAGGGGATCTTGCAATTTATGAATTAACATCTCTAGCTAAATATTTTTATCATCAAAATTTACTGCACGTAAAGTTTGAGTGTTGAAAGTTTTAGTTAGTGTTATGTTATTCTAACAGTTTTTATTACTAGAAGTCCTATAATATATCAGCGAGCACGACATGTGTTTGTGAAACTTGAAAAAAAGGTGACAAAATTTAAACTAGGTATAATAAGCTATTCCTTTGTGGAGATCCCGTTGTGATGAGATTGACCCAGTCAAAGAGCAAATGATCGAAAATGCCCAAATTCCCGACGTGTCAATCTATCGAATTTTCCATAACATATCAAAGCCTTTCATGACAAACTGGAAGCCATTGTATTAGCAAGGGTCGAGCTTTTCAAAGGAGTGGTGCATAAATAAAAACTACGTTCCACGGTAATTGGGTTTGCCTGTCCAATTCTGCGCTTCACCTGCCAACGCTGAATAGCCTCTGTACAAAAGCGGAGATAGTGACTGGCATCTGAGAAAAGATCGCTTTAAAGCAAGGCTATGAAGTCAGCGATTTGTTAAAGGATTTATGTCAATAACTTTTTCGTATTTATGTATATAGAAGAGTTAGGCCAGAATTTAGAGTCACTGGTTATCAATAATTTTTATTGCCCGAGTTTGATTCCCTTCCAGGACAAATACATATGTATGCAAGGAAGACGACATTTGTTCTGTATCTGGGTGTATATGAGTAATGTATCTTCAAACGAGGCTGCACCCCCGTGGGTGACAGTTATCTCATTAAAAAGGAGAAGTCAATGACGCCGCCTCGTAAAAAAAAAACATACCATAACATCACTCCTTTAACGTCGTGAAAGAAAGACAAATAAACACACTACCGGATTTATAATGAGGATGAATTAATAAATAAAAAGCGATTTCATCAGTTAATTGGCTGACCCTGCCTAGTCTCTGAACACATTTTCAGATAACCGTGTGTGAATGGCCTGCGATATTATTTTCGTAAGACGAGTGGATAAATAAAGATGAGCCTTCACTTGTATTCATGTTTCGTAAGTGCAATTGAGGACATAATTATAGTAAATGCAGTTTTGGGTTGAAGACAATAATAACGTGGTCTTGTTTGCCTAAGTTTTAGTGGTAAAGATCGTCCATAGCTTTTTCAAACAATTTTCGCGATAGGAATAAATACTGAGACGCGGGGGGCTTTACAAATATTCAATTAACAGACTCAAACTGTACCTAGACACAAAACAAAGACTTGTGAATCACACAAAGTGTTGTCTCGGGAGAGAATCAAATCCGCGACACACACTGCAGTGCTGAAACTTACCACCATTGTCCAGAAACAAGAAAGAAACACACATTATATTTTTCCAGCTAATAGCATCGAATCTGGTTTAGATTATCGTGCGGTGGATGGTGTGCTGTATTTTGTCTTTTCTAACTAAATAATATCTGTTACGCGTAGATATTTTAGTTGTGTGTTGGAATGAAACTTTTTGTGCGTAAGAAATTATAGAACAAACTACATAAACGCCGCCTTTCTTAAGCGCATGTTGAGCTTTCCGCAAGAAAGAAATAAATAAGAATAAAAATAATTTAGTCATAACATGAGTTTATAATTCAGATAAACATTGGTCGCTTTATCTTGTAGTTAATGGCGTGTAAATCTTCTATATATATAAAATCCTTGCGTTACTGACTGACTGACAGACAAGCTACAGCTAAATCTATAGGGCGTAGGAAGTTGAAATTTGGCATGTATGTTCCTTGGGGACTATAGGGGTGCACTAAGTAGGGATTTCCAGAAATTCCCACGGGATCGGCCAAAACGGAAAAATTTAAGAAAAAAATGCAGGCGTAGCTGCTGGCGTCCTCTAGTTATTATATAATATCTGCTGTTATTAAAAAGGTATAATGATTATTATCTTTACTAAGTAATTAATTATTTTTTATTTATATCCATAATTATTATGGTTACCTGTAACTAAACAGGTAACGTCAATTAAACTCTAATAACTGTCCGTTGTCAATAAAATGTATCTGAATGCGTGTAGCATTTAGCTTTATATGACCGAATAGAGAGAGAATCTACAGCTCACATACAAACTCTAAGGTGTAAGAATAATTCTATTGTTCATATTTAGGCGTAAAGAATCAAAGTTAGGTACTTAAATCCATTTAGATGCTTTGTGATATAGCTAACTTTAAATAAACACACCTGAATTATAGAACCAACGATTTAATTAAATTACGAGATCATCAGTATGGCTTTCAAGCTTAATCTCCTCTGACTTTGTAGCCACAATCCTATGTAAAAGAAACTGCGACGGATAGGACGAGGCGAGTAGATTTTGTTTATTCTCTTAAGCTAAAAAATTGCTGGCTCCATAGTAATCTGTGGAGAGAAAATACATTCCACTTGAATTGCAAACAAGCTTTTTCTTAAAACATCAAAAACTATGTTCAGATTAATGTTTTGAGTGTTTTATTTTCATTGGTTGTACTACTTACTTTTTGTTATAAAGTATAAAAGTAAGCCTTGTACTACAAAGAAGTAAGTACTTATATTTTGTTTTCTCAGAACACTGCTACTAGAGATATTTTTCCGATCGGCCAAGCTTTACGCAAACTTAGCCTAAATGACCGACCATTCAGATATCAATATCCCCAAAATATTGTAATGAGCGGTTACACTGGCAAGCCAAATCGAAGTGAAAGCCTTAGGTCGTAGCAAATCTCTGAAACTAGGTTAACAACTATCCATTTTAAAGGAGCACAAGTCATCTCGGTATGAATGGTGCCTAAGGCTATTACGAAAAGTATAATATTATGTTGATCCGATTTCAAAACCTCAAGACTCTTATACATAGAGATCTGTAATATGAATTATTAATTTTTTCACAAAAGTATTGAGAAATCGATTGTAGAGAATGGTTTACTGTGATGCCAGCACGTGACCTAAGTACAATTTCTGTTGCATTCCAGTCTATAAGCTCGCTGCGTTTGAGCTTTACGTAGTCTGAGTCAAGAGGTTGTTGAGCTTCCATTGTGACGACATAGTATGCTTAAAATATATTTATCCTAGAGACCCAGAGCTTTGTGAAGTAAATTGTGAATAGAAACAGATTTGAAGATTTCGTTAAATATATGTGTATCGTCATGCCAGCATAATTATGTCCGAAAGGCTAAGCAGTAACCGTTATGGTTCTCGAGTGATTAAATCTCATGTAACACACACATGTGTGCCCCTATCAGTATTTATAAACATTGAAATCCCACTTCTCAATCAGGGTGATTAAGTATCCATTATACCAATAGTCCGCGTGGTGACGGATTAAGAATACGAAATGTCACAGCCGACAGAGGGAGCATATTATGCAGAGAACAGCACTGTAAGAGAAGGAAACCTTGATACAAACCCTATACCAACCCGTTTGGCCAGCGTGGTATAGTAGGCCAATTCCTCCTTTCAAAGGAGAGGCCTAGTCCAGCAGTGGACTGTTAAAGGTTGATGATGATGATACCAATCGTGTCGATTTTTCTGTTATCACATACAGCCTTATGACATATCATATATACCATATCACATCTTTTGCTTTTGTCACTTCAGCTTTAAGTTTTAGCTCCATTTATTCATAACTACAACGTTATTTACAAAGGCGGCTATGATTTCTTTTAACCAAATTGCATTATATTCAAGTGTTTGAATGGCCCAGCTATGATAGAGTTAATTATAGGTTTTTGTTCGGAATATTCTCTCGGTTGTAAAACAGATTGGACCGCTGCCAGGTAAGGCTGGCTCAGGTGATAATACGAAACGTGATTCGACGAAAAATATTTGGCAAAATATTTAATAATATCGTCTGAAATCCGTCCTTTCTCGTATTTTGTCTAGGTTATTTATTATTCATGCTTAGTTGCTAAATTGCTCTGGATGAATTGCTATTTATTGAAATTATAAAAATTATGCTTAGGGGCAATTTTCTATTATTTAAATTACAGTCATAGATGATCTTTTTTCTAAAGGGCTGTTTGGAAACTTTCGGATTTGAATCCCCGGCTGAGCAAAGAGGTAACAATACTTTGGGTAGAAAATTCTTTTATAGGGTACATACCCTTTCATTTTTGGCAGTATACTTAGTATATGGTGAAAAGTGTAGTAAAACTACAAAACCCATTGCTAAAAATAATTGTTGTAAGCAACGGGTTCAATGCACTCATTGAATTAAAAACTTTTTCATATAAAATGTTTGTAAAGTATAATAGAGTGTATAAACTAATCTTATACGTAGAAGCACGTATTAAACAGTTTTCCAGATCTCATTACGTTAAGATTTAAATTTGATTAGAATATACTCCGCCATGTTAAACTTTAATAAAGTGCACACTATAACCTGGTCTCGTGGAAATGTGAAAAAGATAACGTATTTTACTTTAAAAAGTTTTATGTTAAGGACTAGCTGTGACCCGTTTAGGTGGAACTATTTTTTTTAAATATGAGCTTACATGGTGCTTGCTTCAAAACCAAAGAATTTTCAAAGAAACTATCAACGTCTAATTTAATATAATATAATATTCTAGCACATACACACATCACCATTTAGTCCCAAGCCAAGCAGAGCTTGTGTTATGGGTACTAGATAATGGATAAACATACATATATATACTTTTTTTTTTGTAAATACATACATATTATTCATAGAAACACCCAGATCAGGACAAACATCCATGGTCATGCACACAAATGTTTGACTTGAGTGGGAAACGAACCCGCGACCTTCGGCGTAGCAGTCGCTTACACTCCCGCTGTGCCAACCGCAACCGGTCGTCAAATCAGTTTATCATAATGGAGACCAAATATTAAAAAATCTTTCTTCACGGGGTGCCTATTCACTACTACTAAAAGAACACACTGACAAAATGCATGTATCTAGCTAATGTATGCTTTCGATAATATGTCAGTCAGACCAAGCGATTTTATAATTAAACATAATGATAATAAGTATTTGACTGCACGAATAGCGTAGTGGTTTTAATACCTACATGTTACAACGTACCAGAATGCGTCAGTTTAACTGCCTCATTGGTCTCGCGGCATAAATGTGCGCGTGGGATTAGGAGGTCTCGGGTTCGATTCCCGGGTCGGGCAAAGTGTTATTGGGTTTTTCCGTTAGGAAATACTCAGTAGCAGCACGGAGTCTGGTAATGTGCCCGGTACGGCAATAGGCTCGCCCCCTATTACGTGGGTCCTAAAAATTCATGGCGAAATGTGGGTGTAATATTACATCTCTGCCTACCCCTTCGGGGATACAGGCGTGAGTCTATAAAAAAAAATGTTCCAACATATTTTGTGATTCAAATGTTGTTGTTTTGTGTTTGCGTTTATCTTACTTTTTTTGTGTCCATTAATTGATAGATAGTTTATGAAGTCCGTCGCAACACTGGACATAAATCCTATAACTCCTAGCGCAGGAGTTGTATTTCGTATAAAACCTAGCGTAGTATTTTTATCAGTACGGTAAAGTTTAATAGAGTGCACGGTATATTTGCAGAAATGTGTAGCACAAAGGGGCATGTTGCCCGTCAGCGAGTTGCGGAGCTATATACGTGACATACGACCAGGTAGAGTAGACGACAGGTAAAATGACTTCTTGGAAATATTTTCACACTTTTATGTATTTTCTGGAACTAGGCAGCGATAACCTAATGGAGATACCAACAGTCTGCCATGCAGAGGGTATCGGGTTCGAATCCATGGCGCGCACCAATGACTTTTCGGAGTTATATGCGTAATGAATTGTCAATTATCGCTTGTCCCGTACCTCGGAGAGCACGTTAAGCCGTCGGTCCCGGCTGTCATAAAGATCTTTGACAGTCGTTATAGGGCGACAGTACCTCTAAATAAACTAACTCTAGTCTAAACCATGGAATATCGCTATCCCTTCGGGTTGCGGAGGGCAGACAGGCAGTCGCTCCGTGAAAAAGCTAATATTCAGCCAAATCCAGTTAGACTAGTAAGCGGACCCCAGATTGAAACTGGGATAACGCTAAGAGGATGATAATGATGTTTACTGTAGTTTCATATTTATATGCATCTTGCTTGTGAAACATCACACCAAAACTAATGAGTTAATCCACAAAGCTCTGCTACTTTCACTCGTATTGTGCTGCCAAATTTATTTTTGACTTAGTACTATTAAGAGGACACCGGGCTCTAGGGTTTGTTGGGTGTTTGGTTTTGGTGTCAATGATGATGATTTAGTACCATTGGATTTTACGTTCCAATCCTCTATTATATTAGGGTTGTCCATTCCCATAGCACGTGTGTGTTGCAGTACAAGACTGGTACCGCCGCGGGCGTCACACTACACTAAGCCTCGTCTAATAATGTGGACATTGGGCTCTATGAGTCGTTGTCATCTGATCCACACGACTGTGTTACTTTTACTCGTATTGTACTGCCAAATTGATTGTTCGGTGCTTATGGATTGGTACTAAGCTATGTATGAGCGAATGTTACCAGTTTTTTATATCCATTTTAGGTTAAGTTACCAACTTCCTTCAATAGCTCAGTTAAGTAAGGAATGTTAGATCGGCGGTAATAAAGTGACTGGAGCCAAAAAAGGAAAGCCTCAAAGACACACACGAGTTAGACAGATTTGGAAAGAAGTAGATGACTGACGACACTGTAAATAAATAGTGAATTCAGTTTTTTTTTAGTATATAGCCCAACAGACTGCTATGTAGAGGGTATCGGAATCGAGCCCTAGGCGCGTACCTTTGTTTTTTCGCAGTTACCTGCGTATACAATTGTTGGGTTCGAAATCTTGACTACAGCAACATCGTGATGACGTGTCGCTTCGACATGACCCGACAACACGTCGTCTGCCGCAGTTGTCTGCTGTTGGCTAAGAACTCGTATCTTTAAGCTACTTATCAAAAGACCTGTGTTACAAAACACT
This sequence comes from Euclidia mi, assembly GCA_944739405.2. Taxonomy (NCBI): domain Eukaryota; kingdom Metazoa; phylum Arthropoda; class Insecta; order Lepidoptera; family Erebidae; genus Euclidia; species Euclidia mi. The sequence goes on along the minus strand of OX123183.2, from coordinate 2,718,334 downwards.
ATTTAAGAAAATTTATTACGCTACAAACCAAACTACAAAATTGCTAGTTGCTGCTGCAAGGTAAAACAAATGTCAAAAGATTACCTAAAATTCAGCACATTCTGCATCGCTCTCTCACACGTAAACCTAGCTAAATCCAACTCTTTCTATCTAAGAGTGTACATGGTTCGGTGTATCTCATCAGCACTAGACGTTTGTAATTAGTTCTAGCCGATGGATATTGTCATTGTTAATTGGAAGTTGGGATAGTTTCTCTCCTATTAAGCATTTAAGTTCTCACGGCGATGTTGTTTGAAATGTAATCAGTAAAGTTTGTAGCTTCCACGTTCTACGCGTGAAGCTGAGTTGAGTGAAAATAACCAGGTATATAGATCGCGGCGCTTATCTCTTCATCATGGCAATTCTATGCTGTGCTCTGGGTTCAACTCTCGCCAGTGAATATATTAGTGTTAGTTGAGAACCGATTTTAAATCAGCGGTCGGGGCAAATTATTGGAATTCAGCTGTTGTTATATACTGGGCTTTACTGGGCTCAGTGACAAAAACGACTGTAGAATTATTGGTAGATATAGTAAAAAAACTTATCCTCTTACATATGTAGCCACCAGTATTGTGAATAGTTGCTCCTAAGCATGATTTTTATAATTTCAATAAATAGCAATTCATCCAAAGCAATTTAGCAACAAAAATATCACACGGTAAAAAAATTCTTAGAAAGTAAAATTAACGAAACTGTATAAGTGGATTTAGAAATGTTATATTAATGAGTATATTATAATTGGTATTACATTATATAATAATACATTTGTACGCCACTATTGGCAGCATTTATGTTGTATCCCAATCTATTGTAACATCCATTGTACCATATTCTAGCAAATAAATATTTTGAATTTGAATTCCTTATTCATTATTTTCTACATCTGCTTCAGTCACAACTTATGACTTAATTCAGCAGAATTACCATAAAGTAATTTATTCAAAGCAGGCTGAAAATCAGCACTTTTTGAAGGCCAATTTTACAAAAGACAGTCTCCCTCTGTTAATGCACTTTCTGTACATATGAAATGTAAAGAAGAAACGGGTAAATGAATGTTATTTTAAATATTATAATCGTAGGTATTTTTGGTGCTGTATAGCGTTCACGCAGACGAGGTCGCGGGCAGCAGCTAGTTATTATATAGAATTCGGTATTGTTAAAAAGTTATAGTAGATAATTATTTTGTTTATTTATATTCATTATTATCATTTCTACCTGTTACTAAGTCAATAAGATTATTTACAAATACTATTATTACTGCCCTATTTCAATTAAATGTACCTATCAAAATGCGTCGGCTTTATTTGACAGCCTTGTACTAAATAGACTAAGAATTTACTATAGACACACATAAAATCTAAGGTAATTAATGAAATATAAACTCATTAGTTTCAATATATCACGAGATCATCAGTACGCCTTTCAAACTTAATTTCCTCTGGCTTCATAGCCACAATCCTATGTAAAAGAAACTGCGACGGATAGAACGAGGCGAGTAGATTTTGTTTATTCTCTTAAGCTAAAAAATTGCTGGCTCCATAGTAATCTGTGGAGAGAAAGTACATTCCACTTGAAATTGGTAATAAGCTTTTTCAACATTACACAACTTAAAACATCAAGAACTATGTTCAGATTAATGTTTTGAGTGTTTTATTTTCATTGGTTTTACTACTTCTACTTAGTTTTTGTTATAAAGTATAAAAGTATGCCTTGTAATACAAAGAAGTAAAGTACTTATATTTTGTTTTATCTGAACACTGCTACTAGAAATATCATTACGAAAAATCCGATCCTTGCGATCGGCCAAGCTTTACGCAAACTTAGCCTAAATTACCGACGATTCAGATATCAATATTCCCAAAATATTGTAATGAGCGGTTACACTGGAAAGCCAAATCGAAGTGAAAGCCTTAGGTCGTAGCAAATCTCTGAAACTAGGTTAACAACTATTCATTTTAAAGGAGAAAAGTCATCTCGGCATGAATGGTGCCTAAGGCTATTACGAAAAGTATAATATTATGTTGATCCGATTTCAAAACCTCAAAACTCTTATACATAGAGATCTGTGATATGAATTATTAATATTTTCACAAAAGTAATTAGAAATCGATTGTAGAGAATGGTTTACTGTGATGCCAGCACGTGACCTAAGTACAATTTCTGTTGCATTCCAGTCTATAAGCTCGCTGCGTTTGAGCTTTACGTTGTCTGAGTCAAGAGGTTGTTGAGCTTCCATTGTGACGACATAGTATGCTTAAAATATATTTATCCTAGAGACCCAGAGCTTTGTGAAGTAAATTGTGAATAGAAACAGATTTGAAGATTTCGTTAAATATATGTGTATCGTCATGCCAGCATAATTATGTCCGAAAGTTTAAGCAGTAACCGTTATGGTTCTCGAGTGATTAAATCTCATGTAACACACACATGTGTGCCCCTATCAGTATTTATAAACATTGAAATCTCACTTCTCAATCAGGGTGATTAACTATCCATTATACCAATAGTCCGTGTGGTGACGGATTAAGAATACGGAATGTCACAGCCGACAGAGGGAGCATATTATGCAGAGAAAAGCACTGTAAGAGAAGGAAACCTTGATACAAACCCTATACCAACCCGTTTGGCCAGCGTGGTATAGTAGGCCAATTCCTCCTTTCAAAGGAGAGGCCTAGTCCAGCAGTGGACTGTTAAAGGTTGATGATGATGATACCAATCGTGTCGATTTTTCTGTTATCACATACAGCCTTATGACATATCATATATACCATATCACATCTTTTGCTTTTGTCACTTCAGCTTTAAGTTTTAGCTCCATTTATTCATAACTACAACGTTATTTACAAAGGCGGCTATGATTTCTTTTAGCCAAATTGCATTATATTCAAGTGTTTGAATGGCCCGGCTATGATACAGTTAATTATAGGTTTTTGTTCGGAATATTCTCTCGGTTGTAAAACAGATTGGATCGCTGCCAGGTAAGGCTGGCACAGGTGATAATACGAAACGTGATTCGACGAAAAATATTTGGCAAAATATTTAATAATATCGTCCGAAATCCGTCCTTTCTCGTATTCTGTCTAGGTTATTTATTATTCATGCTTAGTTGCTAAATTGCTTTGGATGAATTGCTATTTATTGAAATTATAAAAATTATGCTTAAGGGCAATTTTCTATTATTTAAATTACAGTTTCTAGAGGGAAACTTTGCGATTTGATACTGGGTAAAAAATTCTTATAAAGGGTAAGTATAAGTAAGGTAAGTATATGGTGAAAGACGTAGTTGATATCAGGATGTCCAGTGTCCACTAACCGTTTTACGTTTAAAACTAGCGTTCGGCAGAATTATTTAGACGCAGTAACTGAATCGTCATAAGTTATTTATCGTTTAATTATTTTATATGTATATATTTAATAGAATTATAGAATATATATTTATGCGTTTATTAATAAATATATATTTATGGTATGTATGTAAGTACGTATATTAGTTATATGCATAATATCATTTTATATTTTATATTAATGAGTAGGTAGGTTTGTCTTTTGTTTTTCATATCAATTTAAAAACTGCACCTATTACATGTTTCTCTGCATCACCCAAAGGTTGACTGGTAGATAATGCCTTCGGCATTAATTCCGCCTTTGTACTTTTATGCGCATAAAGTTATAAAATAAAATAAAATAAATAAATAAAACTACAAAACCCATACTTAAATAATTATACGAAGCAACGGGTTCAATGCACTCATTGAATTAAAAACTTACATGGAGTGTATAAACTAATTTTATACATAGAAGCACGTATTAAACAGTTTTCTAGACCTCATTACGTTAAGATTTAAATTTGATTAGAATATACTCCACCATGTTAAACTTTAATAAAGTGCACAACTATTGATTACTGATAAACTGATATAAATAATAGTTACAGGTAGCACGCCATTGCGCAATGTTGATGTTGTGCATGTACTGTTAGAGTGAGATGCAGGGGGCCTTTAACCTGTTGCGTTCTCTCTCCCACCGGCGGACACGACACAGTATTGAGTTAGGTACTATTCTGCCACTCTATCCTTTATATCTCTATGGTCCGTTAATAAGACGTTTATAAAGTCTCTCGCAACACTGGATATAATTCCTATAATTCCCAGTGCTGGAGTTTTATTCGAGTAAGAGCTAGAGAAGTATTTTTATCAGTACGGTAAAGTTTAATAGAGTGCACGGTGTATTTGCAGAGATGTGTAGCACAAAGGGGCATGTTGCCCGTCAGCGAGTTGCGGAGCTATATACGTGACATACGACCAGATAGAGTACACGACAGGTGAAACGAATTCTTGGAAATGTTTTCATACTTTTATGTATTTTCTGGAACTGATGTTTAACGAGAAGAATGATTAAGTATGAGTATATTTTTACGTTTACTGTAATTTCATAGTTATATGCATCTTGCTTGTGAAACATCTCACCAAAACTAATGAGTTAATCCACACAGCTCTGCTACTTCCACTCATATTGTGCTGCCAAATTTATTTTTGACTTTGTACTATTAAGAGGACACCGGGCTCCAAGGTTTGGTAGGTGGTTTTTCGCAGTTACGTGCGTACATAATTATTTAATTCGAAATCTTGACTTCAACAACATCTTGATGTCGTGTCGCTCCGGTATGACCCGACAACACGTCGTATGCCGCTCTTGTCTGCAGTCGGCTAAGAACTCGTATCTATAAGCTACTTATCACAAGACCTGTATTACAAAACACAATTTAAGAAAATTTATTACGCTACAAACCAAGCTATAAAATTGCTAGTTGCTGCTGTAAGGTAAAACCTAAAATTCAACACTTTCTGCATCGCTCTCTCACACGTAAACCTAGCTTAATCCATCTCTTTCTATCTAAGAGTGTACATGCTTCGGTGTATCTCATCAGCACTAGACGTTTGTAATTAGTTCTAGCCGATGGATATTGTCATTGTTAATTGGAAGTTGGGATAGTTTCTCTTCTATTAAGTACTTAAGTTCTCACGGCGATGGTGTTTAAAATGTAATCAGTAAATTTTGTAGCTTCCACGTTCTATGCGTGAACCTGAGTTGGGTGAAAATAACCGGGTATATGGGCGGTGGCGCTTATCTCGTCATCATGGCAATTCTATGCTGTGCTCTTGGTTTGATTCTCATTTGGGACAATAGGCTTATGTCCACTAAGAATAAATTGGTTTGATTGTAGTATCTATAGATTCATTATTATTTGTAAATGTCAAAGTTTTTTTTTTTTTTCAGAGTCAGAAAATTTATTTGCAAAAATACTGTTACAAATGGTGTTACAAAGCAATACATACATGATTCAAGTATTTTGACCAGCAATATAGCGGCATGCAAATATTATTTTTATTACATAAATTAAATGATTAAGTATTATTAATAAGCCAAAACAAAAAAAATTCAATTCTAAATCAATATAAATAATTGGATTGGATGTCATAAGAAAATTATAATAATAGTTTTAAGAATAGTCACAACGAATAAAAAATAAAAATAAATATGTCATTAGAAATTATACTAGAAAAATTGTCAAGATAATATTAAATTTGATTAAATGGCTACTGTAAGTTATCATTCATGTAATCTGCCAGAGTGTAATAACATTTATTTGTTAATAGTTCATTGAGTCTTTTCCTAAAAATATTAAATGGTGCTTCTTTAATAGTTTTGGGCAATTTATTGTATATAACAGATGCCATGTGAAAAATGCTTTTATGCATTAATGCAGTGTTAGTTTTACGCACACAAAGCCTATGTACGTCTCGTTGTCGTCTATTATATAGGTCTGAAGCCAGCTTAAACAAATGTGGATTGCGTTTAACTAACAAAGCTACTTCCGATATATACAAACATGGCAGAGTTAATAATTTATGCCTAAGAAAGTATAGTCGACAGCTATCTGTACTTTTTAATACAAACATGGCTCTAATACACCTCTTTTGCATCTTGAAAACTAAGTCCTTATTCGCTGAGTTTCCCCAGAAAACTATTCCATATCTTAATATAGAACCGACCAGAACATGGTATGCCGTCACGACAGTATTTAAATTGGCTATTTGTGTCAGTTCATGTAGCGCGTAAACGGACCTACTGACTCTTTTACAGAGCGCGTCAATATGTGGCTTCCATGTGAGTTTACTGTCAATAGTTAGCCCTAGGGAACTTGTTGTTTGGGTTTCACGAATGAGTTGACTTCCATGATATACATATGTTTAGATTACCCAGTGGGCCGGCCCGTTGACTAAAAGACATAAGGGTGGTTTTGCCAATATTAATACGCAGATTATTTGCATCTAACCATTTTATTACATCATGTAGTGTGTTATTTACTTCTTGTTCGTAAGTTTTAGTATTAGTACATTTTATTGCAACTGTACTATCATCTGCATACAGAGTCATAGGATTTAACGTGGCTTTTGGTAAATCGTTAATGTATACAATGAATAGGACAATGGCCCCAGGATACTTCCCTGAGGCACACCATATATTATTTGGCGTTGTTTGGAGACGTATACAATTTCCTTTTTAGTTTTTACATCTACTTTACTTAATTTAGTGTATTGTACGCGGTTCTTCAGATATGTTTCGAGGAGTTTAAGTATATTGCCTCTAATAACATACCTCTCGAGCTTGTTTAACATTATGTCATGGTCCACATAGTCAAACGCTTGCGTCATATCCATGAATATTGCGTGCGTTTGTGCATATTAGTCATTACAAATTCTAAAAAGTCATAAATTGCCATATTAATTGACTTATTACGCCGAAATCCCTTTTGTTCTTTGACTAAAACTGCTTGCTTCTCTAAAAAATTGCTTAGAGACTCATAAATGTACCTCTCAAATATCTTTGAGAATATTGGTACCAGAGCTATTGGCCTATAGTTACTAACATCTTCTTTATTATTTTTCTTATGGATCGGATTAACCACTGTTATTTTTAATTTGTCGGGAAACACACCCGTTTCTATGGTTAAATTCAAAATGTAACTGAGGGGCCCAGCTATAATATGTGCCACTTGCTTTACAACCTTAGTGCAGATGCCATCATAGCCAACATTCATAGTATTTTTAAGAGAGTTAATAGATTTCAATATTTGATGTGGGTCACTAGGTTTCATAAACATAGAGTTATTAGAAAATGTCAAATAGTGTTTAAATTGATGATTAATGGAATTATTAATTGGTGATATCTTGTCAATAAAATAATTATTAAAAATGTCTGCGATCTCAATAGGATTTTTTATAATATTACCATTCAGTGAAATATGTGTTATGCCTTCTTGTGATTTGTTTTCCTTAGCATTATGAGTTGCCATACAGTTTTTGTCTTATTTTTTGAAATATTTATGCTATTATTGTTAATTGCTTTTTGTGTTAACTTTATTATTTTTTTAAGTCTCTTAGTGAATTGAATAAGTTTTATTTTACTAGGCGGAGTAGAGTGTTTTCTGTAATTCAATAAGAGCTCACGTTTTCTATTACTACAGGCTTTTATGCCTTGTGTTAACCACTTTGGCTTTTTGTGAACGCGCACATTTATAATTCTGTGAGGAAAACACAGCGAATAAAATAATTGGAATGTATCCATGAAGGTATCGTAAGCCATGTTCTATTATTTACCTATTATAAATCCGTGTGGTGACGGATTAAGAATACGGAATGTCACCACCCCATATCATCCCATGAGTGTCGTAAGAGCCGACAGAGGGAGCATATTATGCAGAAAACAGCACTGTAAGAGAAGGAAAATTTTATACAAACCCTCATTTCATCAATTTATTTAAACCAACCCGTTTGGCCAGCGAGGTGTATGTAGGCCAATTCCTCCTTTCAAAGGAGAGGCCTAGTCCAGCAGTGGACTGTTGAAGGCTGATGATGATGATTTATTATAAAAAGGTAAGATTAATGTTATTTTTAGGATTCTAAAACTAAAAAAAAAATATTTATTCTTGTGTCAGGGCAAACCAATGAGAGAGCATGACTTCACACAGTGCGTCCGCCATTGATGATGTTGTCGTTTTGGTAGTAAATATAACTAAAACGTCAAACTTTGTATCTGCTGAATCGAATATAACAAAATAAAAGTGGGTACACCAGACAAGACTTCATTCACGGTTTGTTTTGCACTTCGTGACATCACTCAATCGCCATGATGGTTTACAGCGTTTTCGCGTCAAATTCAAAAAGGTTGTTAAAAAGCCATAATTAGTGATGTTGCTGATCGATCGATCGATTTTTGAAGAAAAATTAAGTTTTACAAGGTTATATAGCGGGTCTTACTCGCGATAAATAATATATTTAAGTATACATAAATACCTCGATAAGCGGCGGTAGCCCAGTGGTGTACGTAACGGACTGCCGAGACGATGGTCTCGGGTTCGATCCCCAGGTACCTCGGGCACACACCTCTGACTTTTCGAAGTTATGTGTGTATTAAAAATGTTAATTATCGCTCGCTTAATAATGTGCCCGGTAGATGGCAATAGGCTCGCCCCCTATTACATTGGGACCGAAACATATCTGGCGAAGTGTGGGTGTGTAATACACCTCTGCCTACCCCTTCGGGGATAAAAGGCAGAGAGAAAGTTTAAAATCGTTTAAAAATAAAGTTATTTTGGTTTAACATCTAATAAAGGAACGAATCAATTTCTAATTACATTTTAGGACACAAGCCTATTATTTATGTTATACAGTCAACTGAGAAGCGATTTCAAATCACCGGGCGCGCAAAAAATATGCTATTGATCTTCAGCTGATGTTAGATACTGGGTTGTCTATCTGGTTATGGGCTGTAATATCGGTGACAAAAATTACTTTCGTAAAGTGGTAATAGTAAAAAAACGGTCTTATTGCTTCTTCGATACATTGGTGTGCTCATTTGCCATCATTCTTAATACAAGCTTAAGAAAACAAACCTGTATAATTAATAAAAATTATATAATAATATCATATTCTACCACATACACACATCACCATCTAGTCCCAAGCTAAGCAGAGCTTGTGTTATGGGTACTAGATAATGGATAAACATACATAAATACTTATACCGTTTTTTTTGTAAATTAACAAGCTTGCTGCATAATTTTAAGTAGTATTTACTGGTAAGAAGAAATGAAACCATAAATAATTTTTGACCATGATAGACAAAATTTCACGAATTCTAATATTCACTCGGCTAAATCCAAGTAGTTCTACCGTTGTAGTTACCTAGTTGGAAATGTTGAACAGTACCAAGAAGTGCTGGTCATTTGACCTTTAGCTGCGGTCACGTAAATGTTAGCTTTATAGCTAGTCAGAACTTGTCAGATGCCGAGAATTGTCTTACTCACAGTTATCAAATGCCACGTCAGAACTCAGAATTGAAATAAAAACTGATATTTCAAAGTTAGTGCAGCTTATAAATAGTTTTTCTTTGTGAAAAGTATTGTCTAAATTAGCTGTGTACTTAAAGGTTTAAATGACACGCAGCCTGTACTAATAATATACCAAAGTTGTACAAATATTTTATCATTGGTAGTATACAGTTTATAAAGAAACTTATAAGCACTGTAACACCACGTTTCGAAAGCTAGGAGCCGATCAGAAAAAAAAGCTCTAAGGGAGAAGAATCGATGGTAAGGCTGGTTTCAGAGTTACGCGTTTGACCGGCGCCGGCCACACGCGCGCGCTTACAATTGCACTAGATTAGTAGTAGCGTTTCATAGTCACGCAGTTCAAACGCGCCGCGTGTGAGACGCGCGCCGTCGGCCGGCGCTGCCGAAGCTTCATACATTGCAAAGAGAAACATGAACTCGTTTCACAGTGGTCCGCGCGCCAAACGCGCTGTTTGACCGGCGCTGGCCGACAGCGCGTGCCACGCGCGTCACTCTGAAACCAGCCTAAAAAGCACGGGGCGCGGTTAAGCGAACAAGAATAAAACATTATTTTAAAATTATTAGATTCGCGTGCGAACGGCTTTCCAATATAGATAATTTTAAAATTCTCACAGTTTCTGACAGAGTACTGTATCACGCAGGAATCGAATTTTATCCGTACGCGAAGTTATTTGATGCGCAAAGTTTCCTACACGTTAAAGAGACAAGTTCTTTTAATAATGTACATATCTTTCTTTTCAGGCACCAGGAATTCTTTCTAAATGACGGACGACGAGTTAAGGCAAGTAAACCTATCCAGTACCAGTTATATCAGATTCTTTTTATATTGATTGTTCAGGTGGTGCCTACAAATAAGGGCCTTGATATGCAAGCAACATTGTTTTATTATATGAAGGCATTTGCACTAAACTAGTAGTAGAGTAATATCTGCACAGCAAAGAACACAGTTCCAAATTACATGACAGCTTCACCCGCTTAGCTAATTATTGACGTAAGCGCAATAAATACATCTTATATTTGATACTAGAGGACGCCAGCAACTACGCCTGTATTTTTTTTAATTTACCCGTTTTGGCTAATCCCGTGGGAATTTCGGGAAATCCCTTCTTAGTGCACCCCTACGGTCCCCAAGGAACATACATGCCAAACTTCAGCTTACTGCGCCCAATAGTTTACGCTGTAGCGTGTCTGTCAGTCAGTCAGTAACGCAAGGATTTTATATATTAAGATAAACCACAATTCATTTAGGTCAGTAGCACTCTAACATGTAATTCTCAACCGTAAAAAATACTATATCAAGTATTCTTTAGAAAACACAACTTTTAGGTGTTGTTCACAAGCGGTGCGCTCTAAACAAAAAAGTCGAAAAAGTTGCCAGCCACGGATACTTTGAGAATATTCTGCGGTTCTTTTTTGAGGCGGTCTAAAAAGTCGAGCTACTCATTAGTCGAATGAGCGAAGGTTTCCGTTTTTCAACTTTCGGCCGGTTTGGTTTGGCTGTTGCTATTGAACTGAGATGCGAACGGTGAAGTAATTTTGTGGGTCGATTTAAATTCAAATGGTGTAGGTGAATTGATGAAAATTTCGGATGTTCGATATTGTAAGATTGATTACCTCAATCAGTTAGGAAACAAATATTATGGTTAGTATAAGAACTATAAATTAAAATAAACTTGGTAAGTTTCCTTAAGGCGCTGTCCTAAGCGACTGTTTTGGTAAATGAGGGGGTGAAGCAGGGGAGGTGAAGGGAGCTTAGCTCCGTCTACTGCGGGGCGCCCCCCTTCATTCTCGTCGCGTGCGGCCGTATTCTGGCGACATCCGTATTCCAATATTTCAAAATCGCAAGCAAAACGTTTTAGCATATTGAATTGAGATACTGATATTAAAATTTATATTACATACTTCAATCTGTTTGTACAATATAGGCATAGTGCAATTTTTGTTCTCAGTGCAGCCATGAGCAAAACTGGTTTACATTAGACGTTATGGGTATTAAATGTTGACGAAAGTAGGTAAATACCTACGTGCCGTAAGATGATAAAAATAATTAAGTCAGTTCCATGTATGGAGAGGCCATTATTATGTTTGTTTTGTTATTGTATAAAAATAGTGAAGCAGTTCATAGAATACCTACATCTAATTCCATTCCTGCCAGTTTTCAAATCTGTTTTGCAATAAATTGGCTGTGACATACGGGCGGACAGACAGACAGACATTGCGAATCTATAAGGGTTCCGTTTTTACAATTTTTGGCTACGGTTCCCCTTAAAAACACAATACTGCTCTACTAAGCGCAAAAGCCGTATCTCAACTAAAGCGAGTTACGAGATAATTGAAGTTTAGTAAAAGTTGATTTCTTTTATTTATTTATGGATGTTTATTGTTATTATAGGTATAATTATTATGGCAAAGGTTTCGAAATACGTCGCCGTTTTTAGGGGTTGTGAGTGATTGGAGAGGGAGCAGGGGAGGTCTTGAAACCCCCCTCACCATTTTCACTTGCCGGAAATACTTGGTTTCCTCTGAAAAAAAAAATCTCCAAACATCGGTGTGTATGGCACTGCCAACTTCCACATTCATCACACTAGTTTAATAAAGTGAGGTTGTCGGAGCCCTGCGAAGGGCTCCTATTTTCGGATTAAGGGTCAAAAAAGAACCTAACATAACCTATTTATTTACTTATTACAGTCGCACCTAACCCAAGGCACTCGAAAGCAATGACGCACAAATTTGACATTAGCTGTCAATATGATCATTCCAAGATGGCAGTTTTGCGTTTCGTTTAACGGTTTTCACATAAAACCTAAAAATTACATTTGTAAAACTGTACTAAAGTATAAAAACTATGTTCCGTTTTGCATAATTGCCGAAGTATTTATGAAAATTTGGAAATTGTTTAAAAATATTTAGACGCAACTCCGGCAGCCAAAATTACTTTTAGGGGATTAAAGCGAACTACCTTAAGCCCCCTACACTACCAATACCCTCAAATTCAGGCGACTCGTTTCGAAACCCAACCCATTATTATTTTTCAAAATAGATGAAACATCAAAAATATATGTGGATATACCTTATTCATTATATATACACGCTGATTTTTAATTGGTTTTGGAGCGAAAGCCATCTTATTACTTATCGTTAACAGAACCTAACCAGCTAATAATATTTGAAATATAAGCTAAAAAAATATTGAAAAAATAAATAATTTAATAGTTCGAGAGCACGAAGTATCACCATTGCCGCGCGCTAACGAAATCCGTTCGATCGTGTCATATACACACATAGGTACTAGGCATTGGTCATTCAACTGCGGTGTCTGCGATGCCCCCCCCCCCCCCCCCCACAATTCAGCGCGCGCGCCTCGCTTGCATGAGAGGCCCCGTCTGCATTTCAACACAGGGCCAGCCAATAGCGGTGGCTTGACGCGGGCGCAATGCATCACTCGTATCCAATCACGTTCGACTGTGTTCGGGTTCATTTGGCATGGGCCAGTAGTCCATAGCCTTGAACTTCAGTCTTAAGAAATTAGGTCAGCGAGATAGTTGTATGTCACGTTTTATCCCATCACTTTGTGTCCGTCTTACGTAATAAGTCAAGTATTATGGTCCCTATGCACCTAATTATTACGTGTTTGGAGATAACACGGAAGAAGCGACGTGTTCGAAGTGTAGTTAAAATACATAGGTGATAAGATAAGGTGAACGAAACAAGTGAAACTGTGTGAAAGGTGTAAATTGATTGTGATGTAGGCAGCAGACAGCTAAGGTAAATGATTTATTCATTTTTGAATACCTACAGTGATTACATTCTTTTAAATACGTTAGAAATACGCAAGTAGGTACTAAACTTTTCCATTGTTAAAATCTTTGTTTAGTTATTCAAAAGATAATGTAGGTACCTATGGCAAACAACGTAACTAATAATTCTTAGTTTATCGTGTTTCTTCTAAAAGTTCATTATGATTTCGTGAACCCACAGCTTATTCGTCAGTCCGAGTAATGTACGAAGGAATTATTGAATAGGTATAGGTAGCTATTTAGTTACATACGTTTATTGCTCTAATTATTTATTACTGCACTTCATGGTTGGCGTAGTGGTTTAAGCGATGTTTCACACAACACTGTGTGATTCATAAATTCTTGTTTCGACTCCTGTGTCCGTTAGTGGTAGGTTTGTAATGTCCTTCGGAACAGAGGATTTAGCACTAGGGTACGGGAGTGGTTCTTAAAAAGAGAATCAAAGAAGAAAAAACATGTGTTTAAAATTGTTGGCATCGTAATTACCTAAATCGTGTTTTCGAAGTAAATTACGTATCATTATCGGTCCGCACTAAGTAACTACCGCTGTAGGTAACAGCTGACGGCGCCCGGTGGCGCGCGCGGCGAGGTCACGACCGCGCGGCGCTCGAACATACCTAACTCGAGAGAATCGTGCGTTGCTACGTATTACCAACAGTTACCGATTTTTATTACTTTTTTTGTTTTAGGTGCTATATGAATTTTGATTTTGAATATGAATAGAGGATTTTATTTCGGACATGAGGTTTCTTTTTTCTAAACCAATAAAAAATCAGCGTGTATACCTTTCGCCACTCCACACAGCAAATAAACACTTTTGTTTGCGTGTAACGTGGCGTTGCCCCTGAATTTGGTAATAACAATTACAATATTTGTTTAGACTAGTCAGTTTACTTTTTTATCATGTTTCCATATTTGTATTTTATTTGCTCTTATACTATTCTCCAGGCCATTCTTATAGGCAACTTTAGAACATTAAATTTCCACAATCGTGTTTGGACCTATTAATCCATCTGGCGTGGCACCAATAATCGAATAATCCACAAGGCTCGATTGTTACATTTTCTTGCTTCACCAGTTTTTGCAAAGCCAGTTGTTCATTTTAGATTCCATGCGCAACTGATTTTACATTGCAAATATTTTATTTGTACAAAATATTTTTACTAAGTTGGCTTTACTGCTGTTATCTCTTCTTTTTACCACTATACAAAAATTTCAATCTGTCAACATATTCTTACGCAATTCGAACCAGTCACTGCTATCCCTCTTGTAATTTTTGCTTATCACTACGGAATTAGAGTCAAATTTGCTAAAAAAATTGTTTGGCATTTCTTGGCTAGCTCTTGAACAGATCGTGTTAGGAATGACTGAAGTCAAATGTGTGCAAGACGTTGCAGAACTGTTATCTTTAACTTCACTGTAATTACAATAATGATAATTAGTTACGTACTTTATTATTAAAAAAATACTATATCTTGTGTTATAGCAAACAGAGAAGTCACCTTCTTACTTATAAATGATTGATTTCAGAAATTAAAAAGATATTAGATGTACTGAGACATACCTAATAGTTTATGAATAATCAAAGGTTTACCCAATGTACCTAAAAAGGTTTATGTTCAAAACACAATAATACAACATTCGTTACCGCTTGTGTGCGGATTACGGAGCGCCATGTTAGCGCTGTCATCATTATTGTTCACCGTGGCGGCATCTTAGCGCTCGAGGCGCTTTGACAAGCTAATGAATTTGAAATATATATGTACATAAAATGATTCGATTTTATGTTATTACTCTTTCAAAAATTGAAAACTGTGGCAGCTTTGTATTGTGAGAATAATTTATATAATTATATTATGCATAATCGATAATATATAAGTAACATAGTTAGTCATAAAAGACTCTTATGATAATAATTTGTGTAAAAATGTTACATATTTCATAATCACTTGGCCATGGATGAATTTCTATTTTATTACGACGCTTTCTTGTACAAATCCTTCGTAGAACTTCATTTCTCTAATTGTCCATATTTTATTCTTCTAATTATATATTTATAAGCACAGAAACAATAACACACGCAACAAGAGTATAAACTTAGGTCCTAATTATATGTGCCCATAGTTACATGAAAAGCCTATTTGATTCAAAGTATTCAGTCTATAACATAAAACATGAAATTACGAACTCAAATCGGCGTATTATAATAACAAACAGGTTTACGTAAAATTTCGTGCAGCGGAGACGCAAGCGACATGACCTATCTCTCACAGGGCTCATAGCCAAATGATGAGGTCTGGGCGGGGCGTAAACTAGCAACTGACACTCAGTACACCGCTTATGCTAATAAGGTTTAAATTGCTGAAGCGTTTGATATTAATGGGATCTAGCGAGCGTCAAAATCATAGACGTTTGGCAGATTTTATTTAATTTTACAAAATATACACGTATAATATGAAAATAAATAGGGTAATTCTTTAGTTCATTAGATTTCCTACAATATTATCAAAAAAAATATGACAGCTTACGATCAAAATATTGCAAACAGTGAGACGAAAGATTATTTTCTGCCTCGATTTTGTGATTTTTTTACCGTGATTCTATTTTACGTACATGAAAAATTCTTTCAAAAGTCTTTTGTTCAGACTTTTGACTTTAAGCTCTAATTTTTGCTAGTTTGTAATATGTACCGTTATGGCTAGATGCGCGACGAAAAATTAGGTGTTTCACGGCTTCTGAGGTATAACAGCGCCTTAAAGTTTATTATAATCATCATGGCACTATTAAAAATAGTTCATACACACAAACAAATACTAAATAATATACAATATTTAGTATCGTCTCGTCGCAAATAGGTCAGAATATAACATTTCAATTTCAAGCAAATCCTTAGTGTTTTAGGAAGACCTATAGGTCTCCCGAAAACAAAAAGGATTTGCCTAACAAACAAATGTCAATATGTGAATTTAGCAAAAGGCCAACATTAAACACTACGCTGCCTGTGCTATCATTGATGATCAAAAATGTAGGTTTTTCTATCGATGTGCATGCATACACAGCAATTATACACAAAGCAACACGTCAAGACTCTTTGACCTTTGCACCGTACTTATGCCGTAGGAAATAAGAATTAAATCGCTACTTGCAATTGTCGTTGTGTGTCCTACTAATGCAAATACAATGACAAAGAGGTCAGATAAATTTTAGTTGCACGATGAGTAATATACAATCACTAGAGGATGCCAGCAGCTACGCCTGCAATGTTTTTTAATTTACCCGTTTTGGCCGATCCCGTGGGAATTTCCAGAAATCCCTTCTTAGTGCACCCCTACGGTCCCCTAGGAACATACATGCCAAATTTCAGCTTCCTGCGCCCAATAGTTTCGGCTGTAGCGTGTCTGTCAGTCAGTCAGTAACGCAAGGATTTTATATATTAAGATTAAGATTACAAGTAAAAATATACGCTCCTCAACTATGATGTAGTATTATGGTGACAAGAGGTTTTTTGCCTCATCACTGTCATCAGCCTGCCTTACTCCACTGCTTAATATGGTCTTCTCCGATGGCATGCCACTGTGCTCGATTTTCGGCTCTTCATGCCCAGTAGTTGCCTGCCACTATGCGTTGATTCTACGGAAGGCGTTGTACGCTTCGCTTGCCCGGCGTTCGTAAATCTAACTTTTTGCCTAGAGATCTTACATCTGTTCTGCGGTGCTAGATTACTTGCATCCATATCCTATGCCGTGCAGTATATTGATAGAGTACTTATTGTTTATTTATTGTTTTGTAATATCGTACTATGTCCGTGTGGTGACGGATTAAGAATACGAAATGTCACTACCCCATATCATCCCATGGGTGTCGTAAGAGCCGACAGACGGAGCGTATTATGCAGAGAACAACACTGCAAGAGAAGGAAAACTTGATACAAACCCTATACCAACCCGTTTGGCCAGCGTGCTATAGTAGGCCAATCCCTCCTTTCAAAGGAGAGGCCTAGTCCAGCAGTGGACTGTTCAAGGCTGATGATGAATATCGTACCTGTGGCTATTCATTCTTAATTCATCTTAATGATAAAAAGAAACCGAATGAACCGAGATGGCAGATATTTTTTCATAGTTGTAAAGACATCTTACTCGAACTAATACTACCGAGAATAGTTGTTGTTTTCAGCATACAAGTGTAGGCGAATATGAGGCCGTACTACTCGTAAATAATTCATAGTTATACGTTAGAGTGCGTGCAGCGATTGCCGATGTATTTGCGTCCTCATTACACGTTTTATTACCTATATGCCGTTTTGTTTCTTAATTGTTTCGGCGTTTCGAATACTGAAGCTACGTAATAGTTTTATTTGTTCGTTTTGTACCATACATGAATAAATTAAACACTGTTATTTTGCAGTATATAAGGCGTGCAAGGGTGCTTTTATTCTTCGCAATAATTGAAGCTCGTCAATAATTGCTGCACGAAAACTGCACAGTTAGCATAGTGGTTTAAGAGGTCGCCCCGTCGCTTGACACTGCGCCGAGTTTTGTAAGTTCGATCCCCACACGAGACATCACTTTGTGTGATTCATAAATGTTTGTTTCGAGTCTGGGTGTTCATTGTGTCCGTAAGTTGTAATTTCGTCAAATCCCCCGCGACACAGGATTGAGTCCTAGTGCGGGAGTTGACTTAAAAAAGAATTATAAACTAATTTATTTTATCTATAAATCTGTGGTTATACATTCAGTCATGACAGTATCGGTAATGTATGATGTCTTTCATTTTTTGACTTTGATGCGAGTTTGAACTGTATGTGTTATCAAAATTAGAACATGTTGTTTTGGTTACCTAATTAATTTGTATGTAGCATGTATTGCTAATTTCATCTTATACTAATATATAAAGCTGAAAAGTTTGTTTGTTTGGTTGAACGCGCTAATCTCAGGAACTACTGGTCCGATTTGAAAAATTCTTTCAGTGTTAGATAGCGCATTTACCGAGAAAGGCTTATAGACTGTATAATATCACGCTATGAGCGACGGGCGCAGAGCAGTAGCCTTAAATAACGCGGGTGTAACCGCGGGCATCGTCTAGTAATGGATAAAATAAAACATATAATTTAATTAAAAGCTTACTTGCTTACTACATAGTACGTAAGCAAACATTTTTATTACTATTTCGATGACTTTGTTGTCATAGTATTGTATGAAAACTCAGTATGAGGTGCCGACACCACATAAAGCATATTTTATAACGGCAGTAAAGCAATCCTTGCGTTAACTGTGGTTAGCCGCTCGCACATATTTTAAGTGTAGATAAACGTTAGTTTGCCACACTGTTTCTTTGTAGTTTGGCTATGTTTCACGCCTTGTCTGACATTTTGTGTATATTATTAGGTTCATATTTTGATAAAAATATTTAAAACTACAGGATGAACGCAGCTACGCCTGCTTTTTAATATTTAGCCGTTTCTGTTCGATACCTTGGGAGTTTTGGGCAATCCCTTCTTAGTGCAGTATCCTTACAATCATCAAAGGAAGGAACATACTAGCTAAATTCCTTGCGCCCAGTAGTTTTGGATGTGCCTTCTCAGCCAGTCAGTAACGCAAACGTTTTATATAGATATATCGATAAAATGAAGCCGATTTTAAACTTTCTCGATTTGTATATACATACAAAATAATTTAGCGGGTCTTAAAAGTTTTTACTGTGTCAATCGAAACTTCGAAAACAAGTAGGTATTTATACTTGAAATCAGTTATTGATACGCGATTAAGACCCGCTAAACTATTTTGTATGAATAAATGTAGATCTTATTAAGTAATGTGACTGTGTTCGTCTAGTACTTGATTACCGATTACTAAGACCAAGTCTCAAATTTCCATTCCGGACAATTCTAAGTGTGAAGAGCACGATTATAAATTTTTCTGTATTCTGCTATAAATATTAATTTGAAAGCGTGAATGAATATATTTGGTTACTGCGACGAATTTTCTTTACTGATAATGATTAATTATTGAGACTATAAGAAGCACAGGCCCAGTTTGATCACCTCCAGGTAGACCATTAAAAATTGTAGCGAAATTTGTATGGGTTATCTGAAAAGTCAATTTAACAGGACATCAATGACTGTCCATAACTATCAAAATAAATTACATGTACCGTACACATTTCTGAACTTGCGACTGAAAATGTTCACGTTACATCAAACAAAAATGCCCAATTAATCTAATTGGGAAAACCTATCGAAACAATAACATCAGCTTTAATTTGTAACAGAAATACCAATAGCTTGCTTTACTGCACACGGAATTCAAAACTATAATCGGCAGCAGAATAATAACATTAATCATTAACATCATCTTTTCGGCACGCCCGTCATAAAAAACCATTTTAATGCTGCGGTAGCCTAGTGGAGATCCCACGGTGCACTCCAGTGGCATTTACGAAGTACGGTTTTTTTTTATTTGTCTTTAAAACTCTACAATAAATTACCTGATACAATAAAGTAAGAAACAAATTTTTTATTATAGTATCAATGAGTACCTAAACGATACATTTTAAACTAATAATAAATTTATTATTTGAATACCTACTAACTATAATTAAGCTTAAACAAAATAATATAATACATATAATTATAATATAATAATGACATATTTATGGAAAGAAATATTATCCATTAAATTAGTAGGTAAGTATTAAATATAACGAATTATTATGCTCTCTTCCTCTCTTCTAATTTTTGCTGTGCCCGACAGGGTCTATGATGATCTCATAGCTCTTCAGTTACATCTAAGCTCTCATTGTGGAATGCAAATAAAGATTACTGAATTACTAATTTTCCCTTGCTCTCTATGCCTCGGAGAGCATCTTGAAGCCGTCCCAACCAGCTGTCATGAAGATCTTTGAGATTCTTTACGAATGAGAGACGTCTAGAGACGGAAAGCTTGACATTAAAGCCTATGCCAATGACTGGCCAGCGTGATAAGAAAAACAGGAAACCTGTTTTTTTTTTATTTAAGCTATGTTGTCTCACTGCTGGGCAAACGTTTCCCCTGCACTCTTCCAATGCCTTAATTTCAGGTTTCTTTTGAAAGAAACCTGAAATTAAGACATTTTATATGTTTGATGTTTTTAAAAGATAAAAGTGCTTACTTATTTCACGGAGGCATCGACATAATGTAAGTGATGTAGCAGATCTATTTTATCAGCAGTCTGCCAGTCTGTCTGTAAAGGTCATTAAACGGACCGGCCACTCTTATGTTCAGTTTATGTTGGCCTGCCCTTTTATGTGCGTTTAGTGACTCTTGGGCATGCCGTCATTCTTTCAATACTTTTATAGTTTTCAAAGCTTATGGTTAAAAAATACCTCAATGAGGGTAAGAGACTCACCTTTTGTGTAGCAATCTGTTGGTCTTCTACTAAGCTATAGCTTCATCCAAGGTTTAGGGACTTTACTTGTACCTTCAGAGCTATCGACTCAATGCTTTCGCCAGTTTTGTTTTCTGTACAATACGTGATGGTGCAGTGAGAGGTAGTCTGAAAGTGGTGCCTATAGACGAGAAAGTGAAAGGAAGTCGTTTGGCTTGGTATGGACATATTATGCGAAGAGATGATATGTATGTAGGTAAGCAAGTGATGAATATGAAGGTAGAGGGATGGAAAGGGAGAGGCAGCCCAAGGAAAAGATGGATGGACTGTGTGAGGATGGATATGAAAGAGAAGAAGAATGGAAACGAAGGACGTACTGCGCCGACCCTAAATAAATTGGGACCAGGGCACGAAGATGATGACGACGTGATGGTGCAGTGTAACAGCCATTATCGGCAGCCATTACAGCCATTACAGTTTTTCACAGTCCACTGCTGGACATTGGCCTCTCCTAAATTGCATCACAATATCATTATGACTCAATAGGTGTATTTGGCCTAGTATGGTATACTCACAAAGACTTCCATTGATTCATATCATTCTTATCGCTAGCCAGACGGGTTCTATGTCGAATTTTCCGTTTCTTCTCAAAGATACTACAGGCTTCATGTATCCTCCTTGGCGCCTCTTAGGACACCCACGGCAATGAATACAGATTTACATAGAAGCGCAGTTCTTAAGGATTTCGTGTGCCGATTCCAAGAGGGGTCTCCAGTTTAGTTCGTAGTTGGCGGCGCTGGCGTCGTTCTCCGTCTCTTTTACTCTCGTAGTTAAGATACACAGGAGGAACGTTCGTATCTCTTGCTCTCGTAGAAACAGCTGTCACAGCGCGACTGCCACGCCGCCAAGCGGCAATTTGGGTCACAGAAAGTTTGTCTTCAGAGCGCCCATAGGAAATGCGTCTCTATGTAAATATCTGAGCTCTTTGCCCACGGCATGAAATGGGGTTGTGACAGTTTTTATTCTTAATCTTTCAACACATTGAGATGTAATAATAAAGTACCTTTGCTTTGCACCGCCATTGATATAGAAATCTTAGTAATGACATCTAGAGCAATATGCGACATACACGACTCATATCAAGGCGTCGGGATGGTCGTTAACTTCACCGCGCAAGTTTTAGTGCTGGGCCGGCACTAAACTGCAGTATTATGCCACATCAGTGATGCCACCGCCTTACTCACACCAAGTGGTAAAACTCGCTTTTTTCAACGTGTAGTGTGATTTTTGATGTGGTACTCGTTGTTTTCGATGGGTGTTTTGGTCAACGTATATAACTGTTAAAATGGCTGCTTGTGAATTTTATAAACATTATTAGCTATATAAAACCTTTTTCACTGCTGGCCATGAGCCTCTTCTTACTATGAAAAGGGTGAGCTCATAGTCCACCATGCTGGCTAAGAAGGACAACATTATGTAGAACTCTGAGACATGGCGCTTTCCTCTCGATCAATTTTTTCATCGTTGCTCGCAAAGTCATTGGAGAGTCCCGTGAGTTTGAGACTTTACGTACATAATTTTGTTGCTGCTTTCACACAACTTATCCCAAAAAATATCATTTATATATCGAACATGAGACGATTTGCGTAGCAGTCTGTCGGTCTCTTTACGAAGCGATTGTAGCCTTATTTTCTGAATGAATTTGAATATATTGAAATTAAAACACTTACATGTTGTTACGCGCTCAACGATTAGTTAGCGATTTCATATCATGCGTATTCATGCGTTTTAAAAAGTAATATTTGTAGGCTAGTTACAAATTGAGGGACGTTGAAGATATGTAAAACTATAATTTCACATAGCCTTGCTTCGAGATCAACGCACTACTAAACAGAAGGTCTTTGGTCTACCACAGCGTGCCACCACTGACTTCGAAGGTATATGCGGATTGAGTTGTTAATTATCTCTTGCTAAAGGGTAATGGAAAATATCGTGAGCATGATTGAGAGAAATCCATAATATTCTCGAACGCAAGCGAAGTCTACCAATCTGCAGAGGCGAGAATGATTGAATAAGATCTAACCCTTCTAAAAGTGGGAAGAGGCTTGTGGCCAGCAGTGGGACAGTTTGTAAATAAAGCTGATGATGATGATGATATATTGGGATTACCGTTGCTCATTGTATTCGAGTAAAGATCGAGAACCATCAGTAGTAGTATACAGTGACATCGTCATACGACGACTTTACGAGCACCGACAGTGATAAGAATTGTTAATTTTATAGAGCGACGGTCGTGCGCATCACATTCAATGTCTTATACTGCTGAATTTTAGTTTTAAATGCAAGAGTCACGGCTGCAGTTTGCAGTGGTGGTTTATAGGCGTAGGCTTTACTTGGTTATTTATTTAAAAGTTCTTATAGTTTACTAGATGAGCCCGCGGTTACACTCGCGTTTTTAGGGCTACTGTTCTATCCCCGTGGATCATAGCGTGATGTTATATAGCCAATATATAGCATTCCTCGATAATTTGGCTATCTAACACAGGAATAATTTTTCAAATCGGTCTACTAGGAATTACTGTTCCTGAGATTAGCGCGTCCAACCAAACTCTTTAGCTTTATTATTAAGTATAGATGTTTGTTATATTCCTTGTCCTGGATGCCATATCATCACAGAGATTAAACTACTGAAGGCAGAAACATGAACTTTGAGGATATAGTGGGATTATTTTTCATGTAGGCACTCGCTAAGGAAGTAAATATTAACAGTCCACTCGTCTGGTACAATAATGATTAAAAGTTTGTTTAAAACACCTCAAATTCATACAAGTTTATTTAACGAGAATTATTCGCGTTAGCAGTAGTTAAGGCATCGATAGCCTAGTGGTATACCAATAGACTACCATGCAGAGGTCGGGTCTGAATCCATGGCGCGCATGACTGACTATCCGAAGTAATGTACCTAGGTCCTGATTGTTAATTGTCGCTTGCTCGGAGAGCACGTTAAACTGTGCATGCTATTTCATAAAATTTGCTATTTCATGAAATGCTCGAGCATTTCTCACAAAAAATGATTACTTTACTTAAAAAATATCATGTAAAGCGGTGATAGAGTTGTGTACGTAACGAACGTAAAATAATGTGCCCGGTAGATGGCAATAGGCTCGCCGCTATTACATTGGGACCGAAATATAACTGGCGAAGTGTGGGTGTGTAAAATACCTCTCATATCCCCTAAGGGGTAGGCCCTTAGGGGATAAAGGCGTGAGTTTATGTATGTATGTATAATTATGATACTGTAAAAGCCCAAAGTACGGTAAATCTTAAGATTACCCAGTAAATCCTAAGATTTACCAGCATGAGTTAGCAAATATACGAATTTTTTAATAAAAAGAATCTATGCTGACGAAGCTCTGCTTCGCAGGGCTCCTATTTTAGGTTAAGGGTCACAACCGAAAAGGAAAAACGAACATAACCTAGTCAATTGAGTTACAGTCTCACCTAACCTTAGTAACATCTGCTGAAAATAATGACTTTTGGATTTACTGGGCAATCTTAAGATAATAATACACTGCACTTCGGGCTTTTACAGTAACATATATATAAAAAATGATCGTATCTTTGAGTTATCAATGTTTAACGACTTGGTAACCTACGATTGGCCACATCGTAAAATTAATTATCCTAATATTTAATGAATATCTCTTATAATAGTTTTTAGATCACCAGTTGTAAACAACATGTATTACAGCTCTATGGGGTAGGTACTAGACAATGGGTAAACATACATATATATTTTTTATGTTGTAAATTCATACATATCATATATAGAAACACCCAGACTACCATGAGCACCATGTAGTCGCTTTCTTTTTTCCTAATTGACGTGATGATTGTCAAGCAGTTCTTGGTCGTCATGCTCACTTAAAAGTCTTGCTTACGGTTGTGGGTCAGGTGGTTTGATCCCCTAAAAATGGTTGAGCTAAGCTATGGATGAGTCACACGTCATACTCGTGAACGGGTGCCGTCTGCCGGTACTAGTCGGCTCTAAACTGGTGCCGCAATTCTATCATAAGATAACTATTTTGTAGTCTCTCACTCGCATAGTCGTCTCACATTGTACTCACATATTTATACTTTATTTTATAGATATTACTAGCTGACCCAGCGAACTCCGTATCGCCTTTTTAAGACTTTTTATTTAATTCCCTTTTTTCAAGCCCCTTTTCCAAAGTTACCATTGACTTAGCGCTTAATCTCTTACCATTTCAGAGTCTATAAATGATGAACAAACAAACATAGATTTTTATATAATATTGAATTCCCCATTCCTTAAAATATCGGAGACGATACCCATATCGACTTTAAAAAAATACCCGTCCGCCATCTTTGATTTCCTATCCGCCATCTTTGATCACAAAATAGATGTTGTATTTGGATTCACCATCCCTTAAATCATCAGAGACGAAACGCATATTGATTTTTAATTTTTTTTCGATCCGCTATCTTGAATCACGAAATAGATGTTGTATTTGGATTCCCCATCCCTTTAAACATCGGAGATGATAGCCACATTATTTTTTTTTAAATTCCCGTCCGCCATCTTTGATCACAAAATAGATGGTGTTTTTGAATTTCCCATTCCTTAAAATATCGGAGACGATACCCATATCGACTTTAAAAAAAATCCCGTCTGCCATCTTTGATTTCCTATCCGCCATCTTTGATCACGAAATAGATGTTGTATTTGGATTCTCCATCCCTTAAATCATCAGTGACGATACCCATATCGATTTTTAAAAATTTTCCCATCCGCCATCTTTGATTGCCCATCCACCATCTTGAATCACGAAACAGATGTTGTGTTTGGATTCCCCATCCCTTTTAACATCGCAGACTATACCAATATTGATTTTTTAAATTTTCCCATCCGCCATCTTTGATTTCCCATCCGCCATCTTTGATCACGAAATAGATGTTGTATTTCGATTCCCACCCCTTAAAATATCGAAGGCGATACCCATATTGATTTTTAAAATTTTCTCATCCGCCATCTTTGATTTCCCGTCCGCCATCTTGGATCACTAAAAAATTTTCATATTATTAATCAGCGTCCCGAAAATCTCGAAAACGATACCCATATTGATTGTATCCTATTCGTTTAGCCTCTTTTGCCTTTGACCCAACCCTCCCCGTTCTCCTTTGATCATTTTATTATTTTTGTCTGGCCCCTAAAAGTTGTGGCGTAATTTTATATAGCCTTTCGGAATAATTGGGCTATCATAATCCGACTATCAAAATCCGACTGCTAGTTACTGAGATTAGCCGACATTATCTTTTAACCTTTTTAGCCTTTTGCCCGGTCCCAAAGGGTCGAAGCGTTATGTTATATAGCCTATAGCCTTCCGGAATAACTGGGCTATCGTACACAAAAATAATTTTTCAGATCCGAACAGTGGTTCCTGAGATTAGCGCGTTCAACACATTGACTGCTGGCCTAAGATTCGTAGAGGGCCTTTTGCTATGCGGCTTCGGGCGTGCCCAGTCTATCGTGCTTAACGGCACGCAGCGCGCGTGCGGGTCGAGCGTGTGTATGTGCTGACGCGACACGCGACATATGAGTTGCTATACAATAAACACACATGAGTGGTCGTCAGCACATGTGTGGTATGGGTATGACTCACGCGTCGTATGTTTCGGCAGCACGCTTGTATATTTTTTCCCTAAACACGACTATGTTGGGCTAGCCGCATCGCAAAACCCGACACTTGGGACACACCATATAAGTTTCTAGCAGTCAATGTGTCAAACAAACAAACAAACTCCTCCGCTTTATTATATTAGTATAGATAGACGTAAAAGCAAAATATGGTTATTGTGGGTTATCCTTGAAAGTTAGACATATACCATCGCGGACTTTTTTGAAAGAGATCTATTAAAGAGGTACAATCCCATCATACATTGTTTTGTTATAATTCAAAAGGTTTTGGCAGCGTTTTCGAGGAAACCTCCCGATCGCCTTAATTTTTGCCGGCGCGTTGAACTAAAATCGTCGTAATATCGTCAGTTTGCACAAAACCTAAACTAATTATACACTAAAACCTTCCTCAGGGATCACTCTCGATGTTGTTGAAAACTGTATAAAAAATTGTCCAGTACTTTTCGAGTTTTGAGCGAACAGACAGACAGACAGATGCAGCGGGGGACTTTGTTTTATAATATGTATAGATTACTAGCTTTCGCCCGCGGCTTCGCCAGCATGATATTTTAATAAAGAGTGGCCTATGTACTTCCCCGGGTTTCAGACTATCCGTGTCAAATTTTATCACAATCGGCTCTGTAGATTAGCCGTGTAGCATACATATAAACAGATAATACTGAAAAATTACGTTTTTTTCAAAATCGTTGAACTTCAGGTACAGATTAGTATGTAGGTATATTATTGAAGTTATGAAGAGCTTATATAGGTACACTTACTGAATATAACAGCGGCAAAAATAAAAACTGAAAGCACTGGGTACCACAAAGTTAATATCAGACCGTCTCTCCGCCTCGCTGTGCTTAAGCGCACTAACTCATAGAAAGCGCTTTTAATGACGCTGCGCTTAGGTCAGATATATCGTGATAACTTTTAACTATTCGTCCAAACTACTTATTGTATACGACAAAGTTAATCTACATTAAATACATCAATAAATCTATCAATTTTGAAAACAATTTGATAACTACTCTATGCCGTGTGGTTGACGGCATAGAATACAAGTGTCACCACCCCCTATCTTCCCGTGGGTGTCGTAAGAGGCGACTAAGGGATAACACGATGCAAATACCATCTTTGCGTAGAGACGGAAAACTCGACATCAAACCCTATACGACTGCCTCGTTGGTCTCGCGGCATAAATGTGCGCGTGGGATCGGGAGGTCCTGGGTCCGATTCCTGGGTCGGGCAGTGTTATTGGGTTTTTCTGTCACGAAATTCTCAGTAGCAGCACGGAGTCTGGAAATGTGCCCGGTACGGCAATAGGCTCGCCCTTTATTACGTGGGACTAAAGTATATCTGGCGAAAAGTGGGTGTAGAAATACACCTCTGCCTACCCCTTCGGGGATAAAAGGCGTGACGATATGTATGTATGTATGTATGTAACTACTCTAGAATGAGCATTGTAAAAAACATATATATATATTTTGATGTTATAATACTGTTTTATTACAATATAAAAATGATGTAGTTAGATTATGTACTGAGTAAGTCCTAGCTCTATCGTCCTAGATCGCACCAATCTTCTCACCAATCTGGGGTATTGATCAGACAAATATAAAATCGTTGGGCAAGTGAAATTTTTATCATAATGTTTACTCTGGATACGCTACGCCCAAAATTAAATTTTGATTTTAGTTAATAATTAAATAAATTTTCAAGTTTTTAGTTTTGTTGTTAGTTGATACTTCTCATTCTATTTTCATAGTGAGCCCTTTTCTACCAATCAAGCCCTGTCATTCGATACCCATATTGAGCTATTTGTGGAAAATACTAAAATAGGTAATCCGCCACTTTGTGGCGGCAGTCATCTTGGATTTTTCATAGTGAGCTCTATTTTACCAATCAAGCCCTTTCATTTGATACCCATATTGAGGTATTTGGGGAAAATATGTAATCCACCATTTTGTGGCGGCAGCCATCTTGGATTTTTCATAGTGAGCCCTATGCTACCAATCAAGCCCTTTCATTCGATACCCATATTGAGGTATTTGTGGAAAATATGTAATCCGACATTTTGCGGCGACAGCCATCTTGGATTTTTCATAGTGAGCTCTATTCTACCAATCATGCCTTTTCATATTTTGATACCCGTAATGAGGTTGTTGAGAAGTAATACATGATCCGCCATTTTGAAATTACAATCATTTAAATATTATCTTTTAATCTTGATGACAAAATGAGTGTATATCAAATATCAGATCAATCTGACATCAGGAAGGGGGTAAAATTCCAATTAATAGCTTTCAGAGCTCAGAATTTTTGCCGACTTAGTTGACAGTTTTCCTTATATTATGGCTACAATAAACAAAATCTTTATAAATTGTAGCCTATGTGTTATTCTAATGTATAAACTATATTATTGTAAAGTTTCATCCGAATCCGTTCAGTAGTTTTTGCGTGAAAGAGTAACAAACATCCATCCATCCATCTATACATACATCTTCACAAACTTTCACATTTATAATATTAGTAGGATAATTTTTTTAATAATTTGTCTGGACTTTAAAAGAGACTATGACCTCTGAGTTTGTTTCGGATGTTTCTTCTCAGGGCAGTCAGTTGGGAAACACCGGCCTCATCTAGCTTAATTTTTTTTTTAAGTATTACTTTGTTTAAGTGTTTATAATAATGAACCTATGGACAAATAAATGATTTGACTTTGACTTTAGACCAAGACAAACATCCATGTTCACGAACAAAAATGTTTGACTTGAGCGGGAATCGAATCCAGAACCTTCGACGTGGCAGTCGTTTACTAACTACACTGTACCCAATGCTACTACCAACTGTAAGCTTGTGTATTTTTATGACTGTTTTTCTACATATAATGTTTTGGCGACTAATAAGTAAACAATAATATAATCTAAGTTATCTCATATGCACAGTGACATTGAATTGTCTCTTTCGCCGAAGTTTCGGCTCTTTTTCATCCATCGTTAACACCAAAATTTAAAATCATCAAATCTTCACAAAATAAAGCTGTGTAACGTTCTAAAAGAAATGCGAATTCCAACCATCAGCTTTATAGTTTCATTTATAGACGCAGGTACATTTTTGTCTGCAGAGCTTCGGTGGACAGTGCCCGAATGCATCTGCTTTTTATGTAAAACCGAAGGTATATTTGTCAGGGTAATTTGAATTTACTCGCACGCACCTCTTTGAAATGCACGGTTTAATATATACTACTTTTTCCATGGACTGGAAAACGAAACGGGAATACGGTTTGATATTTTCTTAAGTCGTGGATGTTTGTTTAAATGCTAGTGTTTATCTTTCTTTTGCGTTTAGATTATATGCAAAATAACTGTTTGATATTTCACAGGCAATGATAGCTATATTTCAAAATCATGTTAAAAACTTGCATGTTAAAGCGGCGATAGCCCTGCGGTGTAAGTAACGGACTGCCGAGACGATGGTCTCGGGTTCGATCGCCAGGTAGCGACTCGAGCTTTTCGAAGTTATGTGTGTATTGTATTTATCGATTGCTTAATAATGTGCCCGGCGGCAATAGGCTGGCCCCGTATTACACTGGGACCGAAACATAACTGGCGCAGTGTGGGTGTGTGAGACACCTCTGTCTTTATTTTTTGGTGTCGGGTTGGAAAATCCACATGGAGTCCCTCCGCCCTGGGGGAGGGGCGTAGGGGACTGTCAGACTCTTACTGACTAAAAACCAACCCGTGTTCCTCATGTATCCGTGTGTCGGAGGGTCGGGTACCGCCGAAGCTTTCACCGCTACCCACCGACGGGTTTTGGCCCGCCAGACGGTCAGGCGGGCCTCGAACAAAACCCCCTTGGCGGCAGATGAAGGTGTTGGGCTCCGCCGCCAGAAAACCCAGCGGCCGCAGAGGATAGGGAGGACGGCAACGCAACACCGCATCTCCTCCCCCTCTGCGGCCCCACCGCGACGCAACGATGATGCGCCCCCATTTGGTCCCGGGAGATAGGGCGCGCGGCAACGCAACACCGACACGCCTCTCCTTCCGCGACCGCACCCGACTGCGAGGGATAGGCAGAACTGTCCCTCACACCCCCACCTTTGGACGCATCCTACGCAGGCCTCACCCAAGCCCACGTGTCCACGTGAGCGTCCCCTCCCGGGATCCCGCATAGCTTCACCGTGGGTGTACCTGAAACCCACGGTTACTGAGCCCCCTCACCACAACAAGGT
The DNA here is from genome assembly GCA_944739405.2 of Euclidia mi. Lineage (NCBI taxonomy): Eukaryota > Metazoa > Arthropoda > Insecta > Lepidoptera > Erebidae > Euclidia > Euclidia mi. The sequence continues at coordinate 2,687,789 of OX123183.2, read as the reverse complement.
GGAGATACTTCCTACGGAGGGGGGGGGGGAGGCACCTTTAGTCAAGATATGTTATGTTGTTCATTTTATTTTTTAATAGAAGCCATTCACGCGTATTAATTATATTATTATATTGATATGATAGATAATTATTATTATTTATAGATATTACTTTTAGTTTTTCAATTGCTTTGCACTTTTGTAATTATATTTCAAGATGAAAAAATAGAATATTCACATAACATATAATTAAAACGCATAAACGTACACATTTCCAGCTTATTCTTTCATACACCTTTAATAACACACCGCTAGTCTTGGTAATAATTCCTAAGATACGCGTGAACAAAATGAGCTCCTACTCATTATAGACGATGGGAAGAATGCACTATTAAATCTTAATAACGCCTTATAATTACAACGTAATGGTTCTCGCCTGTATAAGAACATGTTATGTTCGTACTTCCACGAGTTTACTTGTAAAATATCGATAGCAAACATGCAAGAAGCATAGTACGACGAAAAATAAACTGAAACGAAAAGTGCTAACATTGTTCGCAATAACAGCGGTCATAGCGTGACTTGAATTGCTATTCGTAATAAATCGGTAAAGTTAATCGACAGCTACATAGGACGCTACTTGGATGGGTAACCGCTTGTTGTTTTAGAGTGCTACCTAGGTTTGGAGGGACATAAAGCAGTTGGTTCCGGTATTTGCCTCAAGATAAGAATCCTTGTTCAAGGCCTTCAGACTATCAGCTACACAATCACGCAATAAAAAAAGAAAGTAATAATAGCAACAACTTTAATAAGAAAAATGTTTTAAAAGCAAAGAAAACAATATCCAAACCATGGAATTTAAGTTTTTAACGTCCATCGCCACCTGTCGGCGTACACGTGAAATTTTAATCAGTGCGTCGCGAACATTCGTGCGCTGGCCGTCGTTCCGAGCGCGTGTAAAAATTCCACGGCTTTTTTTAATGCATGCGGGTAGCAAGCGTCGTGTCGACAAAAATCTTTTACATTTCACAAATATTTTATTTGAATTACTGTTGCTCACTTTATGCTGCGGCGTAATAATGAATGTGGAATTTGGTTTTTAAATTAAATTATTCGAGATCCAAGTGACTTTGTGGCATGTATTATATTATTAAATAAAAAACACAGCTCTTTATTTTCTAAAGCACAGTCAAACGAGGATATTTTGTTGATTATCTTGGCGTAGAAATTGAGTAACAGTATCATTAATGGTCCAGCCCAACCGAGGTACCGTATACCGCCTTCAAACAGAAGACAAATACACTGTAACAGTATGCCTACAGCTGCGTTTTTTTCACTGAATGTATGTGCCGAGGGCTCAAGCCATTATCATGCTTTCTTCTTCTTTTTCTATAAGAACAATTGGGCAAGAACGAGATGGAAAAAGCTTACCATCGAGCAGGCCATAACTGTTTTCTCTCCATAGCAAATTGCTCACAAATTAGTTTAAACTTTAATCCACTTATCATACAAGAGAACGTTGCGTTATCGTTATTCATTTATACAAGGTGTCACAAGGTCCATCACCAAGCCAAAGTCTTCTCGATTTGGACATCATACTAAGTCATACTAAGCAAAAATAATACCTGGGAAAAGTTTTTTTAAGTAAACACGTTTTTTAAACCGCAATTAAAAGTGCGCGCGTATCACGAATAATATAATGCTCGAATCACGTACTTATCCATGGGTACATAGGACATCTATAGAACGAACTGGCAGGGTAAATGCATCGATTTTATATTTAATATCTCCTGAATCGGTATTTACAATGTGGGATTCCAGTTTTCGTTAAGGGTCTTTTTTACACCCCGTATATTGTAGATTCTAGGCATATTTTTTCAATGACTATAAAAACAACGTTAACATCAACAAATAATGACATTATTTCTAAAACTAACAACCATCTACTACCGCCATTAAACCCATCATTTACTTGTAAAGTTTCTATTAAATCTGCCATCGCTTTAGCGCTGTGCACTAAATCTTCGGCAATAATACACGAGAACTATCTGAAGGAACAAAAGTCATAAATTTTTGCCGCCAATACCGTAGTTTTGTAGCTAGTGTCAATTGTTTTGTTCAGTAAAACCTGCCAGGGTTACCTGTGGGCTATGATTGTATGAAATATTTTTATATAATAAATGTCTTTAAAAAATAATATAATTACTCTATTTATTTGAAAACCTTTAAATCTAATGAATATGTACTTAGAATAATGATATCTGCTGTTGCAAGGGCTGTTAACCAACTCACTTCGCGTGAGACAAGTTCTGGCAGTCATTTCTCTCTAAAAATGCATTGACATTGAAACTGAATTCTCTCCCTGTAGAAAGAGTGCTTTAATTCTATAAATTCTGTTTGCTATATTTGTCCCAGACGATTGAGTCTTAATTAACAAGAAAAATAAAATAAGACTTCGCTTATGCTGAATATTTGCCTTAATATGATAGTTTATTCTAAGTTTGTATAGCTACTAGAAAAATGAAAAATTATTTTGTACTGTACATAAAGTGTTTATTCAAATCTTCGACCACTTTATGTAAATTGGTGGTAGTCTATTAATTTAACATGGGGCTCGCAAAAGGTCTTGATGCATTAGGCTTAGCTGATGTGAACCAATTCTAGCAAGAGCATTTAGTGTGGCGCCAAACTGGCTACAAGCAATTACCACAGAACATTACTAATGGGCTGTGAAGTGAAATTTTCATGTTTTTAGGGTTCCGTACCTCGAAAAGAAAAATACGGAACCCTTATAGGATCATATTCATCATATTGCGAAAACCGTAAATTTTTAGTTACATCATATACCTAATACAAATATTTTTACGTACGGAACCCTCGGTGCGCGAGTTTGACTCGCACTTGGCAGGTTTTTAAATAGATTGCAACGACCACGTCTCCTGCTTCCTCGCAATCTTGCGTTTTCGTAATAGTAGTATGATAGCAGGTAGAACACCAAATATATGATTGATATCTCCATCATAGAATCTTCACAATGTTCTTGTGAGACATGTAAAGTCTGCCATCTTACTGCTAGCTAATGTGATGGACGGTCACCTAACTCTCTCATAGATATAACAAGTACGTGCCCAGTAGTGTGACAGTTATATTATAACTAAGAAAGGTTATGCCACCGCGTGAACCACCTGTGAGTTGGCAGACTACATAATATATTGTCACGTGAGCTCTATCTCAAGTTAAACTCGCTTCATGCTGGCAACCAATGTCCCATCGGCTTAACATATGTCATCATCTCTCTAAGCGTTATATCAGTTTCAATCTGGGTTCCGCTTTTCTAGTCTAACCGGATTTGGCTGAATATTAGCTTTTCCACAGAGCGACTGCCTGTCTGACCTCCGCAACCCGAAGGAATAGCGATATTCCATGGTTTAGACTAGTGTCAGTTTATTTAGAAGGTACTGACGACCTGTAACGACTGTCAAAGATCTTCATGACAACCGGGACCGACGGCTTAACGTGCTCTCCGAGGCACGGGACAAGCGATAATTAACCATTCAATACGCACATAACTCCGAAAAGTCATTGGTGCGCGCCGTGGATTCGAACCCGATACCCTCTACATGGAAGTCTGTTGGTATATCCACTCGGCTATCGCCTTATCATAATTTCACGCCTTTTATCCCCGTAGGGGTAGGCAGAGGTGTATTACACACCCACACTTCGCCAGTTATATTTCGGTCCCAATGTAAAAGGGGCGAGGCTATTACCACCTAACAGACACATTATTAAGCGAGCGATAATTAACATTTTTAATACACACATAACTTTGAAAAGTCAGAAGTGTGTGCCCGAGGTAACTGGGGATCGAATCCGAGACCATCGTCTCGACAGTCCGTTACGTACACAACTGGGCTATCACCGCACAATAAAATCCCATCGAATTTTACACCAAAAATGTACTATTCCCACATTTAAGTCTACATGACTTCCATAGTGTCAGCCCTGAACACTGATTATTACCCAAGCGCAGTGACAAAAGTTCCGCGGCCTCTCACAGCGCTACACTTACACAATTCAACACATTTTTACAAACGTGATATATTTGTTTTACCACATAAATATTACACGGCATACGGACAACCTTGTTACGGTGCTTTTTATAATAGTATTTTTGTCACGTTTTGTATTATAAAAACAATTTAGAGGCATATTTTGGTACTTGAGCTGCTGATACAAATAATCGTGGAGATAATCCGCAGTTGAAATTATATCAAATAGTGGAGTAACGTTTGATAGTTCTAAAATTAAAACAATGGAATAAAAAGTCTGATATATTTTTAAAAAATGTGTAATATTACCTGGGGATACAGGCGTGAGTTCCTTTCTCATTTTGGTATGAATGTGCTTCGTCTATGTGCGTTGACCTTAGCGATATTATTACTAATACCAAAAACATTAAAGGTATTTTTTATAAAGAGCGCTTTGTTCTTAACTAACAATTATAAGAGTGTGTTGTTGACAAATAACGTCCTATTTTCTAATGATACTTGCATTTAAACAATACCTCTCTCCTTTGGGAGGCTCACACGGAAACATGGGTCCAACATGTAGAGGCCTACACAAATTTGAATCTAGAATGGGATGGAAGCTATTTTCACAGGAATTTATTAGAATGGGTGTTTAATCAAGCAAATATAGGACAATTTATCAACGACACCTGCCAGAGTATCACTCTAATAGCATCCGTTAGCATGACAGATGGTGACAGCCATAAAGGAGCAAGAGGACAAGACTAGTGTGAGTGGTTAGTGTGTCCAATGGTGTAGCACCAGCTTCACCGTGACCGGTGTCCTGACAACGGAGGTCAGGAGCGGGATTCCTTTATAACGCCCCTGAGAATGACTCTTCCACTCCTGAGCTAATAGCTTTTCAAGTTGAGAGTCCTGTGGATTCTCTTGGAAATCCAAAGCATGACGGAAACGAGGCCCTGACTGATACTTTGAAAAACTTGGAACTGCAGTGTCGCCACTCATATTAAGCTCGCTACAAAACTGCCTAGCAGTTTTTAGGCTTTCATATTATTTCATACTACATTTTTTGCTCACAAGATCATTATGTAGTTCAAAAGCTGACGTACAGTGCTCTCCGTAATTGCGTTTACTCTCATGATGAGAAAACGGCTGCTCCAGAAGAGTAAAAGCCGTTAGGCAACTCAAATAGTCTCGGATAAACATAAAGAAATTGAAATCTTTATTGACATAAAAATATAGGATACAACATAATTCATTAACCCTGTCTCCTGTGCTAGTGTTAACTGTATTACAGGAGACAGTGCCTTCACCTTAATTTCAATATATTTTATGTCATTACAGTATATAGACATAGGTTTGAACAAAATAATTACTACAGATAATAATTAAATTTAAACAAATGGAAAAAAAATCAAAAGAAAACAAACAATGGAAAATATTATGAAAGTAATAATAATAGACATGCGTGCATGCTTGAATGAGGTGTGTGTGTGTTTGTGTGTGTGTGTGTGTGTGTGTGTGTGTGTGTGTGTGCGTGCGTGCGTGCGTGCGTGTGTGTGTGTGTGTGTGTGTGCGTGCGTGCGTGCGTGCGTGCGTGCGTGCGTGCGTGCGCGCGTGTGTGCGCGCGTGCGCGCGTGTGTGCGCGCGTGTGTGGTGTTTTCTATGTGGTGCGTGTGTTTTTATCTGTGGGTTATCGTATCAAGTCTTCGGTGTCTTTATAATTGTGTGTAAGGAGCCAGTTTTTGATGGTGGTCTTACATCGGTTCAAAAGAAAAGATAACAAAGCAAAATATAAAATATACATCTGATCAGACAGACAGATTAATTTTATTTGCACGTATAGATACTAGCTGTACCGACCTACAGGTAGGCAGGTATCTTATAAACTAATTTCCCGAATTCAAGTGATAAATATAATGTTACAAGGCAGTAGGTACAAATCGCATTCCGCTACACGTTGCGGTCTGTTGACGTGCTCTACGCGAGTACGCACTCAGTAGATTAAGTGCTTCTCTCTCGGCTCTTAATCGATCGTGTGATGTAGGCAACACGGCGTGTATGTGTCGAAGAATTTGCGATGCAAAATTGTAGTTTGAACTGCTATTGGAGAAGGTGCTTGTGATTTTGTGGTATCAACAGTTTGATTCTGGATTAGGAAATTTTTTTGGATTAGTATGATGCGGTGAGAATGATTGTACCTCCGGTGCTCTTACGCACACATTCAAATATTTGTTTATAAGTATTGTATACGTGCTTTTTAAAAAATGCAATGGCTTTTGGTATACTGTTTTATAAAGAGGCAACATTGTAGTTTGAACAGCTATTGGAGTTGTGCTTGTGATATTTTGGCGTCTGCAGTTTGATTCCGGCTTAGGTGGAATTTTAAAAGGATGCGGTCGGAATAATTGTACAGGTGGTGTCCTAATACACAAAATTCAAACATTTGTATTTCAGATAAAGAATTGTCGAACTTTTGTAAAATTGCCCTTACTTTTGGTACACTGTTTTTAAAAGCGACAAGTCCATTGAGGAGGATACGGCAAAAATCCCAAAGGAAAATAAGGAGGACAAAAAATACTTAAATGTTTATAGAAATAGAGTGTACAATGGACATACAACTTATGCTCTGCTTTGTTTGGGAGTAGATGGAATTGTCTGAACATGGTAGAAAACAAATGTGTCACAATAACATTGTAAATTAAATGGAGGAATAATATACCTACACAAATACTATACCACGCTTACTAGATGGGTTGGTATAGGGTTTGATATCGAGTTTTCAGTAAAATCAAAGATACTGCTAGTTTTGTGAATTTCCCTTATCATAATCCGTTACCACATTGAAATAGATTAGTAATAATAATAAAATAAATAATTAAGTCTAGGTTATTATCTTCAGAAATTAGATGCCAACGGTGTCGGTATTTGTGTTCACAACACACGATTTCTTTTTCATAGGAACATTGTTTGTTTTTTTCACTATATATAATATATTGTAGTATAGAATAGGTTCAATAATATATAAAATAATCCGAGAAAACTAGAAAACCGTGCAGGTGTTCCACATCTTACATCAGAAATCTCATTTATAGAAATCAGTGAGATGAAACGAAAATATCCGGTTAGGGGCTTAAGGTTTCGCTATACGGTTCTGCTTCATAATAATAATTACGTTTATTTTACATATCATACATATCGTCACGCCTTTTATCCCCGAAGGGGTAGGCAGAGGTGTATTTCTTCACCCACTTTTCGCCAGATATACTTTAGTCCCACGTAATAAGGGGCGAGCCTATTGCCGTACCGGGCATATTTCCAGACTCCGTGGTGCTACTGAGGATCTCGTGACAGAAAAACCCAATAACACTGCCCGACCCGGGAATCGAACCCGGGACCTCCCGATCCCACGCGCACATTTATGCCGCGAGACCAACGAGGCAGTCGTATAGGGTTTGATGTCGTGTTTTTCGTCTCTACGCAAAGATGGTATTTGCATCGTGTTATCCCTTAGTCACCTCTTACGACACCCACGGGAAGATAGGGGGTGGGGACACTTGTATTCTATGCCGTCAACCACACGGCATAATTTATTTTATTTATTTTATTTCAGCTTATAAAATTTACTTCACGTAGTCTAATGGAAAACTGTCAGTGTAATGACGTGACTGCACGTAATATGGCATCGTAGTTCAAGCGATTACCTCGCCGGTCAGCACTGCACCAAGGGTTGTGGGTTCATACGAGGGTCAAACTGAAAGTTCTTAGAAAATCAAAAACTGATTACATTAGCCAGTTATTAGTTTTATTATATCTTTTCAAAATACTGTCCATTGACGTCAATACACCGCTGCATGCGATGGAACCACTGGGAAAAGCACTTTGCCCACTCGTCCTTAGGGGTCTCTTCAATGGCATCGCGATACGCAGCCACCGCTTCTTCAGCATTCATAAACCGCTTTCCTTTAAGTTTTTCTTTAATTTTTGGAAATAAATAAAAATCACAAGGCGCGAGGTCGGGGCTATACGGCGGGTGACCCAGTAATTCAACGTTTGATGTCGCCAAATAGTCGATCGTTCGCTTGGCGGTGTGCGACGAGGCGTTGTCGTGGTGAAGGAGGATCCTACTGCGAGGTCGTTTCTCTCGAACTTTTTCCAAGACAAGTGGCAAACAATTGGTAGTGTACCATTCTGCAGAAACTGTTTTTTGATCCTCTAACACAATTGTTGCGAAATGACCTATCCTCCAAAGAACGAGGCCACCATTTTTTTTCCCGCACTTCGATCTCTCTTCACTTTAGTTGGCAACTCCTCGAAAGGAAACACCCACTGAGCAGATTGTCTTTTGGTTTCAGGATCATAACAGTAAATCCAGCTTTCGTCACCTGTTAGTATGTCGAACACAGCATTTGAGTCACCTCCGTTAAATCTTTCTATCATTTTACGGCACCAATCCACACGATGGAGTTTTTGAGCCTTAGTCAAATTATGAGGTATCCACCGGGCGCAAAGCTTCCTGACCGCTAAATGTTCGTGGAGGATTTTGTGCACTTGACTCATACCGATGCCTAAGCTTGTCCGAATCTGCTGATAGGTCACTCTTTTGTCAGTCTCTATCATACGCCGCACAACACAGATGTTATTTTCAGTCGTCGCCGTAGAAGGCCGTCCCTCACGTACATCATCAGTGAGATTAGTGCGACCACGTTTAAACTCATTAAACCAGTTGTAAACAGTCGCACGAGATGGGGCTTCATCGTGAAAGGCCAATCGTAGTCTATCATAACTTTCTTGTTGACTTAAATGACATCGAAAGTCATAAAAAATCATTGCACGAAAATTTTCTCGTGTTAAGTTCATGTTGACGTGACACAGACAATTTTCAATTTGAAGCCAAATCGTAAAACAAATGACAAATGAATGAAATATATACTCAGTAATATTGGCAAAGAGTTCTATTTTCAAATTTTAGAATATTTTTTTTATTATATTGTTTATAAGTGGCCAGTTCTAAGAACTTTCAGTTTGACCCTCGTAAAGACATATCATCATCATCATCATCATCAGCCTTTAACAGTCCACTGCTGGACTAGGCCTCTCCTTTGAAAGGAGGAATTGGCCTACTATACCACACTGGCCAAACGGGTTGGTATAGGGTTTATATCAAGTTTTCCTTCTCTTACAGTGCTGTTCTCTGCATAATATGCTCCCTCTGTCGGCTCTTACGACACCCATGGCATGATATGGGGTGGTGACATTCCGTATTCTTAATCCGTCACCACACGGACACACGTCACATAAGGACATATTAGTTTCTGCATTTTGGTTGTTTACAACACTTATACAAGTCAAACCCCTATTCTAGATGATGCGGACTTTTCCTAGCTAAATGACTTCTTGAGAAAAAAGGCCGAAACATCGAGTTTGTTAGTCTTCATCTTTTCTTGATCTTTTAAAGTCTAAACAAAATCGGTTTAGTGTGCAAGGACAATGCAGGATATCGTCTGACGCTTTTGACTGACTCATTCCACTGATGGCCCGCATTCAACAGCAATCGTACGACTCAACCTTGATTGAGGGAGCCAGCACGATCTGTACCACTTTGCCTCGATTCCGTGTGTCATGTTGTTTCGTAGTATATTTTGTGTCCGTTGATTCATCATCATTATCTAATCAGCCGAAAGACGTCCACTGCTGGGCATAGGCCGCCCCAAGGATCTTCACATGATCTTGAGCCACCCGTATCTTCCTTGATATGGGTGGATTAAAATAGTCTGAGTGTATCTACCTACCTTGAGGGAGGCCTTTGTGTGTTGGAGGATGTCTCTAGGCTGAAATGAAATGAATAAAAAATGAAATTTGAGAGAACATCGTTCAGCATACGAATGACGTAACATCATCACCATAACTTAAGGTTGAAGTGTTTTTTGTGGACGTTAAAATTATCAATCAGTATAATTATGTATATGTAAATCTCTTCCGTGACTGATTGATAGACGATGCACAAAAAGCTGAAATTTGGTGTGTATAATCCTAGAGGGTGTGGGGACATTGAGACAGGATTTCTGGAATTTCCCCCTAGGTTAAAAAGTCCCACGTCCGTGGAGCCGTGGGCGAAATCTAGTACAATTATCAAGAACTAGATGATGCCCGCGTTATTTAAGGCTACTGCTCGGCTCCCGTGGCTCATACCATGATGATATATAGCCTATAGCCTTCCTCGATAAATGAGCTATCTAACACTGAAATAGTTTTCAAATAGCACGTTCAACCAAACAAACAAACAAACTTTTCAGCTTTATATATTAGTATTAGATAAGGTATTTATTACAACTATCCACTTAGATATACGATTAACTTTCTTACACCCAAAAATTCGAAAAGCTGATATCGGTTGCGAGCCCACCAAGATAACGAACCATATACAGCACAAACATTTTACAATCATTATTTTATAGCGAGAATATAGAAACATAGCTGCTTTTATCGAGCCATTCCATTCTAGCTGAAATCAGAAGAGCTCTATTATTTCAAAGAGCCACTACCATTATTTTTTACTGTGTCATTCTCCGTAATTTGGTAACATTTATTCCATCTATATTATTCTTTCTTTCGGTTTAATTTTAATTTACTTTTCGGAAAAAAGCAACGTTTCAAAATTTGGATTAAAGAATAATACTCGGCAGTTCGGTGCTGAGGTCGGATAAAATGGCGATTTAATTTCGAGAGTCAAATAATTCTATAAAGCGGCTCTTGTGAAATAAAGATAAATGTTATTTATCATTTTATTTTATTAGATTGCTGCCAGTGTGAATATCCGTTTGGAAATTCGATTAAGCTTCGCCAATTGTACGTGTCACGTAGTGGTTTAAGGGACCAGTTTGCTGTTTAATGTGTAACACAGTACCGAATGTTGTGCGTTCAACCCCACACACTCCCCCCTCCCCACAGACAATACCTTGTCTGATTCTGCGACACTGGATTTATTCCTAGTGCGAGAGTATAAATGGTAATTGTGCAATAATACAGTTACTGCTGAGTCCAGAGTTTAGTTTTGCACAAAAAAGAGGATTACCTACTCTTATCGTCACTGGCCTGTTATTTTATATTTATTTATACAACTGAGTATTTAAAAATAATTATGAACTATGGTATGTCGGATATTTTTTATAGAAATCTATAAGAATACATATAAATAAAATACTAAAACGTCAAATCACGTACGAAATCCACGTGTACAATAAAAGTAAAATAGTTTCCATTGACCACATATCGTGTTCCAGTTTTTTATAGGTTCTTAACAATATTCCATAAAAACTGTCCTAAAATATGAAAAGAACATATGTTTTTATCACTTTATTATCGTTACTATTTTGTTCTATTCGTGTGAACATAGAAATTCAGTAGTTCCTATTTCTCAGATTCTTTTGCCACTTTTAATGTCTGGAAAATATTACTTTTAAAGCAACTTAATAGCCGACAAGAATATAATTATTTATAATTTTATGCATAATAAAAGTAACAACGAAAGTAATCGCGAATTACGGCTTCGAAACAAAACTTGTAGAGTAATGAAGACTTCATATTTTCTAGGAGAATACCATATTTTCATGCTTCATCGTGATTTCAAAAGGTGAACCTTATAATTCACTTAATAGTAATTGAGATTTTTGTAATGATTTACTCTGTTCACAATTATGCTGGATATCCTATTTCTTAGCTGTACTTTTATGTGCTACGAAATAACAACTTAATTCAAAACAACATTTTATTTAAATCAGAATACAAATTTTATGATTTGCATACTCGCACGACAATTCAATTCGCATATTCATGCTGAGTCCGTCTCAAGCGAAACAAATTTAAAAATATTGCTGCTGCATTCTGGCCGGCAATATGGGCGGGTGCATCTACTTTCCTATATTAAAATCACCCGTTCATCTAACCGGCCGAAAAAGCCACTGACAAAGCGGCCAGTGGGAATTCAGCTGTGGAAAATCTCAACAAATCCTAGATTACGACGGGGCAATTTTAACACAAAAATACAAGTGCAATTTGAGCGGCCATAAAGAGAGGCTAGGAGTTCTGAACGTCTTAATAGTTAGTTGGCAAGCTTTGTTATTCCCGACACCGGAATGCGAATCTCTGCGGAGTGTGCGGTCGTAATCTCAAACATACTGTCCTCTAATATTAAGTAAATCTGTCATACACAAAACTTGTTATAAAGACATGAAAAATATCGTAGTAAATGCAATCGAAAACGAAAAAAGAGCCTACTTCGAGACATATGTAAACAGACATATCAGAAACCCAAAGAAGTTATGGTACAATCTGAAATCTACAATTACAATCGGCAAACCAAGAGTACATGATTTACCGTTAACATTTAATGATCCAGAGGATCTTAACTGACATTTTTTAAACATTCCTGGCAATGATGCAGTTCTATTATCTGATCTGATTTACTTTGAGACGGAAAGGTTCCACTCACATTCCTTCAGTCTTGAGCCTGTTAGTGAAGAATTAGTTCTTTTGTACATTAGAAGTCTAAAATCTAATGCACTTGGTATTGATAACATTTCACTGGACATGCTCATGATGTCTCTTCCTCATAGTTTACCATACATCACAGAAATCATTAACAAATCAATCACTTCTTCTACCTTTCCTGAAGTATGGAAAACTGCTATTGTTAAACCTATACCCAAAATTTCTAATCCAATCAATGCCAAGGACCTAAGACCCATCAGTTTGCTTCCTTGTTTGTCTAAGGTACTGGAAAAGGTGGTAAGCAGCCAGTTGAGGAAGTATCTTGAGAAGCATGACATAATACCTAAGAAGCAGTCTGGATTTCGCCAGGGACACAGCACAACTACCACTCTCCTTGATGTGGTCGATGATATACTGGAGGCTAGGGACCAGGGTATTGGTACTTTGCTCACACTGCTGGATTTTTCACGCGCCTTCGAAACAATCAATATTTCTCTTCTTCTGGCAAAACTTGCATTTTATGGGTGTGACTCAGCAACAGTGAAATGGTTCCACAGTTATCTGACTAACAGATCTCAATTTGTCCAACTGGATAACAACAGGGATGGTACTACGGCTTACTCCTCTTGTTGTCAGGTGACTCGGGGCGTCCCTCAGGGATCAGTACTCGGCCCTCTCCTCTTCATTTTATACTGCGCCGATAGCGCTCGTAGCGAGACTTGGCTTGCCGTTCGTAACAGATCGGCAAAGTTAAGCAACGCTTGCACAGGTTACCACTTGGATGGGTGACCGTGTGTGGCATTTACATCTGAGCGCTACCGTGCTTCGGAGGGCACGTAAAGCTGTTGGTCCCGGTTCTTGTTCAAGGATAAGGATCGTTAGGCCATGTCGGAGGCCTTCGGGCGGTCTGAAAACTCCGACACCAGAGTTGGCCACACGCTCACACGAAAAACAAACAAACAACTGCGCCGATGTTACCAACAATATACATAACACCAAGTTCCACATGTATGCTGATGATCTCCACATATTCACCTTCTTCCGTCCAAATGATTGCAATGATGCTGTAATTAAAATTAATACTGGTTTAGAGAGGATAGCTGACTGGGCAAAAAACAATTCACTAGTGCTTAATCCTAACAAATCCAAGTACATTATATTCGGCTCTAAAAAATGCATCAATAAAATACAGGCCGAAAATCCAGTAGTAATGGTGGATGGTAGTCCCATACAGCAAGTTAGTGAAGCGCGTAATTTGGGTTTGATCATGGATGGACAATTGCATTTCGAGACGCATGTCCTGGAATCTATAAAAAACTGCTTTTACCGTCTTAAATTGCTATATCGCATTCGTGATCACCTCAGCACAGATGTGCGCATACAACTCTGTGAGTCACTGGTTTTGTCTAAATTAAATTATGCAGACACTGTATTTGGTGCATGCATATTGAAACGAACTCAAAAACTAATACAAAGAGTACAAAATGCATGTGCTAGGTTTTGTTACAAAATCCCACCGCGCACACATGTCACTCCATTTTTGAACAATGGGAACCTTATGAAGATGACTGCACGTAGACACCTTCATTTGGCAACATTGCTTTTTGGCATAGTTTTGTATAAAAAACCAGCTTACCTCTATGAGAAGTTGACATGGTCGCGAGAGGTTAATATATATAATACAAGGGCCTCATCAGATCTTATGGTCACCTTGAAGCACCGTACCTCTTCATTCAGAGGTGGATTCCGATTTGCTTCAACAAAATGTTGGAATGATCTTCCTCCTCCCCTGCGTAGCCTGAAAACAGTACACACATTCCAAACTAAGCTTAAGCAAATATTATTACAAATACAAAAATCATCATAGGTATTTTACAGTGAAGCGGTAACTTACATTTAATCGGTTTTAAGTATGTGTAATATACGACATCTTCATCATCTTAGGTGTAGTAAAATAAGTATGCAGAATGCATCTTATACATTAGTTTTTCCAGTTATAATATATTATTCTATGCATTAGTTTTATTGACACAATAACAACAATACATTCACAATGGCCGACCGAAAATACCATTGCATACCACCTGTCAAGTGTCAACTGTCAAGTGTAACAACATCAAAACGTGATTGTAAAGCGTTCGGAAACGCATAAAAAAATATCTATGCTTGCGAGCGTTATTGTGATAATTATCAGACCATTATTTTATGAAATTTATATTCTGTATAATAATATGTTTTATTTGGATTATTAAATCTATGTATGTATATTTTTTATATTAATCCATTGTGTATTTATTATTTTTAATGATTTATAGTTTATACTAGTTGTAAGAGATTGTATATATGTAAGTAGGTCCTGCGAGAATATCAGTGTTGCAGTATCACCTGATTCTGCAACTTATACTGACGCAGGTGCCTTATTTGCGTTCCAAAAACTGTCTTTGTTGTGTACAGAGAGGTTGGACGTTTAGACTAGAGAGAACATGCTCGCCATATTTCCATATACCGAACGTGCAACATGTAATGTCAGTTGGTCTTAGTTGGTTAATCATAACGTCAAATTACTTAGTGTTACGCGTCTCATTTAAAGAGGCATAGACTCCTTACAGACTCATATCTTTGACTGCATTCTCTAAATAGCCGTGCTGTCAAATCCCATCATTAAGGAGTGATGGAATTTGACAGTGAAAGGAGATATCGATATTTTTTGAATGAGGGATAAATACGGAAACAAACTATCGAACAAGAATGTAAAACTGAATCGTACCCGCAAGCTTCGGCGTGGCAGTCGGTTGCACTCACACCAACTGGGTTGTCAAAGTACCTATAGCACTTCAGCAGTTCACTGCTGTACTAATAGGTACATAAATGCGAATCATTTGTGCTGGCGGATTACAAATCGGATTACCTACCACTCTAAAAAAATTGAGCAGTGTCCAACGTAAGCGATAGCAAGCAACGTGATATGATGCAACGCAAACAAATTGCCAAAGCCTGCCGCATTAGCCAATCTGGTATAATTCGTACAATACATAATCTAAGTGTCAGTTTCTTAGTACTGTCTGTCTGGCAACATACATACATACATAGACTCACGCCTGTTTCCCGGAGGGGTAGGCAGAAACTACGGAACGCCATTTGCAACGATTCTGACATATCTCTCTTGCTTCATTCACTCCCATCAGATTCCTCATGCATGCTCTTCTGTTCAGGGTACTTCTCATCTGTCCTGTTTTTAGGATGTTTCCAATCTGGTCAGAGAACGTCCGCCTAGGTCTTCCCCTTCGTCCTGTCCCTTCCACACTTGCCTTATATATCTGCTTGGTCAGTCTTTCGTCATCCATCTTCTCCACGTACCCAAACAATCTTAGCATACCTTTCTCGATGCTTGTCACTACATCTTCTTTTACCCCACAACACTCTCTTATCACACAATTCTTTACTCTGTCAGTCAGAGAGACACCACACATACTTCTCAGTGTTCTCATTTCTACAGCATTTATTCTACTTTCATGACTCTTCTGCCATACCCAACTATCACTACCATACATAAGAGTAGGTATTAACGCCCCTCTATGCACAGCCAAACGTGCCTTTTTGCACACGTTTTGGCTATTCATAAACGCCTTCAGAGCTCCATTCACTCTATTACCTGCGTTAACTCTTCTTGCAATATCTTCTACATTCTTACCATCTCTTGTAAACAGCGTACCTAAATATACAAACTCATTCACTTGCTCCACTCGCTCTCCATCGATCATAACATTACAAGCCGTAACGCATTCCTCCTTTTCAAAAACCATAACTTTCGTTTTACATACATTCACTTTCATTCCTTTCCTCTCTAACGCACCATGCATGATTGTTACCATCTCCTGCAACTCCTCCGCTGAAGACGCAAGTATAACTTGATCATCAGCATAAAGGAGGCATTTGACAAGTAACTCATTCATCCTTAATCCACAATCACTATGTTTCAAATCTTGCAAACAACTGTCCATAAAGAGGTTGAACAGCCACGGCGACGCTACACATCCCTGTCTAACACCTGTGTTAATGGTAAACCAGTCAGTGTATGCCCCGTTTATCCTCACACAAGCTCTAGAATCCTCATAAAAGGATTTCAGAGCTCGAATGAGGCTGCTGTCCTCCCCATACATCGACAGTACCAACCACATTTCATTCCTCACCACTTTATCATAAGCCTTTTCCAAATCCACGAATGCGCAGTAGACCTTTCGACCTTTGGCCAAAAAAGCTGTCTGGCAAGTCCTTGCAAAGCACTGTCAGGCGTCGACAGCAAAAACTACAATTTCAATATTTTAGTTGTTTACTTCTACGGCTTAAATATATCGACACATACTAAAGTCATTTTATCAAAAATATTTATCGATAAATCATCACTGTTACGAACAACACTCGGTTTTTCTAACTCTATGTTTTGTCTACTGTTTGCCTACCACGAGGCTGCTATAAGAGCGTGCTGCTAAACCTATCGACAGCTCTTTCTATCATACTGCATTTGCCATTAGAAAGAAGATATCAATCATAGCAACCGCTGTTGTTATTTAGTGTTACTTCTATGCCTTAAGGTTATATTTCTTTGGTTGTGTATATTGTTAATGTCACATTGGAGTTGCAAATAAACAAATTTCAAATTTCAAAATTTCAAATTTCAAAATTTCAAAATTTCAAATTTCAAATTTAATTGCGATCCTAATTGTCCCACCCGTGTCCCCACCCTTCTTTATCTGTTCCTTGTTATGCGACATGTTGCTGGAACGTTCAGCCGACCTGGTCGACTAACTAAGCTGTTCGAGTTTGATTGTGCCTTGGTTTGTTGCTGTTGGTGTTTGCTGTTAAGGATAGTGGACGTCAGCAGTTTGTAGTTCTGAACGGAATTCAATTTGCTTGGGAAGTTAGTATGGATAATAAAGAATACATCTAAGGCATTATTCTGCTCACCATCGTGGCTTAGTATAATTCATGTTCAATTTGGCCGTCAAATTCGTTTACTGGGTGAAGATTTGGCATACACATCTTGAAAGTCATCAAGTTTTTCAACCATAAGAGTACCATGTGTTCAGTGTACAAAAGAGCATACACGAAAAAATGCTGCGTCATCGTCGAATGAATGCGAACAATAACGGCTTCACAAATCAAATCGTATTTACGCAATGTTTCCTCCGATAGTATGTAGGCGGAAACTTGGGGTTATGATTGATTGAAAGACGTGACTGAAATGCTCAGAGAAGTTTGGGACGTGATTTCAATGGGTAACGTTTTGGTCGTTTGTTTAATTACAAAAGACCATTTTAAATACTGAATTTGAATGCAAGTAAAACTAAAATAAGTTGAACAAAGAGATAATTAATCTGGATTGTCAGAAGATTGCCTTTTGATATATGTTTTGATATTTTCCTCATTGAATAGGATACATAAATTTTTCAACGAAAGCCAGTATTTGAACTCAATTTTACGAAAAAATATAAAATCAGCAAGGATTTTTGCATTGTGATGATACCCGATGAAAAATATTGACGACCGGTTGGCGCAGCTGGAGTGCAAGCGACTACTACGCCGAAGGTCGCGGGTTCGATTCCCGCTCAAATCAAACATTTGTGTGCATGAACATGGATGTTTGTCTTGGTCTGGTTGTTTATATGTATAATATGTATGTATTTATAAAAAAAAGTATATAATTACATATGTTTATCCATTATCTAGTACCCATAACACAAACTCTGCTTAGCTTGAGACTAGATGGTGATGTTTGTATGTGGTAGAATATTATTATAATATATTATTATATATCTTTAAAAAAATAAAAAGACGCATATTCGTGCAAGTATATACGCAAGTATATCGTATATACTCCGTGCGAGTTTTAAACAAATATACAGATGAAAAAGTTCTTCTAGTCCTAAATATCACTATTATTATGTATTGTAAATACGATAATGTTGTCTGAACGTCCCGTCCATGTATCCAGTCCAGCGTGTAGCATCTGTTGGCAGGCTTGGCCTACCGACGCCAAGCACGATATATTCCACTAATGGCAAGATTACAAATCGCTCCGCTCACACAGCCGCCGGCATGGACCACCGATTTAATACACTGTGTAAGCACAGATGCAGATCGATTACACTGGAATTGTTGCGGCATAGCCCACTTTGGGAATAAAATTGTTTAAATGGTGTCAGTTGTGTGTAAGCGGTTCAAATTGCTGGCATTTGTAAGATGCTGGAATTGATTTATCTTTATAAGAATTTAAACTCTTGTAGACATTAACTATCTATCTATCGTCACGCCTGTCTCCCATTGGGTTAGGCAGAGACTATGGAACGCCAAATGCTCCGGTTCAAACACACCTCTTTCGCTTCCTCGACATTCATTAACCTCATCATACATGCTCGCCGGTTATGGGTACTTTTAATTTGGCCCTTTTTTAGTACGTCACCTATTTGGTCGGTGTACGTCCGTCTTGGGCATCCCCTACCGACATCTCCATTCATTCTTACACGATACACTTCTTTCATATTTCTTCTTTCATCCTTCCGTTCCAAATGTCCAAACTATCGCAACATTCCTTTTTCAATCTTTATCACTCGTACATCTTCTTTTAAACTACACTTCTCTTGTATCACACTGTTTTTCACTTTATCTATCAGCCTTACTCCGCACATACTCCTCATAGCTCTCATCTCCACAGCATTGATTCTACTTTCATGCTTCTTCTGCCATACCCATAATTCGCTACCATACATCAGCGTTGGCGCCAAAACTCCCTGTAGTACAGCAAGGCGAGCCTTACTTGGGATAATTTCGTTACTAATGATGGACTGTAAGGCGCCATTCACACTATTTCCTGCTTTCACTCTCCTTTCAACATCTCCCTCACATTTGCCATCTGTCGTAAACATAGACCCTAAATACACAAACTCATTGACTTGTTCCACTCTTTCATCTCCTATCATTATGTTACATTCAGTTCTTATGTTTAGAATTTATTTTGGGATATATATGTTTAGAATTTATTTTGGGATATGTATTTTGAAAATTACAGTCATCATTCTCCTAGCGTTATCCCAGTTTCAATCTGGGGTCCGCTTACTAGTCTAACCAGATTTGGCTGAATATTAGCTTTTCCACAGATCGACTGCCTGAAGAGATAGCGATATTCCATGACTGTTTAGACTCGTGTCAGTTTTTTAAGAAGGTACTGACGCACCGTAACGACTGTCAAAGATCGTCATGACAACCGGGACCGACAGCTTAACGTGCTTTCCGAGGCACGGGGCAAGCGATAATTAACAATTCAATACGCACGTAACTCCGAAAAGTCATTGGTGCGCGCCGTGGATTTGAAACCCTCTGCATGACAGTCTGTTGGTATATCCACTAGGCTATCGCTGCCAATGACAGTAAAATAATAAATACGATGAATGTCTCCAATTGCCGCCTGCACATCTAGCGTAGTCGTTCAACCGGTCGCCTCACCGCCCCGTTCACTACGCTGCACTCAGCGTAGTGAACCGCGTAGGCGGTTTTGTGAATTCGATATCCACTCAAGAAATCACTTTGTATAATATGTACATAGTGTTGTTTCTTTCAGGATTTACTCCTGGTGCGGGAGTTGTAAAATATGTACAAATCTAAATCATTAAAGCTTTGTGGTACATATAGTGACTTATAAAATGATTGGTTTAACCTTACTATTGGAAAATACATTATATTCTACATGTTACTTATGACTGAATAAGAATTAAATAATCATCTTGTCGAAGTAGTTTCCCGTAGACCTGATTTCAATCCCAGTAGCAAATAATTCTCTTCGTCGTAAATCAAAATAGGATTGGAATCGTATTTGAATGGTTGCCGGGCAAGCGTAGCGGAAATGATTTTGTGGCTTTCGTACAATAATATTATGTTTTAGTTTGCAGACGTAGGTAGTAAATTATAACAATATTAATGGGTAAGGTTATAAGTAAGGTTTAAAGTAAATATATTGTGTATTATGTCAACTTTGAAGAAAGTACAAAAATTGTTCAGTATTTTTTAAGTTTATTGCGCTCGTACAGATCGACAGGACAGCCAGAGGAATTCATTTTATAATTATACTAGAGAATGCCCGCGGTTACACCCGCTTTATTTAAGACTACTGCTCCGCTCCCGTCACTCATACTGCGATGTTATATAGCCTTCCTTGATAAATGGGCTATCCAACACTAAAAGAATTTTTCAAATCGGACCCTAACACTGAAATAATTTATGAAATCGGACCAGTAAGTTCCTGAGATTAGCGCATTTAACCAAACAAACAAACAAACAAACTTTTCAGCTTTATATATTAGTATAAGATATAGAAATACTTGTCGGCCTGTATGAAGAGCTTTGCTGGCGTACATCTAGCATTGGACGCCTCTAGGCTAAAATAATTATCTATAATTGAGGAGACATCGAAACTATTAATTTGGTGAACGTACTATCAATTATTGTAGATATTACATAGGTCTATCGGTTATTTGACGATTGATAATTTGATTATTATTATCTTGGACAGGCTCTATCTTGTCTAGACTCGGTTGTGTCACAATTTATTGAACACAAGAGACAATACTTATTAAGCTAATGAAGATTGAGAAGACTGTTGTTCTCTATTTATTACATATTGAAAATTCTGTTGTAAAGACATAATTTTGTGGCTCCGTTCACAAATATTAGGTATTTTTGTGTGAATAACTGTGAATAAAGCATATAAAATGTCATACGTGTATACTGCACTGTTTCACAAAGACCAGTACAATGCACTGTATACCTACGTTTAACAGCTTCTGCGAAGTTTGGCAGAAATATAGAGGTACGTGCCGCAATATCAGAAATAGTAAACTATTTGTACAACGACACTTTATATACTTTACCTTACACAGGAATCGAAACGACAATATTGCATCTAGACGCTTATAAGAAGTTAAACATTGTTTTTAAGCCAATTAAGCCAGAATATAATAATATCTTATGCTTAGCCTTTTTACATAAGTTTGTCAAACTTTCACTATTTTTGGACACTAATATTATATGTAAATGTATCAATCATGAACTTACATATTTGAACTGATAAGACGATGCACCTTCTATTTCTGATTTACCACCAGTTTTCTTCCGGGGTAACTTCAACCCTGTAATCACAGCTAGTGATGATGCACTCATGTCGAAATACTTTTCTTTTTCATTATATTATCAATAGCGTAATTATTGATCCGTTTCATAAAATGTAAGCACACCTAAAAGATTTTCTTTCTGTGCATTTAAACAGTTGACATTTAGTGACCTAAGCTTCAGAATGTCTATTCCCATTCAAAAGACAGAGCACAGCAAATGGCTTCGTTCAATGGAGTAGCGGCTAAGTTATGCCGTCGCAATGTTGCTAGCTGATTGATGTAAACGAATTAAGTTACAAGCAGCCTCTAAACTTAGGGGGACTTGACTAATAGTATTAGCTCACTTGTTTAATTTCGTTTTATTGTATCGTTTACAAGATTATTTGGAAGTAATGGATGTTTGGTTTTGGTTTAGGTAAAGGATTGCATGTTCGGTGTTTCAATGACATTGCAGGCGAATTCGATGCAATATTGTAGCAATTGTTTTTACCTAGCTTTTTATCTATGGATGGAAATAAATTAAACGTTACAACGGTTTACTTATGATAACCATAAAATTAACATTGTTTCATTAACAATGATCATTAACTATAATATTATTTATTTATTTATTTGCACAAACAAGGTGTACAAGGTTGGACATAATGCCATAAGGCATTCTCTACCTGTCAACCTTAAGGTGGAGCAGAGATAAATGTGGTAGGTGCATTTTAATATCAGACTTAATAAATATTTTTAAATTTAACCTAGTGATAATTATAATATAGATACCTTATAGAGTTAGAATACAAACATACCTACTATATTATAGTACTACATAATATACATACTTACATATAAAGAATAAATATATAAACCAAAATAAATATTATATTTAAATATATCTACACATATGTAAACATACATAACATAATATATATATATATATATATATATATAAACACTTAAAGTAATGGATGAGAATTATGTGCTGATTCCGTCAATCTTTTGAAAAGTAGTTCACGTACTTTCATTTTGAATGCGTAACGGTTAGTGGACAATCTGATTTCAGGAGGGAGTGTATTCCATAAAAAAACAGACTGTACGACAAAAGAAGACTTGACGAACCCAGTAGAGTGACTGGGGCAAGAGAGAAGAAGATTATGAGAAGAACGAAGATCTTTCTCATGTTTTGAAGATAGAAATTGGAAATATGAGGTGAGATAAGTCGGCGGAGAAGGAGACTTGAGAATAGAGAAGAGAGTAATAAGAGCACGCAAACACCGGCGTTGACGAATTGGTAGCCATTTAAGTTCGGAACGATAAGAAGAGACATGGTCATACTTACGAAGATTAAAGATGAATCGAATGCAGTTATTGAGAAGTCGGTCGTACTTATTGAGATGTTCTGCATTCAGGTCGTAATAGCACATATCACCATAGTCGATCGTGGGAAATATTAGAGCCTGCACAAGCATTGTTTTGGTCTTAGAAGGGAGGAAATTTTTTAAACGGTATAGTGCTCTAAGCGTTCCAGTTACCCTCTGACTAACCTGAGTCACTTGCGCTTGCCAATCCAGAGTCGAATCAATGTACAGGCCAAGGTTCTTTACGACTGAAGAGTATGGTATAACCAAGCCATTGAACATGATAGGTGGTAATGTTTTCAGGTCTATTCTGGACATTAAGCGTCGACTACCTACAATAATGGCTTGGCACTTCGCTGGGTTAACGGCTAAGCCAAATTTACTACACCAGTCCATCATCGACTCAAGGTCCCTATTCATTTCAGAAATGGCCACAGTTACATTATCCACTCTCTATTATATAGGGCAATAATATTTTGCCTTTTTATTGATATCAATACGAATGGCTTAATAATAATAAAGCATAATTTTATACTGTTTTATGTATTGCACCAAAGAAATTTACAATAACGAACCTTAACAAAATGACAGATAGTACAATTGGCGGCCTTATATAACGCTGTATAAAATATTATACATTATTATATACATATTGTAATGATATTTACAAATAATTTATCTGCAATGAAGTCTTGTGGTTTGTTTGATTTTAATCATTTTAATCAATCCAGAAGTTCCTTTTATATAAATACTCTTTGACTTAGAAACTAAAATTCTTCAAAAATCGTACTATAGAATGCAAAATAACAATAATCACCGTCATTAAATGCCGTACGAAATTCTAATCCTTACAGATAGAAGCCCGATGCAAATAAGGCAGCCCTTCAATTTCCATCACAGCTTCATTCAGATGGTAATACCTTTTCACTTCAGGTGAATGATTGCACTATAGATACACACCACATTGTCTATCTATGGCGCTGCATTCAATATTAAGCCTATAGTTCGACGCTTTGCATTTCTTGAATAAGTTATTGTAGCTTACTGACTAGATACAATATACTTTATTTCAAATGTTTCTAAGATGCATCAAACCATAAAATCAAAATAGTATTTAAGCTGATTATGATTGTCTTTCTGAATGTATAATAATATGTACCACGTACCGTTGATTCGTGTGTTTAAGCTTTCTTAAACTGGATTTTAAATATTTGTCGATATAAAAAGATTCGCTAACCTAAATCACTGCTCTGCATACTGGCCAAGTTGCAGTAGGTATCTTTAAGAACATTATGGAGAATTCTCAGACATGCTGGTGAATTTAAATTGTTCTTCTTTACTGTTATATTTAGGGATAATTTGTAAATAAATACTGGTACAGCTAACATGTCAAAAAATATTGTATTATTTTCAGAAATAATTAGAATTGAAATTGCAGAACAAATTGCAACACAACAATATTTATTCAGCCTTGCAATTACAACAACTTTGCCCATAACCTCGAAACGCCCAAAAACATTGCTGTAGATTTCTTTGCCCAAACATCCTGTACAAACAGTGGCACAATAACGAAACGTCCAATAGAACGCCGCCAGGTGCAAACCCACGTAAATAAGCTATACGAACAATTTGCGGTGTATGCCTCGGCAAACTGCTACAAATGTTTTATCAAAAGTCTTTGCCGCATTTTGTTAACGTTTACCAAGCTATTATTAGCAAAATTGTTACATTTGTTTAAGTAATCGAAGCGTTGTTTTTTTGAAAGTCAGGTAAGTTGGTTCAGTTTTGTTTGGGTATATGCCTGTTAAGGTATGTGGAAGTGTTGTCCTTGTCTGAAAGAGGACAGAACAGACAGACAAGGCATGTATAATGGTGTCACGGGTATTGCACAAAATTAACTTTATCTTTGTGAGGATCATAACCATATCGCCTGCTTCCGAATTCCTTTTGCTTAGGCAACTTTTGTTATAACTTTTATACCACATTGTTGAATCGATCAAGATGATTTTACAGTTTTACTATGCAGCAATGTACGATGTTGGAAAATTATAAATAGATAAGTGAACTGCTTTTGTTGACTGTTATTATATTGTCTTGTAGACATACATTTGGGTTTAGAATTTAGTTAATTTCTATCTATTTAAGTAGATTTTCCTAACACAAAAAAGATGCATTTATGTGTTGTTTATAAATGTGTTCATGGCTCGTGGAGTTTCATGTTTTCAGTAAATAAAATAAAATCTGTAACATTATCATCTGAAGCTAAACAACTACCCCAATTTGAACGCACCACACGTTCTCTAAGTCCAAATAAAAAATCTAAAATACCTACCAGTATTAGCGAACATTTGCCAGGATCCTTTTAAAATGAAATAACAAGAAAACATTTCAGTTATTTTCAACGGTTGACAATAACGGTTTAGTGGGCCAAATACCGTTTTCCCTCGCCCTTTACGAGTATCGGTATTATTGAATTTCGCAAAACCCGATATTACCAATACCATGTAATCGCAAAAGGGCTGAATTGTGATTTTGAGGGCACTTGCTGTAGATCCTTTAGGGACTTTTATTTCTTTGTTTATTTTAGTGTTTCGGGCCTCCCCATTACATGCTGTTATGTCATGTTATGGCTTACAGTCTGGCGATATTCCTATGTAAAAATCCTCTATGCCTCATTAAAATTGTATTGTGTTTGTTTGTTGTAGGAATATTGGAAATTCTATTGGGAACTAAATGGGATTTAGTTTTAGTTTTTCTATATTTAAAATAAAATTGGGATACAGATTTTATTTACTATTATAACGTTTTGCACTTATTTCTTGCTTAGAATAGTAATTTCAATTTGGTAAAATATATTACTCTGCCTCGTTGGTCTCGCGGCATAAATGTGCGCGTGGGACTGGGAGGTCTCGGGTTCGATTCCCGAGTCGCGCAGTGTTATTGGGTTTTTCCGCTAGGAAATTCTCAGTAGCAGCACGTAGTCTGGTAATGTGCTCGTTACGGCAATAGGCTCGCCCCCTATTACGTGGGACTAAAATAAATCTGGCGAAATGTGGGTGTTATATTTACACCTCTCCCTACCCCTTCGGGGATACAGGCATGAGACGATAAATAAAATAAATAAATAAATATTACTCTTGAAAATTATATTTGCCATGTTTAATTTAAATTTTATTATTGCCTTGACAAAATTTTTAAAATTGTTTTGTGATCAGTTAGTATTTGATTTCACCAGCTAGGGACCTTAAAAGAATAACATAGCTTGGTTGAAAATAGACATGTAATATCTTACCAGCATCACAGCTACATAAAAAGACGCGCGTGTTAATGCCCCAGGGATTGGCAGAGGTATATTATTACACCGACATTTCACCTTCTGCTTTTAGTATGAGTTGTATCATTCCTTATTAGGGTTTTGTGAATTCAAGGGAGTCATGTAAATGTAAGCTACTATACTAAGGAGACTGTATTATGCATGTATTTACAAATTATGATGAAGACTCTTTATCGTAAATTATAGTAAATCAGAGCTATATTTATTTTAACTAGTCTTGTGGTCAGTGACTAGCTGCTACGCCTTAGGTCGTGGGTTCGATACATGACACACATTTTGGGCAATGACCATGTTTAATCGTACTGTATCAGAGTATAAGTTATGTATAATATATATTTATTTGAGATAATTTAAATAATTCTGACTGTCATGTGGTGGTGGTAAAACTCTGCCCAGCTCGTTATTATTTTTAAGTTCATAAGCGTCACATCGCGACCTTAGTAAATAAATAATTTCGACTTTGGCATCAGATGATCATCGTGTCAGTTGTTCTAGATTATATCATTAACCAAAATATTTACTCTTTCTAGACGCAATATTTTCCTATCACAAAAACCTAGTATTTTTTTTTTACACCTAAACTGTCCTATGCACGGGCAAAAGAATTTACAAAACTTACCAAAGCCGATTTTTGCACAGCTCCAGTTCCAAAAGCCCTTGACTAAATAAATACCGGTTTTAAAGTGTGTCCGGTACATAAATAGGCTTCGGTTTTTAGCCTTTCCCCCGCGAGTTACGGACACTGTCGTGCCCAGTTGATTTTTATGTCTGAATATGTATTTTTGTACAGCACTGTGCGGAAAAGGCCGTTGGGTTCCGTAGACTCGTTTGGATGGGAATATTTTTTTGGTTTGCGAAAACAAAGTATATGGTTTAGGTGGTTTGGATAAAGTTATAGTTATAGTATTTCACATGCGTTAGATGGCATATATGATTGTCGGTTGGGGCCTTTACTTTGTATATCTGCTAAAACCCATGTGCTACCGCCGCTGATTGATACGTGTGTATTTATCCTTATATGAGATACTCATAAACATTGGCGCATATCTCATACATCCATAAATCTACATGTTTTTTAGTATCTTTATACTGGAACTCTGGCTGCAAGCTACTACAAATAAATTAAGAACACTTTCGGCTTAATGAATGATATAATTTTCAATATGTACAATGCCCTGCGTGCCCAAAAATTTGTACGCAGGCAGAACTTATGACTACCTCCGACAACGCAGTCAGCGAGGCTGCATTCTGAGCTTCAAAAGTATACGTACCTATGTATTTGTCAGTGTAATGCTAGAAAGAAAACATGTAGAGTAATTGTCTACCAAATTTCAGACAAAAATCCCACCAGTAACCAAACAGAAAGCACCAACCTCTCGTCCCAGTCAAACATTGAGCCAGGTACTCTGAGATTCAACTCTTGTTCCTATCGCGCAGTAATCGTGTTCCTGAAATTGAGTCTGCAAGTTTCACTGTGACGAGTTATCGGATTTGTTCGCGACGCATTCGGAATCACTTCGGAACTCCGCCTACTTCGAAATTGCAGCTACGTTTTTGGATGTTGTCTGATAATGGCAGGGTTGAATTTTAATGTTTTGGATCAGCTATATTATGTCTATGAAAATGTTATAGAGGTATTTTCATATCAGTTATATTATAGAGGAATTTGTACAGAAGCATTTTGTATAATGTAATAACCACCTCAACTTAGTATTTGTACAGAAGGAGATTGGAAGAGTGACTGATAAAAACTACTTTGGTGGTGCTGAAGGATAACATTTTAGTTTATTGTGATGTTTCGAAATAGAAATAGTGTAAGCCGGTTTTTATTCAGAATTAGGCAATTAGGTTTTGAAATGCATAAATCGTTTAGGTACTTTTTGACGCTTAATTAAAACGTGTGGTATTTTGTGATTCATGTGAAAAGTTAAGTTGCTTTAATGTTTTCAGTTAGTTTGATGTTTAATTTGGAAAGCAAGAAAACGTTGAAAATTGATAACACATCTTTATGTTCATTGTCTTATTGACGTGGATAATTGTAGTCCTGAAATTGTTTGAGATTTCGATTTAACTAAAGTCTCTATTAGTAAGGTAGTGTGTCCAATATATCTTTGTATCAGTGAGTAATGGAAAAAGGGTTAATTAGGAAGATGTAAAGGTAAACAAAATAAAGGTATTTCAGACCGTTTCTTTATTTAAAAGTTGGAACATGCTTCGTGCTAGTGTAAATCTGGCGTCAATACACTGCGAGGCGGGATACTTCAAAGGTGCGATGCGCGTCCGCAAACTAAACACCATGGAAAGACAGCTTTAGAATGAAAATAGGGTGTTTTGAATAGGGTTAGAGATTTTAATGATATTGATAATAAAGAGTAAGGCAGTGATTTTAGCTATATATATTTTTTTTAATCTCTC
Organism: Euclidia mi; assembly: GCA_944739405.2. Classification (NCBI taxonomy): domain Eukaryota; kingdom Metazoa; phylum Arthropoda; class Insecta; order Lepidoptera; family Erebidae; genus Euclidia; species Euclidia mi. Next base: position 2,659,036 of record OX123183.2, on the reverse strand, counting down.
TTCTGTTTCTGCTATACAACTCGTACCAATGCAACAGTGACGATTATATTAACTTAAGTTTAACTCAATCCTTTGTACAAATCACGTAAACTCCAGCCAACAAATTCGGTAATTACAATATGGGGTTTTAGTTTTCGTTAAGGGTCTTTTTTACACCCCGTATATTGTAGATTTTAGACATATTTTTTCAATGACTATCAAAACAACATTAACAACAACAAATAATAATATTTAAATAATTTCTAAAACTAACAACCCTCTACTACCGCCATTAAACCCATCATTTACTTGTAAAGTTTCGATTAAACCCGCCATCGTTTTAGCGCTGCGCACTAAATCTTCGGCAATAATACACGAGTACTATCTGAAGGAACAAAAGTCATAAATTTTTGCCGCCAATACCGTAGTTATGTAGCTAGTGTCAATTGTTTTGTTCAGAAAACCTATCAGGGTTACCTGTGGGTTGTATGAAATATTTTTACATAAATGTCTTTCGAAAATAATATAAATACGTCTACTTATTTGAAAACGAATAAATTCAAGCAATATGTACTTATTATAATGACATCTGCTTTTGCATGTGCTGTTAACCGACCCTCTTCGCGTAAGACAAATTCTGGAAGTCATTCTACATTGACATTGAAACTGAATTCCCTGCTGGTAGAAAGACTGCTGTAATTATGTTCTCTATATTTGTCCCAGATGACTGTGACGTAACTAACAAGAAAAGTAAAATATAACCTTGTTTATGCTAATACGAAATGCATAATACGAAAGTTTATTCTAAGTTTGAATAGCTACTACGTTTGTAGAAAAATGAAAAATTATGTATTCAAATTCAAAATGCTTTATTTGTCAAACACAGGTAAATAGATGTTACAAACGGTATACATGATATAGATTCTCTATGTCCTGCCGTTTATGGCGTACAAATCTTATTTATAAAAACGAAATACACATATTCAGATTTCAATTAATTAAGTCGATATATATTAGTTCAAAAAACAATGTCAATAAATTAATAATAATCAATTTTATAGGATTCAATTACAATATGAATTCTCGTATGCTACAATTAAATAATTCTAAGACTAAATAAGTACCACTAATTAAATCTAATTTTCATCCACCAGATATTCACCCACAGAGTAGTACACTTTGCTAGTTAAAAACTGATAGAAACACTTTTTAAAACTATTGAGATCATTTTGAGTAACAATATATTTTGGGATCTTATTATATATTCTTGGTGCCATTCCCAGAAAACTTTTAGAATATAACGCAGTTTCGTGCGCATTGGCATGTATTTCATTATTACGACGTTTAGATTAAGAAGAGTTTCGAATAAGTGCATATTAGTCTTTATGAAGACTGCTGTCTCAAAGATGTAGATGCAAGGCTAAGTCAAAAGATTGAAGTTTTTGAAAAATGGTTTACAACTCTCCCAAGATTTTAATGTGAACATAGCACGCAAGCATTTTTTTTTGGGTCTTAAAAGCAGTTTGGACATCTGTAGAGTTTCCCCAGTAAATAATTCCAAAGCGCAAGGTAGACGCTACATAGGCATTGTAAGCAACCAAAACAGTGGATTCATTGACTACTTTCGTAATGTTATATAGAGCAAAGGAATATTGGCTTAGTTTTTTGGAGATTATGTCTATGTGGCATTTCCATGTTAGGTGGCTGTCCATGTGAAGTCCTAAAAATCGAATTTTGGTTGCTTCAGCTATTTTTTCATTTGCGTAAGTTATGTTGAGATTCAGTCTGTTTGTTCTCTGATAAAAACTCATTACCTTGGTTTTCTCAAAGTTTATTTTTAATTTGTTGAGTATCAACCAATTATTTACACATGCAATTTCATTAGTGATGTCATTTTCGAATGTCAGTATATTTTTAGATGCTATAATTATTGTTATGTCATCAGCAAATAAAACCATCTGGCATTTTGTGGATTTTGGGATATCATTTATATATAATAAGAAAAATAGCGGTCCAAGAACGCTTTCCTGAGGAACTCCGTATACGGTTTTCCTAACCGATGACCTAAACACAACTTCAGCCTTTGATTTAGGACACATTCTCTCTATGACCGTAACTTGTCGTCTATTGTCTAAGTATGACCTAATTAACTCTAGGACATTTCCTCTAAGACTATATTTTTCCAATTTGTTCAAAAAAATCTGGTGATCAACGTAGTCAAATGCCTTTGAAATGTACATAAATACCGCTGCAATTGGTATTCTACTGTCTACGTTACTGACTATTTCCTTAAACAAACCGAAGATTGCTTTATTAATAGATTTATTTTTTCAAAACCCAAATTGTTCTTTGGCAAACATTTCATTAGACTCAAAGAAGTTACATAGTGCTTTATATATGACCCTTTCAAAATTTTTTGCTAGTACTGGTATTAATGCTATGGGTCGATAATTTGATGTAACAGATTTATTATCCTTTTTATGCAACGGTTTAATTATTGTCATTTTTAATCTATACGGAAAGTGTCCTTGCTCGATGCATATATTTATGATATAGCTCAGTACCGGTGCAATTGTGTGTGAAGACAGCTTAGTAATCTTTGTATTTATTTCGTCATCACCACAGCTATTAGTGTTCTTAAGCGAGCTTATTATTTTAAATATATCTAGTGCATTCGTTGGGCCATGAATAGTGATCCAGCATAGGTAGAGATGACTGTTATCATTGCTGTGTGTTATCGGTTTAATCGAGTCTACAAAATAATTATTGAATTCGATAGCTATCTGTTTTGGTTCATGTATTTCCTTAATACCAGCAGTTACTTTTTCTATCGTTTCTCTTGGGAAGTTTGATTTAGATTTTTTTATTACTGGTAGCGCCATCTATCTTTCTATTGATAATTAATTACATCAACGTCAATCGTTCCTCGCTTGCTTGTCCAATACGAGCGATCCTTTTTATTCCTTCCCTTTCCCAAAGGCACGCCTAGCTCTAATTCGTCGCCGAGTTCATCGACGCGCGACTCAGTCAAGAATCAACGGTCCCGCTGACCGGCTGTGTCCCGGTGCATCTCCGCACCGCGACGAATACATGCAGCACCGCAATATCTTACCGCTATTTTATAAAATAAACGAGAACTAAACCGCCCGTGGGTGTAGTGGAGTGACCCGTGCAGCTTCGGGCTGGATCCAGGTGGAGTGATCAGCTTGTGGCCCGACTCTCGGAAGACGCCGACAAGCCGCCATTTTATCAAGGTAAGGCGTGCTCTGCTCCCATACCTCCGCCTCCTATTCCTCCCTATAACCCACTCTACTGGGCGATTTACCAGCCATTCTTAATACAGTCCACTATATTAATATTTTTTCCATATCACCAAATCGCCTAGTACATACTTTCGGTGCAACGCCGAACCAATTACATTCCATGTCGCTTTCATTTTGTTATCTGCGTTGTTAATTATGAAATTGTTTTGCGACTTTTGAGTCAATTTAATTACCCTTTTTAATCTCTGTGCATATTGTCTTAGCAACTGTTTGTTGGCATTAGAAGGCATTCGTCTATGTTGCCATAACATATCCCTTTTATGTTTACTACATGCTTTAATACCTTTTGTAATCCAATGTTGAGATTTACGAGAGGATATTTTCTTTTTTATAATCGGAAAATATAAATCATAAAATAATTTGAACAAATCATGAAGTAAATTAAAGGCTTTATCGGGATCAGTACATGTATAAACTTCACGGAAACTAATCTTTTGTAATGATGTTAGGAATTTACGTTTATTGTCTATGCTGAAATCACGTTTATGAACATACCAATAATTCAAAGTACATGTTTTCTTGACCGGGCATTTGAACAATTGAGCTGTGTGATCAGACAGTCCCAACTCCAATATTTGTCCCTGACCACCTCTAACATTATGGATAATATTATCTATGCACGTGCCGCTAGATAATCTAGTAGGCTGGTTAATGCTAATTCTCAGGTTGTAGCTGAAAAGTAAATGTTTAAATTTCGCAGATAATTTAGTATTAGATATGATGTTGATGTTAAAATCACCGCATAGTACTAACTTTTTACTGATATTACGTGTACATAGGTTCAACAATCGATCCAAATTATCTAAAAATATAGATGCAGCATCTTTATTATTCTTCAGCGATCTATAAACGCAAACTACAATCAATCGGTGTCTTATTAATTCTATAGCACAATATTCTAAGACATTCTGAACACAAAATTCGCTAGTATCAATAACTCTGAATTCATGAATATTTTTAAGAAGAATACATGCTCCTCCATTTCTAGTATTTCTGGATGAGGATGAGGCAAGTTTGTAGTTTACAATATTAAGGTGACTAATATCATCTTTCCTCATGTTGTGTTCAGTTCTGCATAATAAATATAAGTCCATTTTCTTATTATATAATTCATTTAAATGTACACTAAGCAAATCTGACTTTGATATCAGGCCATTGATGTTTTGGTGCAAGATGTGCAGATACCTATAGAAGAAAAAAAATATTTGATCGATTACTACTTACTTCATTTGTCTTTTTTGGAGTTTTTACATCTAAATCGTAAGGTTGAGAACTATTAGCCAGCACATTATCTGTTTGAGTAGATTGTTTTTTTTTAGATTTCATAATAGTTTGAAATGCATTATATTCATTCTTGTAACCAATATGTAAAATCTCTTTGAGTAATTATCTGCATAGATTACTTGTAAAATATTGTTTAGTTGGTATATATTTACTGTAATTCATGTCAACAAATAGCACACTATATAAATTACAAATGTGACGTAGTAGATAGTTACATTTATTTTCATTAAGATGTATATTGTAAGGTATTTCCGAAACTATAATATTGACTGTAGGATGGTCTCTAATCCAGCTATTTATACTGCATTGAATTTCGAAAGGATTAGTGTCGTTTGTTTCACCCAAAATAATAACATAATCGTTTAAGGTTAAATGTTCAGTATTATTAAGGCAAACTAAAATATCTTGTAATTTTGCTCCCTGTTTCCAAAAACTGTACACTACAAAGTTAGTCCCTAACAATTTCTGAAGATTTTGCCGAACGTTCCTGCCTTGTTGATCTGCCAATATAAAAATTATCTTTAAATTTGTACGGTTTGCCGTGTATTCCTGTTTGTCTACTGCTTTTTCATTTGCTTTCATATTGGTCTGTGGTGAATAAGTTTCATGCAATGCGTGTTGATTGATGTTAGTATCGGTAGGGGTAGGCTCAGCTTCTTTTATTTCCTGTTGATCAATTGATGAAGTCGTTGGATTTATATTAGGAGTAACATGAATTATCGACATATCATTTTGGTTTGGTGAAGAAGTGACTAAATTTTTCCTGATATGATCATGTATAGTTGACTTTTTTTTCTTTCCGCTTAACCGTATCGAGGTAAATTTTTCAGTAAAGTCTAGTTTTTTATATGCCTTTATGACCGCCATAGAATCCCTCAGTTCTTTCTTCAAACTTAAAATTTCTTCACTAAGATATTCGATTTCTTTATTAGCCGACATAAGATCATCGGTGACTTTATCTAATTGTGACCTAAGTCCTTCACAACAACTATTTTCATTGACCGACGTATTAGGAAGGCTCGTCATGGTTGAATCCAGAATTGTGTGAGATAAGTCACGATACGACATTGAACGTCTTAGTTTTCGCATAGTGACATTTTCAAGTTCCACACACACTTCGTTAGTTGTGGTAGTGTTGGTGTAACATTTGCCGGTTCCACTCATTTTAATGTTAATGTATGCCCAGCTTTAATAGTGTATGGACAGCTTTATTTTATTCTTTGGCATCCAAATTCGTGACCTCAATGTTGGTAGTTCCGAATGTCAAATGAAGCCAATCAGCTGATTACATTCGTTTGTGTTCGATATAATATTAACCAGTTATATTCTTTGTTTATCAATCTAATACAACTGCAATTATCGTTCTAATGATAACAGTCACAGGACAGATATTTGTACAACACATACATATACTCACGCCTTTTTCCCGTCGGGGTAGGCAGAGACAACGGAATGCCACTTGCTTCTATCCTTAAAATCCTCACACGCTTCCTTTACATTCACTACTCTTTTCATACATGCTCGCCGGTTCCGGGTGCTTCGGACCTTTCTGTTTTTCAGAACGTCACCAATTTGGTCGACGAATGTCTTACAAGGTCGGCCGCGACCGACTTGCCTATACAGGTTTACCTCATATATTTGATGCGTCATTCTTTCTTCACTCATTCGCTCTACGGGTCTAAACCATTTTAGCATTCCTATTCCATGTATTTGTACTAGGTACATAAAGTGTGTATTCAAACCTTATGTAAAGTGACGGTAGCCTATTGATTAAACATGGGTCTCGCAAGAGGTCTTGATGCATTAGGCTTAGCTGATGTGGACCAATTCTAGCAAGAGCATTTAGTGTGGCCGCAAACTATTACCACAGAACATTACCAATGAGCTGTGAAGTGAAGAAATATTGCCTGTGGTCGCCAGCAAACGAGGACATTCACGTCTCCCGCTTCCTCACAAACTTTTTTATAGACTTATACCTGTATCCCCGAAGGGGTAGGCAGAGATGTAATTTTACATCCACATTTTGGCATGAATTTTCTAGGTTCCATGTAATAGACGAGCCTATTGCCGTTAACGGGCACATCACCAGACTCCGTGCTGATACTGAGAATTCCGAAAAACTCAGTAACCGTTTTGCCTCCGATCAGTAGACGCATACGGTTTACTTTGTTTATTGTTTGACAAAAAACGTATGACAAAAGATCATTTTACAAACAACGTTTGAAAAACTAATCATTTGACAAACTTTCATTTCGCAAACATATTACTTTAAAAACAATCATTTGACATAATACAGGTTTCGCAAATGTATTACTTAGAAAATAATTTAAATGTTAAATAATTATTTTAAAAACAATCATTTGACTAAATAATTCGTTTGCCAAATTGGTGATTGTACAAAAAGTTACAAGATAAATTATTAGTTTTAAAAATAACTAATTTCTAACAAATTTTGAAAATATTTAATTGCCTGGTTGCAATTTTCATCTCGGACAGATTATTTATAGGCAAGTAATAATTAAAAAAAAACTTAAGTCTTTTAAAAAAAATACATACTGCCTGAATTAAGCGAAATAAGTAGAATTCGGTTCTGGCGTTGTGGTCACAGTTCTAACCTAACCTAACCAGCCATTGTTTCAGTTGACCCTACACAAAGATTGTTGTATTATCGTAGACTTTGGTTAATAAAATATTTACCAAGCAAGGCATTTTGTCAAATGTTATTTATGCTTTACGTTGTTTTGCCAAATAACGTATTTAAATAAAAATTATTTTTAAAGAAAAAAAAACCAACTTCAAAAAACACTAAGGAACTAAAAAACAAAAAATAATTGGTTTTGGAACAAACATTTTTGGAGTCGGTGCCAAGCAAAGTATTTCTGATCTGACTATAAAACCTCTACACATTTTTATATAACTTTCGTTGTTGTTAGAATAGGTAGTTTGTAATTTAGTAACTTTTCGCGTAAGGGCTTGGCACCGAATTCAAAAATGTTTGTTCCAAAACCAATTATTTTTTGTTTTTTAGTTCCTTAGTGTTTTTGAAGTTGGTTTTTTTTTCTTTAAAAATAATTTTTATTTTTTGCTTTTTAGTGGTATACTAATAAAAATTGCAATAGATGGTACATAGGATAGTGTAGGTGGTACATGATGGGGACGCCTTCCTTACGTGCCTCAATTCTGAAATGTAGACCTGTAACTTTCTGGCAATTTCAAGTATTTTTTGTTTTCGACTAAATAGCCTAAACACGTTCGTTTCAGTTCCATCATCAGATCTCGAAAATCATCCAATACCAAAGACAAAACAAACGAGCCTAAACACGATGATATTGCGTTATTGTATTACAAAGATCCCATGGCCACCTTCCTGCTCCATCATCAGCGTTTGGTAAACATTCAGCACTAAAGTCCATGTAAAGACGAATCCAAAGAGCCCAAAGTTAATGGGATTGCGTCTTTGTATTACAAAGATGCCATGGCCACCTTCCTGCTCCATCGTCAGACCATGGAAATCATCCAGCATCAAAGTCTATGTAAAGACGACTCAAACGAGCCCAAACTCGATGGGATTGCGTAATTGTATTACAAATATCCCATGGCCACATTCCTACTCCATCATCAGAGTTTGGTGAATATTAAGCACTAAATTCAGCACTAAAGTCCATGTAAAGACGAATCAAACGAGCCCAAGCTTAATGGGATTGCGTCTTTGTATTACAAACATCTCATGGCAACCTTCCTGCTCCATCATCAGACCCTGCAAAACATCCAGTACCAAAGTCCATGTAAAGACGAATCAAACGACCCTAAACTTGATGAGATTGGGTTATTGTATCACAAAAATCTCATGGTTACCTTCCAACTCTATCATCAGACCATGGAAATCATCTAGCATCAATGTCCATGTAAAAGACGACTCAAACGAGCCCAAACTGGACGGCATTAGGTTGTTAAGGTCAAATCGCTTCAAGTGTGCTTATAAAATTTGAAGAGTTCCTTCGATTTCTCAGGATTCCATGATCAGATCCTGACCTGATGATTATGGGACCAACTAGGAGGTATACTCTTTCAATCAAAACAAGAATTTTCGAAATCGGTCCAGGCGTCTTAGAGTAATCGGGGAACATACATAAAAAAAAAAGATTCCGACGAATTGTAAACCTCCTCCTTTTTTGAAGTCGGTTAAAAAATAATCAATTTGTAAATTAATGTTTTAGCATAATAACTTTTTTAAAGTAAATATATTGTCTAATGAGTAGTTTATTAAACAATAGTTTGTAAAATAATAAATTTATCAAGTACAATTTTGTCAAATGTTATTTGTCAAATGAAAATTTTTCATTTGTTTTTTGTCAAATGATCGGACACCGACGCATACGCTATCCACTGGACCACGGAGACTACCTCACAAACTTGTGTTTACATAATAGTAGTAAGATAGTAGGTAGTATACAAAATATATCTCTATTATTGAACCTTCACAATGTTCTTGAGAAACATGTAAAGTCTGCCAACTTACTGCTAGCTAGCGTGGTGTACGGTAACGTAACCATCTCACGCGAGCCAACTGTGAGTACTACATAATATATGTTGATATATTATGTAGTGTACTAGTACTTGAGCTATATCTCAATTTGATCTCGCTTCATATTTGCAAACCAATGTCCCATCGACTTAACACACATAACATAACTTCAAGCCGAAGGGGTAAGCAGAAATGCATTGCATAAACACACTTCACTTCACGTCACGAGTCAAGTTTCGGTCCCAATTTAATAGGAGGCGAGCCTATTGCCACCTAACGGGCACATTATTAAGCGAGCGATAATTAACATTTTTAATACATACATAACGTTGAAAAGTCAGAGGTCGGTTCCCGGGGTAACTGATCGAACCTGAGACTATCGTCTCGGCAGTCCGTTACATACACCACTGGGCTATCGCCGCAGAATAAAACCCCATCAACTTTTACACCAAAAATGTACTAATCCCACATTTAAGTCTACATGATTTCCATACTGTCAGCCCTGAACACCGATTATTACCCAAGCGCAGTGACAAAAGTTCCTCGGCCTCTCACGGCGCTACACTTGCACAATTCACACATTTTCACAAACGTGATATATTTGTTTTACCACATAAATATTACACGGCATTCGGACAACCTTGTTACGTGCTTTTGTATTTTTGCCACTTTTGGTTAGATAAAACATTTTCAAGGCGTATTTTGGTACCCAAACTGCTGATAAAAATAATCCTAGAGATGATCGACAGCTTAAATGATTCCAAATAATGAAGTACTATTTGATAACTTTAAAATTAAAACAATCGCATAAACAAGTCTAATCTATTTTTTAATATGCCGAATTAATTTAGGTGTAATATTACCCTTTCTGGGATACAGACGTGGTTCCTTTCTCATTTCGGTATCAATGAGCTGACCTTAGCGATATAATTACTGTAATACCGAAAACATTAAAGGTAATTTTTATAAAGAGCGCAATGTTATTAACTAACAATTATAAGTCTGTGACGGACAAATAAGCTTCTCTTTTCCACTGGTACTTGCGTTGAAACAATACCTCGTCCTTTGGAAGGCTAACACGGAGACATGTGTCCAACATGCAGAGGCCTACACAAATTTGAATCTAGAATGGGATGGAAGTTATTTTCACAGGAATTTATTAGAACGGGTGTTTAATCAACTTAATATAGGACAATTTATCAACGACACCTGCCAGAGTATCACTCTAATAGCATCCGTTAGCATGGCAGATGGTGACAGCCATAAAGGAGCAAGAGGACAAGACTAGTGTGAGTGGCTAGTGTGTCCAACGATGTAGCACCAGCTTCACCATGACTGGTGTCCTGACAACGGAGGTCAGGAGCGGGATTCCTTTATAACGCCCCTGAGAATGACTCTTCCACTCCTGTGCTAATAGCTTTTCAAGTTGAGAGTCCTGTGGATTCTCTTGGAAATCCAAAGCAAGACGGAAACGAGGCCCTGACTGATACTCTGAAGCATTTGGAACCGCAGTGTCGCCACTCACATTAGGCTCGCCACAAAACTGTCCTGCAGCTTCTAGGCATTCATATCATCTTATACTACATTTTTTGCTCACAAGATCATTATGTAGTTGAAAAGCTGACGTACAGGGCTCTCCGTAATTGCGTTTACTCTCATGATGAGAAAACGGCTGCTCCAGAAGAGTAAAAGCCGTTAAGCAACTCAAATACTCTCGGATAAACATAAAGATAACAAAACAAAATATAAAAATATGCATCTGATCAGACAGACAGATTAATTTTATTTGCACGTATAGATACTAGCTGTACCTACCTACAGGTCGGCAGGTATCTTATAAACTAATTTCCCGAATTCAAGTAATGTGATGTAACAAGGCAGTAGGTACAAATCGCATTCCGCTACACGTTGCGGTCTGTTGACGTGCTCTACGCAAGTACGCACTCAGCAGATTAAGTGGTCCTCTCTCGGCTCTTAATCGATCGTGTGATGTAGGCAACACGGCGTGTATGTGTCGAAGAATTTGCGATGCAAAATTGTAGTTTGAACTGCTATTGGAGAAGGTGCTTGTGATTTTGTGGTTTCAACAGTTTGATTTCGAATTAGGAGAAATTTTTGGATGACTGTACCTCTGGTGCTCTTACGCACAAATTCAAATATTTGTTTATATTCACGTGCTTTTAAAAAAATGCAATGGCTCTTGGTACACTTTTTAAAAAGAGGCAAAATTGTAGTTTGAACTGCTATAGGAGTGGTGGTAGGTACTTGTGATTTAGTGGCGTCTGCAGTTTGATTCCGGATTAGGTGAAATTTTGTGGCAGCAGGATGTGGTCTGAATAATTGTACCGTCGTGCTCTAATACAAAAAAATAAATATTTGTATTTCAGATAAAAAAATCTCCAACTTTTATAAAATTTCCCTTGTATTTAAAAGCGACTGAGGTTAGCTATTGAGGAGAATCAGGTATAAATCTTAAGGAAAAAAATTAAGACAATATAAAAACTACTATGCTTATAGACATAAAAGAAGACAATGTGCATACAACTCAAGCTCTGCTTTGTTTGGGACTAGATGGGGTTGTGAGAACATGGTAGCAAATTTAAGATACAATAGCATTGTACGAGTAAAATAAATAGAGAAATTGGCCTACTAAACGACGCTTACTAGACGGGTTGGTATAAGGCTTGGTGTCGAGATTTCAGTCTATGCACAAAGATACTATTGGCTCGGTGTATTTTCTTTAGTAAGCAGCGATAGCCGACTAGAGAGACCGACAGACTGCTGCGCAGAGGGTCTCCAGTTCGAATCCACGGCACGCACCAATGACTTTTCGAAATTATGTGCGTATTAAATTGCTAATTATCGCTTGCTTATCGGTGAATCATCGTTCTCGAAAGACATGTGAAGACTGCCAACCCGCACTTGGCCAGCGTGGTGGACTATGGCCTTACCCTTCTCATAGAGAGAAGAGGCCGGTGCCCAGCAGTGAGACAGTATAGGTATATACAGGGCTGATGATGATGATGATGAATTTTTTTAACTTAATCGGTCACCACATATAGACAAGTTAATTATAAAGATAAAATAAATACAGGCTGTCACAAGAACCATTACCAAGCTGAAGTCTACTCGTTTTGGACGCCATGCCAAGTCATACTAAGCAAAAAAGTAATACCTGGGTAACGTTTTTTTTCAAGTTGACAAGACTTTAAGCCGCAATTAAAAGTGCGCGCAAGCAATGCTTGAAATACCTTCCGTGGGTGCATAGAACATCTATAGAACAAGTTGGCAAGGTAAAAGCATTAATTTATTAATTAGAAAAATTGCATAGTGACTTTGAGCATCAATATCTCCTGAACCAGTAATTTCCCAGGTATGGTGCCGAAGTAAAAAATGTTCGTAATGATTGATACAATATAGGATTTTAGTTTTCGTCGAGGGTCTTTTAACACCCTGTAATTAATAAGTTATTATCTTCAGAAATCAGATGCCAACGGTGTCGTTATTTGTGTTCACAGCACACGTATTTTTTTTTCATAATTATGAAATCATCATACGAGACGTGACTACGAAATATCTAAAAAACCATCACCCTAGTCCTGCCTATGATATATAACTTTTTCAAAACATTGTTAGTTTTTTTCAATATGTATAGTATACAATAGTAAAGGTTCGACAGTAAATAAAATAATCCGAGGAAAACTAGGAAACCATGCAGGTGTTCCACATCTAACGTCAGAAATCTCATTTATAGAAATCAGTGAGATGAAACGAAAATATCCGGTTAGGGACTTAAGGTTCGCTATACGGTTCTGCTTCATAAAATACTTACGTTTATTTTATTTCAGCTTATAAAATTTACTTCACGTAGTCTAATAGAAACCTGTCAATGTAATAATGTGACTGCACGTACCTAATATGGCATCGTAGTTCAAGCGGTTACCTCGGCGTTCAGCACTGCACCAAGTGTAGTGGGTTCGATCCCGTGTGTCATATTGTTTCGAGTCTAAGTTTACTTTGTGCCCGTTGATTCATCATCATCATCTTATCAGCCGAAAGACGTCCACTGCTGGGTATAGGATTCGCCCCAAGGATCTTCACATGATCTTGAGCCATCCGTATCCTTCCTTGACTGAATGTTTATAAAGTTAATCGCGACACAAGGTTTTAAAATAGTCTGAGTGTATCTACCTACCTTGAGGGAGGCATATGTGTGTTTGAGGTAGTCTTTAGACTCAAATGAAATGAATAAAAAATGAAATTTGAAAGAACATCGTTCAGCATACGAATGACGTAACATCATTACCATAACTTAGGGTTGAAGTGTGTTTTTGTGGACGTTAACATTATCAATCAATATCATTACTACTACTGTCATCATATTGTATGGTGACAGCTCATTAGTCTCCAAAAACAGTCTCATAGAATTAACAGACTTAATGATAGATGTTAGCACAAAAATAGGATGTAGCTTTATTATTTGTGCATTGCCTTATTCATATGCTCTCACAGATGACCAAAACAGGCAGATAGGCAAATTAAATCTATTATTGTACAATAGGACAAGTCATAGTGACAGGATTTTATTTTTTGACACTAATATTTTTATTAGTAATTTCTTTTTAACAAAAGATACTATGTATCTTTCTTATGTACATAGGCGACAACTTGCTAAATTATTAGCATTTAATTTATATACTGACAGGAGTACTACTAGAGTACTTAAGAATTTGGTAGATAATAGTTATACCAATAGTAGTATTGACACATCTATTAGTTTAAACTATTAGATGAGACAACAGATAGGCTTTCATGTGTTTTAAACTTAGTTCATCAAAACATACAAGGCCTATCTGGCAAAGAATTAGAAATAGATTTATTTTTAAATAAACATAAGATTGATATCTTATGTATTACAGAACATTGGTTGCGAGGTGACCAATTAATATTTAACAATCAACATTACTCAGTTATAAGTGCATTCGTAAGAAAGAAGGCTATTCGTGGTGGCTCTCTAATATATGTATGTAATAGTTTGAAATGTAAAGAACGTAAGGATATAGCTAAACTTTCTATCGAGCGCACTGCTGAGATTTCTTGTGTTGAGCTTGAACAACATATTATAGTGTGTGTGTATCGACCACCACAAAGCGACTTTACTCAGTTTGAAAGCATTATTGAGGATGTCTTAAAACACATAATTTCTAGTAGGAAGTCTATAATCGTATGCGGCGATTTTAATGTCAATTTGTTAGAAAAATCACCAATTTGTACTAGGTTAGTTAGCTTATTTAGGTCATTTAATTTAAATGTTTTGTTTTCTGAACCAACTAGAATAACCTCACATTCGTCTACATGCTTAGATAATGTTTTTTGCAATTGTCTTTATTTAAGTAAGGCTGTTTTAACTGACTTGACATCGGATCACTGCGGGCAAAAGGTTGTAATTCCAACTAATACAACCCCTAAAGTACAAGAAATTACATGTAGGCCAATGACCTCTGCTCGCCTAAAACACTTTAGTAATGATGTTGCTGCCAAGATCGCCAGTATTGACTTAACCGTTGATGATCCTGATGAATTATATAAATGCTTATTTAAAATTGTTAATGATGAGTACAATAAAATTTTTAAACTGAAGACGTTTGCAAGGAGCATTAAAGTAAATTTTTGTGATTGGGCAACAGTAGGTATATACAAAAGTAGAGCTAGGTTGTATGATCTATATGGTATGAAGAAATACAATTTTAATCCTGAATTTATTCAATATGTTAGAAATTATTCAAAGGTTTTTAAGAGGACATGTGCTTTAGCCAAATCCTTATATTTAAGCAATAAAATCAAAGAATCCAAGAACAAAATTAAAACTACTTGGAGCATTATTAACAATGAGACTGGTCGAGCTAAATTGGTAGATAACAATTATGAATTAAAATTTAATGGTGAAATTATTACTAGGAAAACTGATGTTGCTCAGACATTTAACAATTTCTTCATAAACATACCAGTGAACACAACCAGCTGTCTAGATTCATGTCCAAACAAAGCAGAAATGTTGGTTAGGGGCAATGTGAATGAGTGTGATGTGCTTTTTAATTTTAAATATATTGACACCAATGACATACTGAAGGTATTCAAGACGCTCAATAATAAAAAATCTGTTGACTTATGGGGCATTTCTGTTAAACTTGTGCGACAAATTATTTCTAGCTTAGCTCCATATTTAGCTGCAATATTCAACAGATGCGTAGATACAGGAGTATTTCCTGATCTAATGAAACACAGTAAAGTAATACCATTATTCAAAAAGGGATCAAAGAGCGACCCTAGTAATTTTCGGCCAATTTCTATCTTGCCTGCTATTAGTAAAATTTTTGAAAAGATTATTTTGCATCAACTAGAGAGCCACTTTCACACAAATAATTTATTTCACAGTGAACAGTATGGCTTTACTAAGGGTCGCTCCACCGTTGATGCCGGTGTAACTTTGTTAAAGCATATTTTTAATGCTTGGGAAAACTCGAAGGATGCCATTGGTGTTTTTTGTGACCTATCAAAGGCCTTTGACTGTGTGGGACAAAATACGCTTTTACTTAAATTGAAACTTTATGGTATTAGAGATACCGCACTCAATCTTGTTGCCAGCTACCTTAATTATAGAATTCAGTATGTAGATGTTAATGGGAGTAGGTCTCTAGGTTTGCCAGTAGGAATGGGCGTTCCACAGGGCTCTATTCTCGGTCCATTTCTTTTTTTAATATATATTAATGATTTGCCGTTCTTTGTACAAAATTTATGTGATATTGTTTTGTTTGCCGACGATACGTCACTAATTTTTAAAGTTGATCGTAATTTAAGTAACTTTGATACCGTCAATAACACTCTTGCACAATTATTAGATTGGTTTTCGACAAATAATTTGGTACTCAACTCAAGCAAAACCAAATGTGTTAAATTCTCTTTGCCTAATGTCAAAAGTGTTCCTACTAATATAATTTTAAATAAGGAAACAATTCAACTAGTCGAATCAACTGTATTCTTAGGTGTAACTTTAGATTGTAAGCTTCAGTGGGGCGCCCAAATATCCTGTCTCGCAGTAAAACTTAGTTCTGCAGCGTTTGCAGTTAGAAAAGTTAGGGAATTCACAGATATAGATACTGCTAGACTAGTTTACTTTAGTTATTTTCACAGCGTAATGTCTTACGGAATAATGTTATGGGGTACAGCTGCTGATATACAGACTATTTTTGTCATTCAAAAAAGGGCCATACGTGCAATTTATAAGTTAGGTGCTAGAGATTCTTTACGTGATAAATTTAAAGAAGTAGACATATTGACAGTTGCATCGCAATATATATATGCTAACTTAATGTACATTAAGAAAAACTTAATTCTATACCGCAAAAATAGTGATTTGCACAACGTGAACACAAGGAATAAACATAAACTGGTGGGAACTAACTACCGTCTACATAAAGTTCAGAACTCATTTGCGGGGATTGGTATACGATTTTTCAACAAATTGCCTCTTGAAATAATGAATTTACCCATGCACAAATACAAACGGACAATTAGGAACTTTCTTTTACAAAGGGGTTATTACACTATTAAGGAATTTTTAAATGATAAGACACCGTGGGGATAGGCTTAGGCTTGTTTAACTCACGATTATTTTATTTACATGTTAAGTGGAGGTGCCTCGTGAACACATGATTTTTTTTGCAGGATTTGGATATTTTTATGATTTGTTGAATGTAGTTTAACATTATTTATCTCTGATCATATCATTGTTCACTTGTCACCTTCACAAAATTCTTTCTACATTTGCATTCCTTCACGCGTTCCACTAACTTATGTTAATAATAACGATCTGGAAAATGGAGGTAATTGGCGGTCATGGTCAGTATACCAACAGATTGTTTCTTACTGCTGGTTCGTATACCGTTGTCGTCATGCTCACTAAAATGTCATTTCTTGTGGTGGCGTCGTGTGTCGGGTCATCCCTGTCCCTCTAATATGGCGAGAGGGATGATGGCTGGCACATGCGTCATACTCGTGAACGGGTGCTACTTGCGATGACTGGTCGATGACGGTCTTGCGGGCTGGTATTAGATTTTAATATTTAACTGCATCATTTCCATCATGGTTCTGATCACTTTCGCGGATTGCCTGCATTATTAGGTATATATAATGTAAGTGGATGCTCCTGTTTCACCATGTCTATTCTGAGGCTAACCAAAAGTATTATGCTTGAGTATTATGATGTACAGTAAATATATACAAGTGATATAGAAGGTGTAACAGTTGCAGCACCTTACAAAATGTAAATTGTGTATAATGCAAAACCTGGCTTTGAAAAAGAGTGACCGTGAGTTTTATTGCCCGTTCTTTCTCATGGTTCTACCTATTGCTTTGCGAACGTGGCAGTAAATGTAAATGTAGAAGCATACAGTAATAATGTTTTAAATTTGAGTATAAGTAATTATTTTATAAATTTATTATTTTGACGTTCATAAGCGTCACATTGTGACCCAAATGAATAAAGGATTTTGAATTTGAATTTGAATTTGAATTATATATGTAAATCTGTCCCGTTAGAGTGATAGGTGTAGGAGCATTGAGACAGAATTTCTGGAATTTCCCCCTAGCTTAAAAAGTCCCACGTCCGTAGAGACGTGGTCGAAGTCTAGTACAATTATTAAGAACTAGATGAAGCCCGCATTACTTAAGGCTACTGCTCCGCTCTTGTGGCTCACAGTGTGATGTTATATAGTCTATAGCCTTCCTCGATAAATGGGCTATCTAACTCTTTTTTAGGATTTTTTTAAATCGGACCAGTAGTCCCTGAGATTAGCGCGTCCAACCAACCAAACAAACAAACAAACTCTTCAGCTTTTTATATTAGTATATAAGATAATATATAAGATTAGATAAGGTATATAGGATAACAACTATCCACTTAGATATACAATTAACTTTCTTGCACCCAAAAATTCGAAAAGCTGATATCGGTTGCGAGCCCAGCAAGATAACGAACCATATACAGCACAAACATTTTACAATCATTATTTTATCGCTAGAATATAGAAACATAGCTTCTTTTATCGAGCCATTCCATTCTAGCTGAAATCAGAAGAGCTCTATTATTTCAAAGAGCCACTACCATTATTTTTTACTGTGTCATTCCCCGTAATTCGGTAACATTTATTCCATCTATATTATTCTTTCTTTCCGTTTAATTTTAATTTACTTTTCGGAAAAAAGCAACGTTTCAAAATTTGGATTAAAGAATAATACTTGGCAGTTCGGTGCTGAGGTCGGATAAAATGGCGATTTAATTTCGAGAGTCAAATAATTCTATAACGCGGCTCTTGTGAAATAAAGATAAATGTTATTTATCATTTTGTTTTATTATATTACTGTCAGTGTGAATTTCCGTTTGGAAATTCGATTAAGCTTTGCCAATTGTACGAGTCACGTAGTAGTTTACGCGACCAGTTTGCTGTTTAATGTGTAACACAGTACCGAATGTTGTGCGTTCAACCCCACACGAGACAATACCTTGTGTGATTCCGTGACACTGGATTTATTCCTAGTGCGGGAGTAAAAAAGGTAATTGTGCTATTAATACAATTAAAAAGGATTTACCTTTTTAAAATAATTATGAACTATGGTATGTCGGATATTTTTTTATAGAAATCTATATGAATACATATAAATAAAATACTATAACGTACAATCACAAACGAAAAGGTTATACGAACGAAATCCACGTGTACAATAAAAGTAAAATAGTTTCCATTGACCACATATCGTGTTCCGGTTTTTTATAGGTTCTAAACAATATTCCATAAAAACTGTACTAAAAGAAGAACAGAACATATGTTTTTATCACTTTATTATGGTTACTATTTTGTTCTATTCGTGTGAACATAGAAATTCAGTAGTTACTGTTTCTCAAATTCTTTTGCCACTTTTGATGACTGAAAAATATTACTTTTAAGCAACTAAATAGCCGGCAAGAATATATTTATAATTTTATGCATAATAAAAGTAACAACGAATCATACAGCTCTTTGAATAATTCGATAAAGCATAATCACGTATTACGCCTTTAAAACAAAACTTGTGTAGTAATGAGGACTTCATATTTATCTAGGAGAATACCTTATTTTCATGCTTCATCGTGATTTCAAAAGGAACCTTATAATTTACTTAATAATAATTGAGATTTTCGCAATGATTTACTCTGTTCACAATTATGCTGGATATCCTATTTCTTAGCTGTACTTCTTTGTGCTACGAAATAACAACTTAATTCAAAACAACATTTTATTGAAATCAGAATACAAATTTTATGATTTGCATACTCGCACGACAATTCAATTCGCATATTCATGTTAAGTCCGTCTGAAGCGAAACAAATTTAAAAATATTGCTGCTGCATTCTGGCCGGCAATATGGGCGGGTGCATCGTATCTACTTTCCTATATTAAAATCACTCGTTCATCTAACCAGCCGAAAAAGCCACTGACTAAGCGGCCAGTGGGAATTCAGCTGTGGAAAATCTCAACAAATCCTAGATTACGACGGGGCAATTTTAACACAAAAATACAAGTGCAATTTGAGCGGCCATAAAGAGAGGCTAGGAGTTCTGAACGTCTTAATAGTTAGTTGGCAAGCTTTGTTATTCCCGACACCGGAATGCGAATCTCTGCGGAGTGTGCGGTCGTAAGCTCGAACATACTGTCCTCTAATTGCGATCCTCATTGTCCCACCCGTGTCCCCACCCTTCTTTATCTGTTCCTTGTTATGCGACATGTTGCTGGAACGTTCGGCCGACCTGGTCGACTCACTAAGCTGTTCGAGTTTGATTGTGCCTTGGTTTGTTGCTGTTGGTGTTTGCTGTTAAGGATTGTGGACGTCAGCAGTTTGTAGTTCTGAACGGAATTCAATTTGCTTGGGAAGTTAGTATGGATAATAAAGAATAGGTACATCTAAGGCATTATTCTGCTCACCAACGTGGCTTAGCATAATTCATGTTCAATTTGGCCGTCATATTCGTTTATTGGATGAAGATTTGGCATACACATCTTAAAAGTCATCAAGCTTTTCAACCATAAGAGTAACATGTGTTCAGTGTACAAAAGAGCATACACGAAAAATGCTGCGTCATCGTCGTATGAATGCGAACAATAACGGCTTCACAAATCAAATCGTATTTACGTAATGTTTCCTCTAATAGTATGTAGACGGAAACTTCGGGTTATGATTGATTGAAAGACGTGACCACAATGCTCAGAGAAGTTTGGGACGTGATTTCAATGGGCAACGTTTTGGTCGTTTGTTTAATTACAAAAGACCATTTTAAATACTGAATGCAAGTAAAACTAAAATAAGTTCAACAAAGAGATAAAAATGATTAAATTTGTTCAACAAAGAGAATGATGACGAAAATTAATCTGGATTGTCAGATGATTGCTTTTGATATATGTTTTAATATTTTCCTCATTGTATAGGATACATAAAATTTTTCAACGAAAACGTATAAAATCAGCAAGGATTTTTGCATTGTGATGATACCCGATGAAAAATATCTAAAAAAATTAAAACGACGATGTACATTCGTGTGTTCTAATATACTCCGTGCAAGTTTAAAACAAATATACAGATGAAAGAAGTTCTTCTAGTTCTAAATATTACTAATAATATGTATTATTAGTAATATTAGGATTTTATGAATATGAATAAATTTTCTTTAAATATGTATACTGATTTTCTTGAATTCGCCTTTTTAATTAATTTTATTTTAACTATATTGACATGTTTTAAGTATTATAGAATTAATTGAACTGTTTATATATTGACATTATTGTAATAATTAAAAAAAATATACTGACATTTTATTATAATTGTTTAAATGCGTTTTATCAGTGTATTTTTTTTGTATTATTATGACTTATGTACTTTGTTGTTTTTATTTGCCGTTATTGTTTTAAATGTGATTATTAATGGACCAATTTATATATAATTTCTTTGAATTTATGATAATTTTATGTCACATTCAAACACAATTGTATATTGTTATTGAATAAATGAAATGAAATGAAAATTGTTAATACGATAATGTTGTCTGAACGTCCCGTCCGTGTATCCAGTCCAGCGTGTAGCATCTGTTGGCAGGCTTGGCCTACCGACGCCAAGCACGATACATTCCACTAATGGCAAGATTACAAATCGCTCCGCTCACTCAGCCGCCGGCATGGACCACCGATTTAATACACTGTGTAAGCACAGATGCAGATCGATTGCACTGGAATCGTTGCGGCATAGCCCACTTTGGGGATAAAATTGTTTAAATTGTGTCAGTGGTGTGTAAGCGGTTCAAATTGTTGGCATATGAGAGATGCTGGAATTGATTTATCTTTATAAGAATTTAAACTCTTGTAGACATTAACTTATATTTAGAATTTATTTCGAAATATGTATTTCCGTGTGGTGATGGATTAAGAATACGGATTGTCACCACCCCATAACACCCCATGGGTGTCGTAAGAGTCGACAGAGGGAGTGATTATTAAGAAGAGAACAGCACTGTAAATGAAATGAAATTTATTTGCATAAAATGTCAGTACATATAGATAGAGTATGAATAAAGTTTAGTTGCTTTTACATTTTGTCAATTACGACATGCAAATGCATGTAAGAGAAGAAAAACTTGATACAAACCCTATACCAACCCGTTTGGACGGCGTGGTATAGTAGGCCAATTCCACCTTTCATAGGAGAGGCCTAGTCCAGCAGTGGACTGTAAAAGGCTGATGATAAATGTAATGAAAATGACAGCAAAATAATAAATACGATGAATGTCTTCAATTGCCGCCTGCACATCTAGTGTAGTCGTTCAACCGGTCGCCTCACCGCCCGTTCACTACTCTGAGTGTTGTGAATTCGATACCCCCTCAAGAAAACACTTTGTATAATATGTACAACCAAACAAGTCGGCGCTGGACGAGTTTGAAAAAAAAGCCCTTGGCTTGCTCATAGAGTCGAGGCACACTAAAAACTGGTTTTGTATACGAGTGTCAATGTGCGTGTAAAGCAGCACTGGAAGCGACGATGGCTTGCTGAGCGATTCTCGCCCTTATGGTGGTCTAGCGGGAAGTTGTTCGACTGTACGTAATGTAGTTTCTTTCAGGATTTACTCTTACTGTGACTGTAGGTAATGTTGTTTATTTTTTTACTGGAGGTTGTAAAATATGTAAAAATTTAAATCATTAAAGCTTTGTGGTACATATCCTGAAAAATAGTGTCTAATAAAATGAGTGGCTTAACCTTACTATTGGAAAATATATACATTATATTATATTCTACATGTTACTTGACTGAATAAGAATTAAATAATCAACTTGTCGAAGTAGTTTCCCGTAGACCTGATTTCAATCCCAGTAGCAAATAATTCTCTTCGTCGTAAATCAAAATAGGATTGGAATCGTATTTGAAAACATGGTTGCCGGGCAAGCGTAGAGGCAATGATTTTGTGGCTTTCGTACAATAAAAATATGTTTTAGTTTGCAGACGTAGGTAAGAAATAATAACAATATAAATAGGTATTATTATGTGAATAAATGTATCTTGTGTGTTATCTTGAAAAACATTCGTTATGAATTATATCATACTAGACGTCGCTGGCGGTTCCGCCCGCGTGTAACAGACTCTCTAATAGAGAAAATCGTACAAAAATTAGTTCGGTAGTTTTTTTGTTTTTATTGCATTTATACAGACAGGGACGGCCGGTACTTGTCGGTCTGTGAGGAGAGCTTTGTGGCCTATATCTAGCAACAGTCGTCTCTAGGCTGAAATTATGATGGATAATTGAGATAGATATAGTGAAACTAATAATCATTTGGCGAACTTACCTATCAATATTTGTAGATATCACATAGGTCTATCGTTATTCGACCATCGACGGCTTGACCAAGATTATCTTAGGAAGGCTCTATCTTGACTCCATTTTGTCGTAGGTAAGGGAAATTCTCCAAATATGTGTATCTTATCAGGCTAATGAAGAGTAAGAAGACTAGTGTTATTTCATCATCAGCCTTTAACAGTCCACTGCTGGACTAGGCCTCTCCTTTGAAAGGAGGAATTGGCTTACTATACCACGCTGGCCAAACGGGTTGGTATAGGGTTTATATCAAGTTTCCCTTCTCTTACAGTGCTGTTCTCTGCATAATATGCTCCCTCTGTCGGCTCTTACGACACCCATGGGATGATATGGGGTGGTGACATTCCGTATTTTTAATCCGTCACCACACGGACATAGTGTTATCTACTTATAACATATTTAAACGTTGTGTCATAACATAACATAATATTTGTGTTCTATTTATTATTATTATGACCAACTTGATGTTTGTGAAAATAACTGTGAATAAAGCATATAAATGTTACACGTGTATACTGCACTGTTTCTCAAAGACCGTACATAGACATTAAAGTAGGTACGATGCACTGTATACCTACTTTTATTAGCTCACGTTTTTGCGAAGTTTGTCAGAAATATAGGGGCACGTGCCGCAATATCAGAAACAGTACACTATTTGTACAACGACACTTTATATACTATTCCTTGCTAAAGTATCGAAACGACAAAATTGCACTTAAACGGTTACAAGAAGTTAAGCATTGCTTTTAAGCCAATGAGCCAGAAAGAAATAATGATTTCTTAATATGCTTAGCCTTTTACATAAGTTTATCAAAATTTCAATAATTATGTACACTGTCATTAAATGAAAATGTATCAATCATGAACTTACATACATGAACTGATTATACGATGCACCTTCTATTTCTGATTTATCCCGACGTTTCGAAATCCACCAGTTTACGTCCGGGGTGACTTCAACCCTGTAATCACCGCTAGTGTAACTCATGTCGAAACATTATTTTTAAGTAATTGCGCGACTGACCCGCAACATAAATATAAGCACACCTAAAAGTTTTTCTTTCAGTGCATTTAAACAGTCGACATTTAGTTACCTAAGCCTCAGAATGTCTATTCCCATTCAAAAGACAGAGCCAAGCAAATGGCTTCGTTCAATGGAGTGGCGGCTAAGTAATGCCGTCGCAATGTTGCAAGCTGATTGATGTAAACGAATTAAGTTACAAGCAGCCTCTAAACTTAGGGGGACTTGACTAATAGAATTAGCTCGTTTGTTTAATTTCATTTTATTGTATCGTTTACATGATTATTTGGAAGTAATGGATGTTTGGCTTTGGTTTAGGTAAAGGATTGCATGTTCGGTGTTTCAATGGAATTGCAGGCGAATTCGATGCAAATTTTGTAGCAATTGTTTTTATTTATCTTTTGTATCTACGGATGGAAATAATTAAAAAAAAATCTTACAACGGTTTACTTATGATAATCTTCAAATACATTGTTTTAACGAAATTCAGCGCAATGATCATTAACTATAATATTATATGGCTCAAAAATATTTTGCCTTTTTATTGATATAAATACTGATGGCTTGATAATAATAAAGCATAATTTTATACTGTGTTATGTATATAACGCTGTATAAAATATTATACATTATTATAAATATATTGTAATGATATTTACAAATAATTTATCTGCAATGAAGTATTGTGGTTAGTTTGATTTTAGTCAATTTAATCAATCTAGTTCCTTTTACATAAATACTCTTTGACTTAGAAACTAAAATTCTTCAAAAATCGTACTATAGAACGCAAAATAACAATAATCACCGTCATTACATGCCGTACGAAATTCTAAGCCTTACAGATAGAAGGCTCGCAAATAAAGCAGGCCTACAGCTTCATTCAGATGGTAATAGCTGTTCCCTTCAGGTGAATGATTGCACTATAGATACACACCACATTGACTATCTATGGCGCTACATTCAAAACAGTATTTATTTATTAAGGCTATAGTTCGACGCTTTGCATTTCTTGAATTTGTTATTGTAGCTTAATGATTAGAGAGAATATACTTTATTTCAAATGTTTCTAAGATGTATCAAAACAAAATCAAAATAGTATTTAAGCTAAGATTGAAAGAGTTATGGAAGTAACCGACAAGAAAATATGAGATGTACAAGCAGGATTCCGAAAGGGTATGGGGTGCACGGATCAAGTCTTTTCCTTGCGGTGCGTAGCCGAAAAATTCTTGGCCAAAGGTCAAAAGGTCTATTGCGCATTCGTGGATTTGGAAAAGGCTTACGATAAAGTGGTGAGGAATGAAATGTGGTCGGTACTGTCGATGTATGGGGTGAACAGCAGCCTCATACGAGCTCTGAAATCCCTTTATGAAGATTCTAGAGCTTGTGTGAGGATAAATGGGTCGTACACGGATTGGTTTACCATCGAAACAGGTGTTAGACAGGGATGTGTAGCGTCGCCGTGACTGTTCAACCTCTTCATGGACAGTTGTTTGCAAGATTTGAAAAATAGTGACTGTGGATTAAGGATGAATGAGTTACTTGTCAAATGCCTCCTTTATGCTGATGATCAGGTTATACTTGCGTCTTCAGCGGAAGAGTTGCAGGAGATGGTAACAATCATGCATGATGCGTTAGAGAGGAAAGGAATGAAAGTAAATGTAAGTACATCATACAATATTATTTAGCGGGTCTTAGTCGCGATAATTTATTTATTTCAAGGCATAAATACCTCTGTTATTCTCCTACGTTTCTACCGGCTTGCAACGGTTGTGGTCGCGGAGGGACTGATGTCAGCTCAGCGCCGTCCTTGTGAAGCGCGGGTTTCGGCAGCTACCCTCACTTGTTTTGTATTTTTGATATTTTGAGTTCTATCCGCACTGTCAGTACTTCGACCCTTTCAGCGATCGTTCGTTTGGTCTGTCCGATATAGGAACTACCACAACTGCAATTCCTATATCGGACAGACCAAACGAACGATCGCTGAAAGGGTCAAAGAACATATCACAGCTGTCAAAAATCGACAAATTAATAAATCTGCCATAGCTGAGCATTTGCTGGAATCTGGACCAAACCACTGGATAGAATTACATCAACCACAAGTCTTATCCACCGATCGCCACTATTACTCCAGGATAGTACGTGAAGCGGTTGAAATAAAAAAACATAGAAATTTCAACCGGGAGGACGGATACAGACTATCGACCACTTGGAACCCAGTTATCAACAAATGCAAACAACGCCGCAGTAACACAACTCATCAGTGTGTAGACGTCATAAGTGTAGTGTGTCGAAGTACCGACAGTGCGGATAGAACTCAAAATATCAAAAATACAAAACAAGTGAGGGTAGCTGCCGAAACCCGCGCTTCACAAGGACGGCGCTGAGCTGACATCAGTCCCTCCGCGACCACAACCGTTGCAAGCCGGTAGAAACGTAGGAGAATAACAGAGGTATTTATGCCTTGAAATAAATAAATTATCGCGACTAAGACCCGCTAAATAATATTGTATGATGTATACAAATCGCGAAAGTTTAAAATCGATTAAATGTAAGTAAAACGAAAGTTATGGTTTTTGAAATAGAGGAATGCGTTACGGCTTGTAATGTTATGATCGATGGACAGCGAGTGGAGCAAGTGAATGAGTTTGTATATTTAGGTACGCTGTTTACCCGCTTGACCGCTAGCGCCAATTCGCCGAATTCACTTGACCGCTCACGTTCTAAACAAAATGTCGCGCCGCCGCTCGCCAGATGGGCGCGCTAACATAAACATTTATTATTGATAAGTCGGTAACATGAGTAAGTTGAAGTGATGTTTTTCTTCAACCTTATAAATGACTCTTTCAAGTCGTATGAATTCTTTGTTGATATTTACTTTCTAATTTACTATACTTAGCAGCGAACATTGACTATCGTTGAAAAAAACACTTTGTGTATTTTAAACAGGATTATTTTAAAAAGTAAATCGATGACATACATATTTTATGAGTTTTAACTGTAGAGTGATTCTATCTACACCGAATTAAATAAAAAAAAACATGTATCATAGTATAAAAATATTTAATTACACGCATACGATAAGCACGTAATTACTTAGCAGCGAATATTGACTATCGTTGAAAAAAACACTTTGTGTATTTTAAACAGGATTATTTTAAAAAGTAAATCGATGACATACATATTTTATGAGTTTTAACTGTAGAAGGATTCTATCTACATAGAATTTAATAAAAAAGAAACATGTATCATAGTATAAAAATATTTAATTACACGCATACGATAAGCACGTAATTACTTAGGAGCGAACATTGACTATCGTTGAAAAAAACACTTTGTGTATTTTAAACAGGATTATTTTAAAAAGTAAATCGATGACATACATATTTTATGAGTTTTAACTGTAGAGGGATTCTATCTACACCGAGTTAAATAAAAAAAAACATGTATCATAGTATAAAAATATTTAATTACACGTATGCGATAAGCACGTAATCACGGAGCGCGCGAAACAAAGAGTGACATTTGACATTATTTTTTCGTTCCGGGTTAACGAATTTAAGACTCGCTTCGTATTTTTAGCATGAAG
Organism: Euclidia mi; assembly: GCA_944739405.2. Taxonomy (NCBI): domain Eukaryota; kingdom Metazoa; phylum Arthropoda; class Insecta; order Lepidoptera; family Erebidae; genus Euclidia; species Euclidia mi. Next base: position 2,631,370 of record OX123183.2, on the reverse strand, counting down.
AAATGTTCAATGATTTAAATAGAACAGAGAAAAATAATTTAAAACATTACGTAATAGAAAGAAACAGTAAATTCAGACCGAGTATAGCGCTGTAACCAAAAAGGGAAAATAGTCACTTGTGCGCGGTCTACGGCATTTCGAAAAAGGGAGAATAGTCACTTGTGCGCGGTCAAGCGGTTACAAGAGATGGTAAGAATGTAGAAGATATTGAAAGAAGAGTTTTTTTTTTTTTTTCATTTATTTATTATTACACAATATGTTGGTCCTATTGTTACAAACATACAACAATCCAAATTATAGATAGGTATTACACATTCTGAGCTCATCTACTGTTGCCATGCTCTAAACAACTCATATATCTGTCTAGCGGCTTCTGAGTTGGGTTCAGATAGAATCTTATGACATGCACCTATGTCGTGTCTACTAATATTACAGTCTAAAAATATTTTTTGTCTTGCACTGTGGTTCCGTTCACACTCTACCAGCACATGATGGACGTCTTCAACCACACCACACGTTAGACAATTGGGTGAATCAGTTTTCCTCATCATAAAACCAAACTTGCGTGATAGAATATGACCGGAACGCAATCTTAATGCTATAACTATTGAGGCTCTATTTAAATTAGAGTCAGCAAACCAAGGGTAACGAGGGGGATGTGTCTGAATAGTTTTGTACCAAATCCCCTTTTCCTTTGATCGTTGATCGAAATATTCTTTCCACATATCAAAACAATATGTTTTATAAATACCTAAACTTTCAGTATAATGTGGCAAAATCTCCAAACATTCCCCCTGTTCCTGTCGAGCTCCCAGTCTTGCTAATTTGTCAGCCTTTTTTTTTTTTTTTTTTTTTTTTTTTTTTTTTTTTTTTTTTTTTTGGTGTCGGGTTGGAAAATCCTCATGGAGTCCCTCCGCCCCGGGGGAAGGACGAAGGGGACTGTCAGACTCTTACTGACTAAAAACCAACCCGTGTTCCTCATGTACCCGTGTGTCGGAGGGTAGGGATTCGCATAAGCATTCATCGCAACCCCCCGACGGGTATTGGCCCGCCAGATGGTCAGGCGGGCCCCGCACAAAACCCCCTTGGCGGCGGATTAAGGTGTTGGGCTCCGCCGCCAAAACACTCAGCGGCCGCAGAGGATAGGGAGGACGGCAACGCAACACCGCATCTCCTCTTCCTCTGCGGCCCCACCGCGACGCATCGAATGGTGCGCCCCCATTTGGTCGCGGGAGATAGGGCGCGCGGCAACGCAACACCGACACGCCTCTCCTCCCACGACCGCACCCGACTGCGAGGGACAGAGAACTGTCCCCCGCACCCGCACCGTTGGACGCATCCTGCGCAGGCCCCGTCAAGCCCACGCGGAGCGTCCCCTCCTGGATCCCTCTTAGCTTCACCGCGGGACACCAATCCACGGTTACTGAGCCCCCCCACCACGACAAGGTGGAGATCCCACGGGGGGGGTGCTAATTTGTCAGCCTCCTCATTACCCTTTAAGCCAATATGAGATGGAACCCATTGCAATTTCAACGTCAAATTTTTTCTTTGTATGTTATGCATTTTTTGTAAAATTGTATAAGCAATTGGCAAACCTCTTTTTCCATTTGTACATTTTACCAAATTTAATAAGGCACTTTTGCTGTTAGTGAATATAACTACCTTTGGAAAACTAAATTGTTCTAGATATGTCAATGCTGTCGAAATTGCAATGAGCTCCAACGTCATAATGCACACCGGATTATTAATCTTAAAACATTTTTTTACATTCCTAATTTCATCATAGAAAGCCGCACCTAGATTGCCATCCGCTTTAGAACCATCAGTATAAAGCTTATGCCAGTCACTATATTTAACATCTAATTCCCTAAGGATATCACATTTTAGGAGGCTAGGCTCATAACTTCTTTTGGTATGAATGACAGAGTTCAATGTACATTCTACATTACTAGTTATGTCTATAGAACTAGGCCATACGTCTAAAGCAAACATTTCTAAGGGATATACTGAACTAATATTACATTCCTTAGTTTTTGTAAAACATGGTACCAGTTATGGCAGTTTCTTATTTTTCCAAAAACTGTTAAAAATCAAACTACGAAGGGTATTCAATAATTCTGAAGTGACATTATTTGACCATGATTCACTTTTCAAGCAATATTTTAAGGCTAGATATTTTCTGCGTATTTCTAATGGAGGAATGCAAAGTTCAGATTCCATTACATGGATTGGAGTACTTTTAAGGAAACCACCTATTATCCGCAAACACTGATTTTGAACTTTGTCAAGCTTTGACACATTGCATTTAGCACTGTTATCATACAGAAAACTCCCAAAGTCCAACCTGCTTCTTATTAAAGATAAATACAGTCTTCGTAAATGCGTCTGATGAATGCCCCATGATCCTCCTGCCAAAACTTTTAACAGGTTTAAGTATCTCATAGTTTTTTCTATTGTTTCATTAATATGTTTGCGCCATAACAAAGATTGATCGAGCCAAATGCCTAAATATTTAACACATTGTGCTGAATTCAACAAAATGTTGTCTATTTTTAGTTTTACATTAAGAATTTTGCGACCCCGTTTAAAAATACACACGGTTGATTTATTTGCGGATAAGTTTAGTCCAAGTTCCCCTAGCAATCTAGTCATACTATTTAAAGCACATTGTAAATTAATCTGGCTAGTTTGAACATTCATATTACTTGAATAAAAAACAAAATCGTCTGGATATTGAGCAACATAAACATTTTGAATCATATGACAAATTTTACTAGTTACAATATTAAAAATTAGTGGTGAAATTGGATCACCTTGGGCCAACCCTTTACTAGTAGATCTTATTAATTTACACATTTGTGAATCATCTTCTTTTTTTATTGTCAATCTTCGTTCACTCAAAAAATACCATAGGTATCGGCAAATTTGTCGGCCAAGGTTTAATTCGTCTAATAT